>JAUIMM010001016.1:0-600000 GCA_031769625.1 Taudactylus pleione | reverse complement strand
CCAGTGTAATCTATACATATGACACATGTACAATACAGAGACACCTGGGATAGATATGGAGGAGCTTTATGTTCCAGTGTAATCTATAAATATGACATATGTACAATAAAGAGACACCTGGGATAGATATGGAGGAGCTTTATGTTCCAGTGTAATCTATAAATATGTCACATGTACAATACAGAGACACCTGGGATAGATATGGAGGAGCTTTTTGTTCCAGTGTAATCTATACATGTCACATGTACAATACAGAGACACCTGGGATAGATATGGAGGAGTTTTATGTTTCAGTGTAATCTATACAAATGACACATGTACAATACATAGACACCTGGGATAGATATGGAGGAGCTTTATGTTCCAGTGTAATCTATAAATATGACATATGTACAATAAAGAGACACCTGGGATAGATATGGAGGAGCTTTATGTTCCAGTGTAATCTAAAAATATGTCACATGTACAATACAGACACACCTGGGTTAGATATGGAGGAGCTTTATGTTCCAGTGTAATCTATAAATATCACATATGTACAATACAGAGACACCTGGGATAGATATGGAGGAGCTTTATGTTCCTGTGTAATCTATACATGTCACATGTACAATAGACACCTGGGATAGGGAGGAGCTTTATGTTCCAGTGTAATCTATAAATATGTCACATGTACAATACAGAGACACCTGGGATAGATATGGAGGAGCTTTATGTTCCAGTGTAATCTATAAATATGACACATGTACAATACAGAGACACCTGGGATAGATATGGAGGAGCTCTATGTTCCAGTGTAATCTATACATATGACACATGTACAATACAGAGACACCTGGGATAAATATGGAGGAGCTTTATGTTCCAGTGTAATCTATAAATATGACATATGTACAATAAAGAGACACCTGGGATAGATATGGAGGAGCTTTATGTTCCAGTGCAATCTATACATATCACATGTACAATAGACACCTGGGATAGGGAGGAGCTTTATGTTCCAGTGTAATCTATAAATATGTCACATGTACAGTACAGAGACACCTGGGATAGATATGGAGGAGCTTTATGTTCCAGTGTAATCTATAAATATGAAACATGTACAATACAGGGACACCTGGGATAGATATTGAGGAGCTTTATGTTCCAGTGTAATCTATACATATGACACATGTACAATACAGAGACACCTGGGGTAGATATGGAGGAGCTTTATGTTCCAGTGTAATCTATACATGTCACATGTACAATAGAAACCTGGGATAGGGAGAAGCTTTATGTTCCAGGGTAATCTATAAATATCACATATGTACAATACAGAGACACCTGGGATAGATATGGAGGAGCTTTATGTTCCAGTGTAATCTATACATATGACACATGTACAATACAGAGACACCTGGGATAGATATGGAGGAGCTTTATGTTCCAGTGTAATCTATAAATATGACATATGTACAATAAAGAGACACCTGGGATAGATATGGAGGAGCTTTATGTTCCAGTGTAATCTATAAATATGTCACATGTACAATACAGAGACACCTGGGATAGATATGGAGGAGCATTATGTTCCAGTGTAATCTATACATATCACATGTACAATACAGAGACATCTGGGATAGATATGGAGGAGATTTATGTTCCAGTGTAATCTATACAAATAAAACATGTACAATACAGAGACACCTGGGATAGATATGGAGGAGCTTTATGTTCCAGTGTAATCTATAAATATGACATATGTACAATAAAGAGACACCTGGGATAGATATGGAGGAGCTTTATGTTCCAGTGTAATCTATAAATATGTCACATGTACAATAAAGACACACCTGTGGTAGATATGGAGGAGCTTTATGTTCCAGTGTAATCTATACATATGACACATGTACAATACAGAGACACCTGGGGTAGATATGGAGGAGCTTTATGTTCCAGTGTAATCTGTACATGTCACATGTACAATAGAAACCTGGGATAGGGAGGAGCTTTATGTTCCAGTGTAATCTATAAATATGTCACATGTACAATACAGAGACACCTGGGATAGATATGGAGGAGCTTTATGTTCCAGTGTAATCTATACATGTCACATGTACAATACAGAGACATCTGGGATAGATATGGAGGAGCTTTATGTTCCAGTGTAATCTATACAAATGACACATGTACAATACAGAGACACCTGGGATAGATATGGAGGAGCTTTATGTTCCAGTGTAATCTATAAATATGACATATGTACAATAAAGAGACACCTGAGATAGATATGGAGGAGCTTTATGTTCCAGTGTAATCTATAAATATGTCACATGTACAATACAGACACACCTCTGATAGATATGGAGGAGCTTTATGTTCCAGTGTAATCTATAAATATGACATATGTACAATAAAGAGACACCTGGGATAGATATGGAGGAGCTTTATGTTCCAGTGTAATCTATACATGTCACATGTACAATAGACACCTGGGATAGGGAGGAGCTTTAAGTTCCAGTGTAATCTATAAATATGTCACATGTACAATATAGACACACCTGGGATAGATATGGAGGAGCTTTATGTTCCAGTGTAATCTTAAAATATGACACATGTGCAATACAGAGACACCAGGGATAGATATGGAGGAGCTTTATGTTCCAGTGTAATCTATACATATGACACATGTACAATACAGAGACACCTGGGATAGATATGGAGGAGCTTTATGTTCCAGTGTAATCTATAAATATGACATATGTACAATAAAGACACACCTGGGATAGTTATGGAGGAGCTTTATGTTCCAGTGTAATCTATAAATATGTCACATGTACAATACAGAGACACCTGGGATAGATATGGAGGAGCTTTATGTTCCATTGTAATCTATACATGTCACATGTACAATACAGAGACACCTGGGATAGATATGTTGGAGCTTTATATTCCAGTGTAATCTATACATATGACACTTGTACAATACAGAGACACCTGGGATAGATATGGAGGAGCTTTATGTTCCAGTGTAATCTATAAATATGACACATGTACAATACAGACACACCTGGGATAGATATGGAGGAGCTTTATGTTCCAGTGTAATCTATAAATATCACACATGTACAATACAGAGACACCTGGGATAGATATGGAGGAGCTTTATGTTCCAGTGTAATCTATAAATATGACACATGTACAATAAAGTGACACCTGGGATAGATATGGAGGAGCTTTATGTTCCAGTGTAATCTATACATGTCACATGTACAATAGACACTTGGAATAGGGAGGAGCTTTATGTTCCAGTGTAATCTATAAATATGTCACATGTACAATACAGAGACACCTGGGATAGGGAGGAGCTTTATGTTCCAGTGTAATCTATAAATATGTCACATGTACAATACAGAGACACCTGGGATAGATATGGAGGAGCTTTATGCTCCAGTGTAATCTATACATGTCACATGTACAATACAGAGACACCTGGGATAGATATGGAGGAGCTTTATGTTCCAGTGCAATCTATACATGTCACATGTACAATAGACACCTGGGATAGGGAGTAGCTTTATGTTCCAGTGTAATCTATAAATTTGTCACATGTACAATACAGAGACACCTGGGTTAGATATGGAGGAGCTTTATGTTCCAGTGTAAACTATAAATATGACACATGTACAATACAGAGACACCTGGGATAGATATGGAGGAGCTTTATGTTCCAGTGTAATCTATACATATGACACATGTACAATACAGAGACACCTGGGATAGATATGGAGGAGCTTTATGTTCCAGTGTAATCTATAAATATGACATATGTACAATAAAGAGACACCTGGGATAGATATGGAGGAGCTTTATGTTCCAGTGTAATCTATACATATGACACATGTACAATACAGAGACACCTGGGATAGATATGGAGGAGCTTTATGTTCCAGTGTAATCTATAAATATGACATATGGACAATAAAGAGACACCTGGGATAGATAAGGAGGAGCTTTACGTTCCAGTGTAATCTATAAATATGACATATGGACAATAAAGAGACACCTGGGATAGATATGGAGGAGCTTTATGTTGCAGTGTAATCTATACATGTCACATGTACAATAGACACCTGGGAGAGGGAGGAGCTTTATGTTCCAGTGTAATCTATAAATATGTCACATGTACAATACAGAGACACCTGGGATAGATATGGAGGAGCTTTATGTTCCATTGTAATCTATAAATATGACACATGTACAATACAGAGACACCTGGGATAGATATGGAGGAGCTTTATGTTCCAGTGTAATCTATACATATGACACATGTACAATACAGAGACACCTGGGATAGATATGGAGGAGCTTTATGTTCCAGTGTAATCTATAAATATGACATATGTACAATAAAGAGACACCTGGGATAGATATGGTGGAGCTTTATGTTCCAGTGTAATCTATAAATATGTCACATGTACAATACAGAGACACCTGGGATAGATATGGAGGAGCTTTATGCTCCAGTGTAATCTATACATGTCACATGTACAATACAGAGACACCTGGGATAGATATGGAGGAGCTTTATGTTCCAGTGTAATCTATACATATGACACATGTACAAAACACAGACACCTGGGATAGATATGGAGGAGCTTTATGTTCCAGTGTCATCTATAAATATGACACATGTACAATAAAGAGACACCTGGGATAGATATGGAGGAGCTTTATGTTCCAGTGTAATCTATACATGTCACATGTACAATAGACAAATGGGATAGGGAGGAGCTTTATGTTCCAGTGTAATCTATAAATATGTCACATGTACAATACAGAGACACCTGGGATAGATATGGAGGAGCTTTATGTTCCAGTGCAATCTATACATGTCACATGTACAATAGACACCTGGGATAGGGAGGAGCTTTATGTTCCAGTGTAATCTATAAATATGAAACATGTACAATACAGAGACACCTGGGATAGATATGGAGGAGCTTTATGTTCCAGTGTAATCTATACATATGACACATGTACAATACAGAGACACCTGGGACAGATATGGAGGAGCTTTATGTTCCAGTGTAATCTATAAATATGTCACATGTACAATACAGAGACACCTGGGATAGATATGGAGGAGCTTTATGTTCCAGTGTATTCTATAAATATGTCACATGTACAATACAGAGACACCTGGGATAGATATGGAGGAGCTTTATGTTCCAGTGTAATCTATACATGTCACATGTACAATACAGAGACATCTGGGATAGATATGGAGGAGCTTTATGTTCCAGTGTAATCTATACAAATGACACATGTACAATACAGAGACACCTGGGATAGATATGGAGGAGATTTATGTTCCAGTGTAATCTATAAATATGACATATGTACAATAAAGAGACACCTGGGATAGATATGGAGGAGCTTTATGTTCCAGTGTAATTTATAAATATGTCACATGTAGAATACAGACACACCTGTGATAGATATGGAGGAGATTTATGTTCCAGTGTAATCTATACATATGACACATGTACAATACAGAGACACCTGGGATAGATATGGAGGAGCTTTATGTTCCAATGTAATCTATAAATATGACATATGTACAATAAAGAGACACCTGGGATAGATATGGAGGAGCTTTATGTTCCAGTGTAATCTATACATGTCACATGTACAATTCAGAGACATCTGGGATAGATATGGAGGAGCTTTATGTTCCAGTGCAATCTATACATGTCACATGTACAATAGACACCTGGGATAGGGAGGAGCTTTATGTTCCAGTGTAATCTATAAATATGTCACATGTACAATACAGAGACACCTGGGATAGATATGGAGGAGCTTTATGTTCCAGTGCAATCTATACATGTCACATGTACAATAGACACCTGGGATAGGGAGGAGCTTTATGTTCCAGTGTAATCTATAAATATGTCACATGTACAATACAGAGACACCTGGGATAGATATGGAGGAGCTTTATGTTCCAGTGTAATCTATAAATATGAAACATGTACAATACAGAGACACCTGGGATAGATATGGAGGAGCTTTATGTTCCAGTGTAATCTATACATATGACACATGTACAATACAGAGACACCTGGGACAGATATGGAGGAGCTTTATGTTCCAGTGTAATTTATAAATATGTCACATGTACATTACAGAGACTCCTGGGATAGATATGGAGGAGCTTTATGTTCCAGTGTAATCTATAAATATGACACATGTACAATACAGAGACACCTGGGATAGATATGGAGGAGCTTTATGTTCCAGTGTAATCTATACATATGACACATGTACAATACAGAGACACCTGGGATAGATATGGAGGAGCTTTATGTTCCAGTGTAATCTATAAATATGACATATGTACAATAAAGAGACACCTGGGATAGATATGGAGGAGCTTTATGTTCCAGTGTATTCTATAAATATGTCACATGTACAATACAGAGACACCTGGGATAGATATGGAGGAGCTTTATGTTCCAGTGTAATCTATACATGTCACATGTACAATACAGAGACATCTGGGATAGATATGGAGGAGCTTTATGTTCCAGTGTAATCTATACAAATGACACATGTACAATACAGAGACACCAGGGATAGATATGGAGGAGATTTATGTTCCAGTGTAATCTATAAATATGACATATGTACAATAAAGATACACCTGGGATAGATATGGAGGAGCTTTATGTTCCAGTGTAATTTATAAATATGTCACATGTACAATACAGACACACCTGTGATAGATATGGAGGAGCTTTATGTTCCAGTGTAATCTATACATATGACACATGTACAATACAGAGACACCTGGGATAGATATGGAGGAGCTTTATGTTCCAGTGTAATCTATAAATATGACATATGTACAATAAAGAGACACCTGGGATAGATATGGAGGAGCTTTATGTTCCAGTGTAATCTATACATGTCACATGTACAATAGACACCTGGGATAGGGAGGAGCTTTATGTTCCAGTGTAATCTATAAATATGTCACATGTACAATACAGACACACCTGGGATAGATATGGAGGAGCTCTAATCTTAAAATATGACACATGTACAATACAGAGACACCTGGGATAGATATTTAGGAGCTTTATGTTCCAGTGTAATCTATACATATGACACATATACAATACAGAGACACCTGGGATAGATATGCAGGAGCTTTATGTTCCAGTGTAATCTATAAATATGACATATGTACAATAAAGACACACCTGGGATAGATATGGAGGAGCTTTATCTTCCATTGTAATCTATAAATATGTCACATGTACAATACAGAGACACCTGGTATAGATATGGAGGAGCTTTATGTTCCAGTGTAATCTATACATGTCACATGTACAATACAGAGACACCTGGGATAGATATGTTGGAGCTTTATGTTCCAGTGTAATCTATAAATATGTCACATGTACAATACAGAGACACATGGGATAGATATGGAGGAGCTTTATGTTCCAGTGTAATCTATACATGTCACATGTACAATACAGAGACACCTGGGATAGATATGGAGGAGCTTTATGTTCCAGTGTAATCTATACAAATGACACATGTACAATACATAGACACCTGGGATAGATATGGAGGAGCTTTATGTTCCAGTGTAATCTATAAATATGACATATGTACAATAAAGAGACACCTGGGATAGATATGGAGGAGCTTTATGTTCCAGTGTAATCTATAAATATGTCACATGTACAATACAGACACACCTGGGATAGATATGGAGGAGCTTTATGTTCCAGTGTAATCTATAAATATCACATATGTACAATACAGAGACACCTGGGATAGATATGGAGGAGCTTTATGTTCCAGTGTAATCTATACATGTCACAAGTACAATAGACACCTGGGATAGGGAGGAGCTTTATGTTCCAGTGTAATCTATAAATATGTCACATGTACAATACAGAGACACATGGGATAGATATGGAGGAGCTTTATGTTCCAGTGTAATCTATAAATATGACACATGTACAATACAGAGACACCTGGGATAGATATGGAGGAGCTTTATGTTCCAGTGTAATCTATACATATGACACATGTACAATACAGAGACACCTGGGATAGATATGGAGGAGATTTATGTTCCAATGTAATCTATAAATATGTCACATGTACAACACAGACACATGGGATAGATATGGAGGAGCTTTATGTTCCAGTGTAATCTATACTTATATCACATCTACAATAAAGAGACACCTGGGATAGATATGGAGGAGCTTTATGTTTCAGTGTAATCTATACATATGACACATGTACAATGAAGAGACACCTGGGATAGATATGGAGGAGCTTTATGTTCCAGTGTAGTCTATACATGTCACATGTACAATAGACACCTGGGATAGGGAGGAGCTTTATGTTCCAGTGTAATCTATAAATATGTCACATGTACAATACAGAGACACCTGGGATAGATATGAGGGAGCTTTATGTTCCAGTGTAATCTATACATATGACACATGTACAATACAGAGACACCTGGGATAGATATGGAGGAGCTTTATGTTCCAGTGTAATCTATAAATATGACATATGTACAATAAAGAGACACCTGGGATAGATATGGAGGAGCTTTATGTTCCAGTGTAATCTATAAATATGTCACATGTACAATACAGAGACACCTGGGATAGATATGGAGGAGCTTTTTGTTCCAGTGTAATCTATACATGTCACATGTACAATACAGAGACACCTGGGATAGATATGGAGGAGTTTTATGTTTCAGTGTAATCTATACAAATGACACATGTACAATACATAGACACCTGGGATAGATATGGAGGAGCTTTATGTTCCAGTGTAATCTATAAATATGACATATGTACAATAAAGAGACACCTGGGATAGATATGGAGGAGCTTTATGTTCCAGTGTAATCTAAAAATATGTCACATGTACAATACAGACACACCTGGGTTAGATATGGAGGAGCTTTATGTTCCAGTGTAATCTATAAATATCACATATGTACAATACAGAGACACCTGGGATAGATATGGAGGAGCTTTATGTTCCTGTGTAATCTATACATGTCACATGTACAATAGACACCTGGGATAGGGAGGAGCTTTATGTTCCAGTGTAATCTATAAATATGTCACATGTACAATACAGAGACACCTGGGATAGATATGGAGGAGCTTTATGTTCCAGTGTAATCTATAAATATGACACATGTACAATACAGAGACACCTGGGATAGATATGGAGGAGCTCTATGTTCCAGTGTAATCTATACATATGACACATGTACAATACAGAGACACCTGGGATAAATATGGAGGAGCTTTATGTTCCAGTGTAATCTATAAATATGACATATGTACAATAAAGAGACACCTGGGATAGATATGGAGGAGCTTTATGTTCCAGTGCAATCTATACATATCACATGTACAATAGACACCTGGGATAGGGAGGAGCTTTATGTTCCAGTGTAATCTATAAATATGTCACATGTACAGTACAGAGACACCTGGGATAGATATGGAGGAGCTTTATGTTCCAGTGTAATCTATAAATATGAAACATGTACAATACAGGGACACCTGGGATAGATATTGAGGAGCTTTATGTTCCAGTGTAATCTATACATTTGACACATGTACAATACAGAGACACCTGGGGTAGATATGGAGGAGCTTTATGTTCCAGTGTAATCTATACATGTCACATGTACAATAGAAACCTGGGATAGGGAGAAGCTTTATGTTCCAGGGTAATCTATAAATATCACATATGTACAATACAGAGACACCTGGGATAGATATGGAGGAGCTTTATGTTCCAGTGTAATCTATACATATGACACATGTACAATACAGAGACACCTGGGATAGATATGGAGGAGCTTTATGTTCCAGTGTAATCTATAAATATGACATATGTACAATAAAGAGACACCTGGGATAGATATGGAGGAGCTTTATGTTCCAGTGTAATCTATAAATATGTCACATGTACAATACAGAGACACCTGGGATAGATATGGAGGAGCATTATGTTCCAGTGTAATCTATACATGTCACATGTACAATACAGAGACATCTGGGATAGATATGGAGGAGATTTATGTTCCAGTGTAATCTATACAAATAAAACATGTACAATACAGAGACACCTGGGATAGATATGGAGGAGCTTTATGTTCCAGTGTAATCTATAAATATGACATATGTACAATAAAGAGACACCTGGGATAGATATGGAGGAGCTTTATGTTCCAGTGTAATCTATAAATATGTCACATGTACAATAAAGACACACCTGTGGTAGATATGGAGGAGCTTTATGTTCCAGTGTAATCTATACATATGACACATGTACAATACAGAGACACCTGGGGTAGATATGGAGGAGCTTTATGTTCCAGTGTAATCTGTACATGTCACATGTACAATAGAAACCTGGGATAGGGAGGAGCTTTATGTTCCAGTGTAATCTATAAATATGTCACATGTACAATACAGAGACACCTGGGATAGATATGGAGGAGCTTTATGTTCCAGTGTAATCTATACATGTCACATGTACAATACAGAGACATCTGGGATAGATATGGAGGAGCTTTATGTTCCAGTGTAATCTATACAAATGACACATGTACAATACAGAGACACCTGGGATAGATATGGAGGAGCTTTATGTTCCAGTGTAATCTATAAATATGACATATGTACAATAAAGAGACACCTGAGATAGATATGGAGGAGCTTTATGTTCCAGTGTAATCTATAAATATGTCACATGTACAATACAGACACACCTCTGATAGATATGGAGGAGCTTTATGTTCCAGTGTAATCTATAAATATGACATATGTACAATAAAGAGACACCTGGGATAGATATGGAGGAGCTTTATGTTCCAGTGTAATCTATACATGTCACATGTACAATAGACACCTGGGATAGGGAGGAGCTTTAAGTTCCAGTGTAATCTATAAATATGTCACATGTACAATATAGACACACCTGGGATAGATATGGAGGAGCTTTATGTTCCAGTGTAATCTTAAAATATGACACATGTGCAATACAGAGACACCAGGGATAGATATGGAGGAGCTTTATGTTCCAGTGTAATCTATACATATGACACATGTACAATACAGAGACACCTGGGATAGATATGGAGGAGCTTTATGTTCCAGTGTAATCTATAAATATGACATATGTACAATAAAGACACACCTGGGATAGTTATGGAGGAGCTTTATGTTCCAGTGTAATCTATAAATATGTCACATGTACAATACAGAGACACCTGGGATAGATATGGAGGAGCTTTATGTTCCATTGTAATCTATACATGTCACATGTACAATACAGAGACACCTGGGATAGATATGTTGGAGCTTTATATTCCAGTGTAATCTATACATATGACACTTGTACAATACAGAGACACCTGGGATAGATATGGAGGAGCTTTATGTTCCAGTGTAATCTATAAATATGACACATGTACAATACAGACACACCTGGGATAGATATGGAGGAGCTTTATGTTCCAGTGTAATCTATAAATATCACACATGTACAATACAGAGACACCTGGGATAGATATGGAGGAGCTTTATGTTCCAGTGTAATCTATAAATATGACACATGTACAATAAAGTGACACCTGGGATAGATATGGAGGAGCTTTATGTTCCAGTGTAATCTATACATGTCACATGTACAATAGACACTTGGGATAGGGAGGAGCTTTATGTTCCAGTGTAATCTATAAATATGTCACATGTACAATACAGAGACACCTGGGATAGGGAGGAGCTTTATGATCCAGTGTAAACTATAAATATGACACATGTACAATACAGAGACACCTGGGATAGATATGGAGGAGCTTTATGTTCCAGTGTAATCTATACATACGACACATGAACAATACAGAGACACCTGGGATAGATATGGAGGAGCTTTATGTTCCAGTGTAATCTATAAATATGACATATGAACAATAAAGAGACACCTGGGATAGATATGGAGGAGCTTTATGTTCCAGTGTAATCTATAAATATGTCACATGTACAATACAGAGACACCTGGGATAGATATGGAGGAGCTTTATGTTCCAGTGTAATCTATACATGTCACATGTACAATACAGAGACACCTGGGATAGATATGGAGGAGCTTTATGTTCCAGTGTAATCTATAAATATGACAAATGGTCTATAAAGAGACACCTGGGATAGATATGGAGGAGCTTTACGTTCCAGTGTAATCTATAAATATGTCACATGTACAATACAGACACACCTGGGAAAGATATGGAGGAGCTTTATGTTCCATTGTAATCTATAAATATCACATATGTACAATACAGAGACACCTGGGATAGATATGGAGGAGCTTTATGTTCCAGTGTAATCTATAAATATGACACATGTACAATACAGAGACACCTGGGATAGATATGGAGGAGCTTTATGTTCCAGTGTTATCTATACATATGACACATGTACAATACAGAGACACCTGGGATAGATATGGAGGAGCTTTATGTTCCAGTGTAATCTATAAATATGACATATGTACAATAAAGAGACACCTGGGATAGATTTGGAGGAGCTTTATGTTGCAGTGTAATCTATACATGTCACATGTACAATAGACACCTGGGATAGGGAGGAGCTTTATGTTCCAGTGTAATCTATAAATATGTCACATGTACAATACAGAGACACCTGGGATAGCTATGGAGGAGCTTTATGTTCCATTGTAATCTATAAATATGACACATGTACAATACAGAGACACCTGGGATAGATATGGAGGAGCTTTATGTTCCAGTGCAATCTATACATGTCACATGTACAATAGACACCTGGGATAGGGAGTAGCTTTATGTTCCAGTGTAATCTATAAATTTGTCACATGTACAATACAGAGACACCTGGGTTAGATATGGAGGAGCTTTATGTTCCAGTGTAAACTATAAATATGACACATGTACAATACAGAGACACCTGGGATAGATATGGAGGAGCTTTATGTTCCAGTGTAATCTATACATATGACACATGTACAATACAGAGACACCTGGGATAGATATGGAGGAGCTTTATGTTCCAGTGTAATCTATAAATATGACATATGTACAATAAAGAGACACCTGGGATAGATATGGAGGAGCTTTATGTTCCAGTGTAATCTATACATATGACACATGTACAATACAGAGACACCTGGGATAGATATGGAGGAGCTTTATGTTCCAGTGTAATCTATAAATATGACATATGGACAATAAAGAGACACCTGGGATAGATAAGGAGGAGCTTTACGTTCCAGTGTAATCTATAAATATGACATATGGACAATAAAGAGACACCTGGGATAGATATGGAGGAGCTTTATGTTGCAGTGTAATCTATACATGTCACATGTACAATAGACACCTGGGAGAGGGAGGAGCTTTATGTTCCAGTGTAATCTATAAATATGTCACATGTACAATACAGAGACACCTGGGATAGATATGGAGGAGCTTTATGTTCCATTGTAATCTATAAATATGACACATGTACAATACAGAGACACCTGGGATAGATATGGAGGAGCTTTATGTTCCAGTGTAATCTATACATATGACACATGTACAATACAGAGACACCTGGGATAGATATGGAGGAGCTTTATGTTCCAGTGTAATCTATAAATATGACATATGTACAATAAAGAGACACCTGGGATAGATATGGTGGAGCTTTATGTTCCAGTGTAATCTATAAATATGTCACATGTACAATACAGAGACACCTGGGATAGATATGGAGGAGCTTTATGCTCCAGTGTAATCTATACATGTCACATGTACAATACAGAGACACCTGGGATAGATATGGAGGAGCTTTATGTTCCAGTGTAATCTATACATATGACACATGTACAAAACACAGACACCTGGGATAGATATGGAGGAGCTTTATGTTCCAGTGTCATCTATAAATATGACACATGTACAATAAAGAGACACCTGGGATAGATATGGAGGAGCTTTATGTTCCAGTGTAATCTATACATGTCACATGTACAATAGACAAATGGGATAGGGAGGAGCTTTATGTTCCAGTGTAATCTATAAATATGTCACATGTACAATACAGAGACACCTGGGATAGATATGGAGGAGCTTTATGTTCCAGTGCAATCTATACATGTCACATGTACAATAGACACCTGGGATAGGGAGGAGCTTTATGTTCCAGTGTAATCTATAAATATGAAACATGTACAATACAGAGACACCTGGGATAGATATGGAGGAGCTTTATGTTCCAGTGTAATCTATACATATGACACATGTACAATACAGAGACACCTGGGACAGATATGGAGGAGCTTTATGTTCCAGTGTAATCTATAAATATGTCACATGTACAATACAGAGACACCTGGGATAGATATGGAGGAGCTTTATGTTCCAGTGTATTCTATAAATATGTCACATGTACAATACAGAGACACCTGGGATAGATATGGAGGAGCTTTATGTTCCAGTGTAATCTATACATGTCACATGTACAATACAGAGACATCTGGGATAGATATGGAGGAGCTTTATGTTCCAGTGTAATCTATACAAATGACACATGTACAATACAGAGACACCTGGGATAGATATGGAGGAGATTTATGTTCCAGTGTAATCTATAAATATGACATATGTACAATAAAGAGACACCTGGGATAGATATGGAGGAGCTTTATGTTCCAGTGTAATTTATAAATATGTCACATGTAGAATACAGACACACCTGTGATAGATATGGAGGAGATTTATGTTCCAGTGTAATCTATACATATGACACATGTACAATACAGAGACACCTGGGATAGATATGGAGGAGCTTTATGTTCCAATGTAATCTATAAATATGACATATGTACAATAAAGAGACACCTGGGATAGATATGGAGGAGCTTTATGTTCCAGTGTAATCTATACATGTCACATGTACAATTCAGAGACATCTGGGATAGATATGGAGGAGCTTTATGTTCCAGTGCAATCTATACATGTCACATGTACAATAGACACCTGGGATAGGGAGGAGCTTTATGTTCCAGTGTAATCTATAAATATGTCACATGTACAATACAGAGACACCTGGGATAGATATGGAGGAGCTTTATGTTCCAGTGCAATCTATACATGTCACATGTACAATAGACACCTGGGATAGGGAGGAGCTTTATGTTCCAGTGTAATCTATAAATATGTCACATGGACAATACAGAGACACCTGGGATAGATATGGAGGAGCTATATGTTCCAGTGTAATCTATAAATATGAAACATGTACAATACAGAGACACCTGGGATAGATATGGAGGAGCTTTATGTTCCAGTGTAATCTATACATATGACACATGTACAATACAGAGACACCTGGGACAGATATGGAGGAGCTTTATGTTCCAGTGTAATTTATAAATATGTCACATGTACATTACAGAGACTCCTGGGATAGATATGGAGGAGCTTTATGTTCCAGTGTAATCTATAAATATGACACATGTACAATACAGAGACACCTGGGATAGATATGGAGGAGCTTTATGTTCCAGTGTAATCTATACATATGACACATGTACAATACAGAGACACCTGGGATAGATATGGAGGAGCTTTATGTTCCAGTGTAATCTATAAATATGACATATGTACAATAAAGAGACACCAGGGATAGATATGGAGGAGCTTTATGTTCCAGTGTATTCTATAAATATGTCACATGTACAATACAGAGACACCTGGGATAGATATGGAGGAGCTTTATGTTCCAGTGTAATCTATACATGTCACATGTACAATACAGAGACATCTGGGATAGATATGGAGGAGCTTTATGTTCCAGTGTAATCTATACAAATGACACATGTACAATACAGAGACACCAGGGATAGATATGGAGGAGATTTATGTTCCAGTGTAATCTATAAATATGACATATGTACAATAAAGATACACCTGGGATAGATATGGAGGAGCTTTATGTTCCAGTGTAATTTATAAATATGTCACATGTACAATACAGACACACCTGTGATAGATATGGAGGAGCTTTATGTTCCAGTGTAATCTATACATATGACACATGTACAATACAGAGACACCTGGGATAGATATGGAGGAGCTTTATGTTCCAGTGTAATCTATAAATATGACATATGTACAATAAAGAGACACCTGGGATAGATATGGAGGAGCTTTATGTTCCAGTGTAATCTATACATGTCACATGTACAATAGACACCTGGGATAGGGAGGAGCTTTATGTTCCAGTGTAATCTATAAATATGTCACATGTACAATACAGACACACCTGGGATAGATATGGAGGAGCTCTAATCTTAAAATATGACACATGTACAATACAGAGACACCTGGGATAGATATTTAGGAGCTTTATGTTCCAGTGTAATCTATACATATGACACATATACAATACAGAGACACCTGGGATAGATATGCAGGAGCTTTATGTTCCAGTGTAATCTATAAATATGACATATGTACAATAAAGACACACCTGGGATAGATATGGAGGAGCTTTATCTTCCATTGTAATCTATAAATATGTCACATGTACAATACAGAGACACCTGGTATAGATATGGAGGAGCTTTATGTTCCAGTGTAATCTATACATGTCACATGTACAATACAGAGACACCTGGGATAGATATGTTGGAGCTTTATGTTCCAGTGTAATCTATACATATGACACATGTACAATACAGAGACACCTGGGATAGATATGGAGGAGCTTTTTGTTCCAGTGTAATCTATAAATATGACACATGTACAATACAGACACACCTGGGATAGATATGGAGGAGCTTTATGTTCCAGTTTAATCTATAAATATCACACATGTACAATACAGAGACAACTGGGATAGATATGGAGGAGCTTTATGTTCCAGTGTAATCTATAAATATGTCACATGTACAATACAGAGACACCTTTGATAGATATGGAGGAGCTTGATGTTCCAGTGTAATCTATAAATATCACATATGTACAAAACAGAGACACCTGGGATAGATATGGAGGAGCTTTATGCTCCAGTGTAATCTATAAATATGACACATGTACAATAAAGAGACACCTGGGATAGATATGGAGGAGCTTTATGTTCCAATGTAATCTATACATATAACACATGTACAATACAGAGACACCTGGGATAGATATGGAGGAAATTTAAGTTCCAATGTAATCTATAAATAAGTCACATGTACAACACAGACACCTGGGATAGACATGGAGGAGCTTTATGTTCCAGTGTAATCTATACATATGACACATGTACAATAAAGAGACACCTGGGATAGATATTTTGGAGCTTTATGTTCCAGTGTTGTCTATACATGTCACATGTACAATAGACACCTGGGATAGGGAGGAGCTTTATGTTCCAGTGTAATCTATAAATATGTCACAAGTACAATACAGAGACACCTGGGATAGATATGGAGGAGCTTTATGTTCCAGTGTAAACTATAAATATGACACATGTACAATACAGAGACACCTGGGATAGATATGGAGGAGCTTTATGTTCCAGTGTAATCTATACATATGACACATGTACAATGCAGAGACACCTGGGATAGATATGGAGGAGCTTTATGTTCCAGTGTAATCTATAAATATGACATATGTACAATAAAGAGACACCTGGGATAGATATGGAGGAGCTTTATGTTCCAGTGTAATCTATAAATATGTCACATGTACAATACAGAGACACCTGGGATAGATATGGAGGAGCTTTATGTTCCAGTGTAATCTATACATGTCACATGTACAATACAGAGACACCTGGGATAGATATGGAGGAGTTTTATGTTCCAGTGTAATCTATACAAATGACACATGTACAATACATAGACACCTGGGATAGATATGGAGGAGCTTTATGTTCCAGTGTAATCTATAAAGATGATATATGTACAATAAAGAGACACCTGGGATAGATATGGAGGAGCTTTATGTTCCAGTGTAATCTATAAATATGTCACATGTACAATACAGACAGACCTGGGATAGATATGGAGGAGCTTTATGTTCCAGTGTAATCTATAAATATCACATATGTACAATACAGAGACACCTGGTATAGATATGGAGGAGCTTTATGTTCCAGTGTAATCTATACATGTCACATGTACAATACAGAGACACCTGGGATAGATATGGAGGAGCTTTATGTTCCAGTGTAATCTATAAATATGACATATGGTCTATAAAGAGACACCTGGGATAGATATGGAGGAGCTTTACGTTCCAGTGTAATCTATAAATATGTCACATGTACAATACAGACACACCTGGGATAGATATGGAGGAGCTTTATGTTCCATTGTAATCTATAAATATCACATATGTACAATACAGAGACACCTGGGATAGATATGGAGGAGCTTTATGTTCCAGTGTAATCTATAAATATGACACATGTACAATACAGAGACACCTGGGATAGATATGGAGGAGCTTTATGTTCCAGTGTTATCTATACATATGACACATGTACAATACAGAGACACCTGGGATAGATATGGAGGAGCTTTATGTTCCAGTGTAATCTATAAATATGACATATGTACAATAAAGAGATACCTGGGATAGATATGGAGTAGCTTTATGTTGCAGTGTAATCTATACATGTCACATGTACAATAGACACCTGGGATAGGGAGGAGCTTTATGTTCCAGTGTAATCTATAAATATGTCACATGTACAATACAGAGACACCTGGGATAGCTATGGAGGAGCTTTATGTTCCATTGTAATCTATAAATATGACACATGTACAATACAGAGACACCTGGGATAGATATGGAGGAGCTTTATGTTCCAGTGCAATCTATACATGTCACATGTACAATAGACCCCTGGGATAGGGAGTAGCTTTATGTTCCAGTGTAATCTATAAATTTGACACATGTACAATACAGAGACACCTGGGTTAGATATGGAGGAGCTTTATGTTTCAGTGTAAACTATAAATATGACACATGTACAATACAGAGACACCTGGGATAGATATGGAGGAGCTTTATGTTCCAGTGTAATCTATACATATGACACATGTACAATACAGAGACACCTGGGATAGATATGGAGGAGCTTTATGTTCCAGTGCAATCTATAAATATGACATATGTACAATAAAGAGACACCTGGGATAGATATGGAGGAGTTTTATGTTCCAGTGTAATCTATACATATGACAAATGTACAATACAGAGACACCTGGGATAGATATGGAGGTGATTTATGTTCCAGTGTAATCTATAAATATGACATATGGACAATAAAGAGACACCTGGGATAGATATGGAGGAGCTTTACGTTCCAGTGTAATCTATAAATATGACATATGGACAATAAAGAGACACCTGGGATAGATATGGAGGAGCTTTATGTTGCAGTGTAATCTATACATGTCACATGTACAATAGACACGTGGGAGAGGGAGGAGCTTTATGTTCCAGTGTAATCTATAAATATGTCACATGTACAATACAGAGACACCTGGGATAGATATGGAGGAGCTTTATGTTCCATTGTAATCTATAAATATGACACATGTACAATACAGAGACACCTGGGATAGATATGGAGGAGCTTTATGTTCCAGTGTAATCTATACATATGACACATGTACAATACAGAGACACCTGGGATAGATATGGAGGAGCTTTATGTTCCTGTGTAATCTATAAATATGACATATGTACAATAAAGAGACACCTGGGATAGATATGGAGGAGCTTTATGTTCCAGTGTAATCTAAAAATATGTCACATGTACAATACAGAGACACCTGGGATAGATATGGAGGAGCTTTATGCTCCAGTGTAATCTATACAAGTCACATGTACAATACAGAGACACCTGGGATAGATATGGAGGAGCTTTATGTTCCAGTGTAATCTATACATATGACACATGTACAAAACACAGACACCTGGGATAGATATGGAGGAGCTTTATGTTCCAGTGTAATCTATAAATATGACACATGTACAATAAAGAGACACCTGGGATAGATATGGAGGAGCTTTATGTTCCAGTGTAATCTATACATGTCACATGTACAATAGACAAATTGGATAGGGAGGAGCTTTATGTTCCAGTGTAATCTATAAATATGTCACATGTACAATACAGAGACACCTGGGATAGATATGGAGGAGCTTTATGTTCCAGTGTAATCTATAAATATGACACATGTACAATACAGAGACACCTGGGATAGATATGGAGGAGCTTTATGTTCCAGTGTAATCTATACATATGACACATGTACAATACAGAGACACCTGGGATAGATATGGAGGAGCTTTATGTTCCAGTGTAATCTATAAATATGACATATGTACAATAAAGAGACACCTGGGATAGATATGGAGGAGCTTTATGTTCCAGTGTAATCTATAAATATGTCACATGTACAATACAGAGACACCTGGGATAGATATGGAGGAGCTTTATGTTCCAGTGTAATCTATACATGTCACATGTACAATACAGAGACATCTGGGATAGATATGGAGGAGCTTTATGTTCCAGTGTAATCTATACAAATGACACATGTACAATACAGATACACCTGGGATAGATATGGAGGAGATTTATGTTCCAGTGTAATCTATAAATATGACATATGTACAATAAAGAGACACCTGGGATAGATATGGAGGAGCTTTATGTTCCAGTGTAATTTATAAATATTTCACATGTACAATACAGACACACCTGTGATAGATATGGAGGAGCTTTATGTTCCAGTGTAATCTATACATATGACACATGTACAATACAGAGACACCTGGGATAGATATGGAGGAGCTTTATGTTCCAGTGTAATCTATAAATATGACATATGTACAATAAAGAGACACCTGGGATAGATATGGAGGAGCTTTATGTTCCAGTGTAATCTATACATGTCACATGTACAATAGACACCTGGGATAGGGAGGAGCTTTATGTTCCAGTGTAATCTATAAATATGTCACATGTACAATACAGACACACCTGGGATAGATATGGAGGAGCTTTGATCTTAAAATATGACACATGTTCAATACAGAGACACCTGGGATAGATATTTAGGAGCTTTATGTTCCAGTGTAATCTATACATATGACACATATACAATACAGAGACACCTGGGATAGATATGGAGGAGCTTTATGTTCCAGTGTAATCTATAAATATGACATATGTACAATAAAGACACACCTGGGATAGATATGGAGGAGCTTTATCTTCCATTGTAATCTATAAATATGTCACATGTACAATACAGAGACACCTGGGATAGATATGGAGGAGCTTTATGTTCCAGTGTAATCTATACATGTCACAAGTACAATACAGAGACACCTGGGATAGATATGTTGGAGCTTTATGTTCCAGTGTAATCTATACATATGACACAAGTACAATACAGAGACACCTGGGATAGATATGGAGGAACTTTTTGTTCCAGTGTAATCTATAAATATGACACATGTACAATACAGACACACCTGGGATAGATATGGAGGAGCTTTATGTTCCAGTGTAATCTATAAATATCACACATGTACAATACAGAGACAACTGGGATAGATATGGAGGAGCTTTATGTTCCAGTGTAATCTATAAATATGTCACATGTACAATACAGAGACACCTTTGATAGATATGGAGGAGCTTTATGTTCCAGTGTAATCTATAAATATCACATATGTACAAAACAGAGACACCTGGGATAGATATGGAGGAGCTTTATGCTCCAGTGTAATCTATAAATATGACACATGTACAATAAAGAGACACCTGGGATAGATATGGAGGAGCTTTATGTTCCAGTGTAATCTATACATATGACACATGTACAATACAGAGACACCTGGGATAGATATGGAGGAGATTTAAGTTCCAATGTAATCTATAAATATGTCACATGTACAACACAGACACCTGGGATAGACATGGAGGAGCTTTATGTTCCAGTGTAATCTATACATATGTCACATCTACAATAAAGAGACACCTGGGATAGATATGGAGGAGCTTTATGATTCAGTGTAATCTATACATATGACACATGTACAATAAAGAGACACCTGGGATAGATATGGAGGAGCTTTATGTTCCAGTGTAGTCTATACATGTCACATGTACAATAGACACCTGGGATAGGGAGGAGCTTTATGTTCCAGTGTAATCTATAAATATGTCACAAGTACAATACAGAGACACCTGGGATAGATATGGAGGAGCTTTATGTTCCAGTGTAAACTATAAATATGACACATGTACAATACAGAGACACCTGGGATAGATATGGAGGAGCTTTATGTTCCAGTGTAATCTATAAATATGACATATGTACAATAAAGAGACACCTGGGATAGATATGGAGGAGCTTTATGTTCCAGTGTAATCTATAAATATGTCACATGTACAATACAGAGACACCTGGGATAGATATGGAGGAGCTTTATGTTCCAGTGTAATCTATAAATATGTCACATGTACAATACAGACACACCTGGGATAGATATGGAGGAGCTTTATGTTCCAGTGTAATCTATAAATATCACATATGTACAATACAGAGACACCTGGGATAGATATGGAGGAGCTTTATGTTCCTGTGTAATCTATACATGTCACATGTACAATAGACACCTGGGATAGGGAGGAGCTTTATATTCCAGTGTAATCTATAAATATGTCACATGTACAATACAGAGACACCTGGGATAGATATGGAGGAGCTTTATGTTCCAGTGTAATCTGTAAATATGACACATGTACAATACAGAAACACCTGGGATAGATATGGAGGAGCTCTATGTTCCAGTGTAATCTATACATATGACACATGTACAATACAGAGACACCTTGGATAGATATGGAGGAGCTTTATGTTCCAGTGTAATCTATAAATATGACATATGTACAATAAAGAGACACCTGGGATAGATATGGAGGAGCTTTATGTTCCAGTGCAATCTATACATGTCACATGTACAATAGACACCTGGGATAGGGAGGAGCTTTATGTTCCAGTGTAATCTATAAATATGTCACATGTGCAGTACAGAGACACCTGGGATAGATATGGAGGAGCTTTATGTTCCAGTGTAATCTATAAATATGAAACATGTTCAATACAGAGACACCTGGGATAGATATGGAGGAGCTTTATGTTCCAGTGTAATCTATACATATGACACATGTACAATACAGAGACACCTGGGGTAGATATGGAGGAGCTTTATGTTCCAGTGTAATCTATACATGTCACATGTACAATGAAACCTGGGATAGGGAGGAGCTTTATGTTCCAGTGTAATCTATAAATATCACATATGTACAATACAGAGACACCTGGGATAGATATGGAGGAGCTTTATGTTCCAGTGTAATCTATACCTATGACACATGTACAATACAGAGACACCTGGGATAGATATGGAGGAGCTTTATGTTCCAGTGTAATCTATAAATATGACATATGTACAATAAAGAGACACCTGGGATAGATATGGAGGAGCTTTATGTTCCAGTGTAATCTATAAATATGTCACATGTACAATACAGAGACACCTGGGATAGATATGGAGGAGCTTTATGTTCCAGTGTAATCTATACATGTCACATGTACAATACAGAGACACCTGGGATAGATATGGAGGAGCTTTATGTTCCAGTGTAATCTATAAATATGACATATGTACAATAAAGAGACACCTGGGATAGATATGGAGGAGCTTTATGTTCCAGTGTAATCTATAAATATGTCACATATACAATAAAGACACACCTGTGGTAGATATGGAGGAGCTTTATGTTCTAGTGTAATCTATACATATGACACATGTACAATACAGAGACACCTGGGATAGATATGGAGGAGCTCTATGTTCCAGTGTAATCTATACATATGACACATGTACAATACAGAGAACCCTGGGATAGATATGGAGGAGCTTTATGTTCCAGTGTAATCTATACATGTCACATGTACAATAGACACCTGGGATAGGGAGGAGCTTTATGTTCCAGTGTAATCTATAAATATGTCACATGTACAATACAGAGACACCTGGGATAGATATGGAGGAGCTTTATGTTCCAGTGTAATCTATAGATATGACACATGTACAATACAGAGACACCTGGGATAGATATGGAGGAGCTTTATGTTCCAGTGTAATCTATACATATGACACATGTACAATACAGAGACACCTGGGATAGATATGGAGGAGCTTTATGTTCCAGTGTAATCTATAAATATGACATATGTACAATACAGAGACACCTGGGATAGATATGGAGGAGCTTTATGTTCCAGTGCAATCTATACATGTCACATGTACAATAGACACCTGGGATAGGGAGGAGCTTTATGTTCCAGTGTAATCTATAAATATGTCACATGTACAAAACAGAGACACCTGGGATAGATATGGAGGAGCTTTATGTTCCAGTGTAATCTATAAATATGACACATGTACAATACAGAGACACCTGGGATAGATATGGAGGAGCTTTATGTTCCAGTGTAATCTATACATATGACACATGTACAAAACAGAGACATCTGGGATAGATATGGAGGAGCTTTATGTTCCAGTGTAATCTATAAATATGACATATGTACAATAAAGAGACACCTGGGATAGATATGGAGGAGCTTTATGTTCCAGTGTAATCTATAAATATGTCACATGTACAATACAGAGACACCTGGGATAGATATGGAGGAGCTTTATGTTCCAGTGTAATCTATACATGTCACATGTACAATACAGAGACATCTGGGATAGATATGGAGGAGCTTTATGTTCCAGTGTAATCTATAAATATGTCACATGTACAATAAAGAGACACCTGGGATAGATATGGAGGAGCTTTATGTTCCAGTGTAATCTATACATATGACACATGTAGAATACAGAGACACCTGGGAAAGATATGGAGGAGCTTTATGTTCCAGTGTAATCTATAAATATGACATATGTACAATAATGAGACACCTGGGATAGATATGGAGGAGCTTTATGTTCCAGTGTAATCTATAAATATGTCACATGTACAATACAGAGACACCTGGGATAGATATGGAGGAGCTTTATGTTCCAGTGTAATCTATACATGTCACATGTACAATACAGAGACATCTGCGATAGATATGGAGGAGCTTTATGTTCCAGTGTAATCTATACAAATGACACATGTACAATACAGAGACACCTGGGATAGATATGGAGGAGCTTTATGTTCCAGTGTAATCTATAAATATGACATATGTACAATAAAGAGACACATGGGATAGATTTGGAGGAGCTTTATGTTCCAGTGTAATTTATAAATATGTCACATGTACAATACAGACACACCTGGGGTAGATATGGAGGAGCTTTATGTTCCAGTGTAATCTATACATGTCACATGTACAATGAAACCTGGGATAGGGAGGAGCTTTATGTTCCAGTGTAATCTATAAATATGTCACATGTACAATACAGAGACACCTGGGATAGATATGGAGGAGCTTTATGTTCCAGTGTAATCTATACATGTCACATGTACAATACAGAGACACCTGGGATAGATATGGAGGAGCTTTATGTTCCAGTGTAATCTATAAATATGACATATGTACAATAAAGAGACACCTGGGATAGATATGGAGGAGCTTTATGTTCCAGTGTAATCTATAAATATGTCACATATACAATAAAGACACACCTGTGGTAGATATGGAGGAGCTTTATGTTCTAGTGTAATCTATACATATGACACATGTACAATACAGAGACACCTGGGATATATATGGAGGAGCTTTATGTTCCAGTGTAATCTATACATATGACACATGTACAATACAGAGAACCCTGGGATAGATATGGAGGAGCTTTATGTTCCAGTGTAATCTATACATATGTCACATGTACAATACAGACACACCTGGGAAAGATATGGAGGAGCTTTATGTTCCAGTGTAATCTATAAATATCACATATGTACAATACAGAGACACCTGGGATAGATATGGAGGAGCTTTATGTTCCAGTGTAATCTATACATGTCACATGTACAATAGACACCTGAGATAGGGAGGAGCTTTATGTTCCAGTGTAATCTATAAATATGTCACATGTACAATACAGAGACACCTGGGATAGAAATGGAGGAGCTTTATGTTCCAGTGTAATCTATAGATATGACACATGTACAATACAGAGACACCTGGGATAGATATGGAGGAGCTTTATGTTCCAGTGTAATCTATACATATGACACATGTACAATACAGAGACACCTGGGATAGATATGGAGGAGCTTTATGTTCCAGTGTAATCTATAAATATGACATATGTACAATACAGAGACACCTGGGATAGATATGGAGGAGCTTTATGTTCCACTGCAATCTATACATGTCACATGTACAATAGACACCTGGGATAGGGAGGAGCTTTATGTTCCAGTGTAATCTATAAATATGTCACATGTACAAAACAGAGACACCTGGGATAGATATGGAGGAGCTTTATGTTCCAGTGTAATCTATAAATATGACACATGTACAATACAGAGACACCTGGGATAGATATGGAGGAGCTTTATGTTCCAGTGTAATCTATACATATGACACATGTACAAAACAGAGACACCTGGGATAGATATGGAGGAGCTTTATGTTCCAGTGTAATCTATAAATATGACATATGTACAATAAAGAGACACCTGGGATAGATATGGAGGAGCTTTATGTTCCAGTGTAATCTATAAATATGTCACATGTACAATACAGAGACACCTGGGATAGATTTGGAGGAGCTTTATGTTCCAGTGTAATCTATACATGTCACATGTACAATACAGAGACATCTGGGATAGATATGGAGGAGCTTTATGTTCCAGTGTAATCTATAAATATGTCACATGTACAATAAAGAGACACCTGGGATAGATATGGAGGAGCTTTATGTTCCAGTGTAATCTATACATATGACACATGTACAATACAGAGACACCTGGGAAAGATATGGAGGAGCTTTATGTTCCAGTGTAATCTATAAATATGACATATGTACAATAATGAGACACCTGGGATAGATATGGAGGAGCTTTATGTTCCAGTGTAATCTATAAATATGTCACATGTACAATACAGAGACACCTGGGATAGATATGGAGGAGCTTTATGTTCCAGTGTAATCTATACATGTCACATGTACAATACAGAGACATCTGCGATAGATATGGAGGAGCTTTATGTTCCAGTGTAATCTATACAAATGACACATGTACAATACAGAGACACCTGGGATAGATATGGAGGAGCTTTATGTTCCAGTGTAATCTATAAATATGACATATGTACAATAAAGAGACACATGGGATAGATATGGAGGAGCTTTATGTTCCAGTGTAATTTATAAATATGTCACATGTACAATACAGACACACCTGTGATAGATATGGAGGAGCTTTATGTTCCAGTGTAATCTATACATATGACACATGTACAATACAGTGACACCTGGGATAGATTTGGAGGAGCTTTATGTTCCAGTGTAATCTATAAATATGACATATGTACAATAAAGAGACACCTGGGATAGATATGGAGGAGCTTTATGTTCCAGTGTAATCTATACTTGTCACATGTACAATAGACACCTGGGATAGGGAGGAGCTTTATGTTCCAGTGTAATCTAGAAATATGTCACATGTACAATACAGACACACCTGGGATAGATATGGAGGAGCTTTAATCTTAAAATATGACACATGTACAATACAGAGACACCTGGGATTGATATTTAGGAGCTTTATGTTCCAGTGTAATCTATACATATGACACATATACAATATAGAGACACCTGGGATAGATATGGAGGAGCTTTAAGTTCCAGTGTAATCTATAAATATGACATATGTACAATAAAGACACACCTGGGATAGATATGGAGGAGCTTTATCTTCCAGTGTAATCTATAAATATGTCACATGTACAATACAGAGACACCTGGGATAGATATGGAGGAGCTTTATGTTCCAGTGTAATCTATACATGTCACATGTACAATACAGAGACACCTGGGATAGATATGTTGGAGCTTTATGTTCCAGTGTAATCTATAAATATCACACATGTACAATACAGACACACCTGGGATAGATATGGAGGAGCTTTATGTTCCAGTGTAATCTATAAATATCACACATGTACAATACAGAGACAACTGGGATAGATATGGAGGAGCTTTATGTTCCAGTGTAATCTATAAATATGTCACATGTACAATACAGAGACACCTTTGATAGATATGGAGGAGCTTTATGTTCCAGTGTAATCTATAAATATCACATATGTACAAAACAGAGACACCTGGGATAGATATGGAGGAGCTTTATGCTCCAGTGTAATCTATAAATATGACACAAGTACAATAAAGAGACACCTGGGATAGATATGGAGGAGCTTTATGTTCCAGTGTAATCTATACATGTCACATGTACAATAGACACCTGGGATAGGGAGGAGCTTTATGTTCCAGTGTAATCTATAAATATGTCACATGTACAATACAGAGACACCTGGGATAGATATGGAGGAGCTTTATGTTCCAGTGTAAACTATAAATATGACACATGTACAATACAGAGACACCTGGGATAGATATGGAGGAGCATTATGTTCCAGTGTAATCTATACATACGACACATGTACAATGCAGAGACACCTGGGATAGATATGGAGGAGCTTTATGTTCCAGTGTAATCTATAAATATGACATATGTACAATAAAGAGACACCTGGGATAGATATGGAGGAGCTTTATGTTCCAGTGTAATCTATAAATATGTCACATGTACAATACAGAGACACCTGGGATAGATATGGAGGAGCTTTATGTTCCAGTGTAATCTATACATATGACACATGTACAAAACAGAGACACCTGGGATAGATATGGAGGAGCTTTATGTTCCAGTGTAATCTATAAATATGACACATGTACAATAAAGAGTCACCTGGGATAGATATGGAGGAGCTTTATGTTCCAGTGTAATCTATACATGTCACATGTACAATTGACAAATGGGATAGGGAGTAGCTTTATGTTCCAGTGTAATCTATAAATATGTCACATGTACAATACAGAGACACCTGGGTTAGATATGGAGGAGCATTATGTTCCAGTGTAAACTATAAATATGACACATGTACAATACAGAGACACCTGGGATAGATATGGAGGAGCTTTATGTTCCAGTGTAATCTATACATATGACACATGTACAATACAGAGACACCTGGGATAGATATGGAGGAGCTTTATGTTCCAGTGTAATCTATAAATATGACATATGTACAATAAAGAGACACCTGGGATAGATATGGAGGAGCTTTATGTTCCAGTGTAATCTATACATATGACACATGTACAATACAGAGACACCAGGGATAGTTATGGAGGAGCTTTATGTTCCAGTGTAATCTATAAATATGACATATGGACAATAAAGAGACACCTGGGATAGATATGGAGGAGCTTTACGTTCCAGTGTAATCTATAAATATGTCACATGTACGATACAGACACACCTGAGATAGATATGGAGGAGCTTTATGTTCCATTGTAATCTATAAATATCACATATGTACAATACAGAGACACCTAGGATAGATATGGAGGAGCTTTATGTTTCAGTGTAATCTATAAATATGACACATGTACAATACAGAGACACCTGGGATAGATATGGAGGAGCTTTATGTTCCATTGTAATCTATAAATATGACACATGTACAATACAGAGACACCTGGGATAGATATGGAGGAGCTTTATGTTCCAGTGTAATCTATATATATGACACATGTACAATACAGAGACACCTGGGATAGATATGGAGGAGCTTTATGTTCCAGTGTAATCTATAAATATGACATATGTACAATAAAGAGACACCTGGGATAGATATGGAGGAGCTTTATGTTCCAGTGTAATCTATATATATGTCACATGTACATTACAGAGACACCTGGGATAGAAATGGAGGAGCTTTATGTTCCAGTGTAATCTATACATATGACACATGTACAAAACAGAGACACCTGGGATAGATATGGAAGAGCTTTATGTTCCAGTGAATCTATAAATATGACACATGTACAATAAAGAGACACCTGGGATAGATATGGAGGAGCTTTATGTTCCAGTGTAATCTATACATGTCACATGTACAATAGACAAATGGGATAGGGAGGAGCTTTATGTTCCAGTGTAATCTATAAATATGTCACATGTACAATACAGAGACACCTGGGATAGATATGGAGGAGGTTTATGTTCCAGTGTAAACTATAAATATGACACATGTACAATACAGAGACACCTGGGATAGATAAGGAGGAGCTTTATGTTCCAGTGTAATCTATACATATGACACATGTACAATACAGAGACACCTGGGATAGATATGGAGGAGCTTTATGTTCCAGTGTAATCTATAAATATGACATATGTACAATAAAGAGACACCTGGGATAGATATGGAGGAGCTTTATGTTCCAGTGTAATCTATACATATGACACATGTACAATACAGAGACACCTGGGATGGATATGGAGGAGCTTTATGTTCCAGTGTAATCTATAAATATGACATATGTACAATAAAGAGACACCTGGGATTGATATGGAGGAGCTTTACGTTCCAGTTTAATCTATAAATATGTCACATGTACAATACAGACACACCTGGGATAGATATGGATGAGCTTTATGATCCTTTGTAATCTATAAATATCACATATGTACAATACAGAGACACATGGGATAGATATGGAGGAGCTTTATGTTCCAGTGTAAACTATAAATATGACACATGTACAATACAGAGACACCTGGGATAGATATGGAGGAGCTTTATGTTCCAGTGTAATCTATACATATGACACATGTACAATACAGAGACACCTGGGATAGATATGGAGGAGCTTTATGTTCCAGGGTAATCTATAAATATGACATATGTACAATAAAGAGACACCTGGGATAGATATGGAGGAGCTTTATGTTGCAGTGTAATCTATACATGTCACATGTACAATAGACACCAGGGATAGGGAGGAGCTTTATGTTCCAGTGTAATCTATAAATATGACATATGTACAATAAAGAGACACCTGGGATAGATATGGAGGAGCTTTATGTTCCAGTGTAATCTATACATATGACACATGTACAATACAGAGACACCTGGGATAGATATGGAGGAGCATTATGTTCCAGTGTAATCTATACATACGACACATGTACAATGCAGAGACACCTGGGATAGATATGGAGGAGCTTTATGTTCCAGTGTAATCTATAAATATGACATATGTACAATAAAGAGACACCTGGGATAGATATGGAGGAGCTTTATGTTCCAGTGTAATCTATAAATATGTCACATGTACATTACAGAGACACCTGGGATAGATATGGAGGAGCTTTATGTTCCAGTGTAATCTATACATATGACACATGTACAAAACAGAGACACCTGGGATAGATATGGAGGAGCTTTATGTTCCAGTGTAATCTATAAATATGACACATGTACAATAAAGAGTCACCTGGGATAGATATGGAGGAGCTTTATGTTCCAGTGTAATCTATACATGTCACATGTACAATTGACAAATGGGATAGGGAGTAGCTTTATGTTCCAGTGTAATCTATAAATATGTCACATGTACAATACAGAGACACCTGGGTTAGATATGGAGGAGCATTATGTTCCAGTGTAAACTATAAATATGACACATGTACAATACAGAGACACCTGGGATAGATATGGAGGAGCTTTATGTTCCAGTGTAATCTATACATATGACACATGTACAATACAGAGACACCTGGGATAGATATGGAGGAGCTTTATGTTCCAGTGTAATCTATAAATATGACATATGTACAATAAAGAGACACCTGGGATAGATATGGAGGAGCTTTATGTTCCAGTGTAATCTATACATATGACACATGTACAATACAGAGACACCAGGGATAGTTATGGAGGAGCTTTATGTTCCAGTGTAACCTATAAATATGACATATGGACAATAAAGAGACACCTGGGATAGAAATGGAGGAGCTTTACGTTCCAGTGTAATCTATAAATATGTCACATGTACGATACAGACACACCTGAGATAGATATGGAGGAGCTTTATGTTCCATTGTAATCTATAAATATCACATATGTACAATACAGAGACACCTGGGATAGATATGGAGGAGCTTTATGTTCCAGTGTAATCTATAAATATGACACATGTACAATACAGAGACACCTGGGATAGATATGGAGGAGCTTTATGTTCCATTGTAATCTATAAATATGACACATGTACAATACAGAGACACCTGGGATAGATATGGAGGAGCTTTATGTTCCAGTGTAATCTATATATATGACACATGTACAATACAGAGACACCTGGGATAGATATGGAGGAGCTTTATGTTCCAGTGTAATCTATAAATAAGACATATGTACAATAAAGAGACACCTGGGATAGATATGGAGGAGCTTTATGTTCCAGTGTAATCTATATATATGTCACATGTACATTACAGAGACACCTGGGATAGAAATGGAGGAGCTTTATGTTCCAGTGTAATCTATACATATGACAGATGTACAAAACAGAGACACCTGGGATAGATATGGAAGAGCTTTATGTTCCAGTGAATCTATAAATATGACACATGTACAATAAAGAGACACCTGGGATAGATATGGAGGAGCTTTATGTTCCAGTGTAATCTATACATGTCACATGTACAATAGACAAATGGGATAGGGAGGAGCTTTATGTTCCAGTGTAATCTATAAATATGTCACATGTACAATACAGAGACACCTGGGATAGATATGGAGGAGGTTTATGTTCCAGTGTAAACTATAAATATGACACATGTACAATACAGAGACACCTGGGATAGATAAGGAGGAGCTTTATGTTCCAGTGTAATCTATACATATGACACATGTACAATACAGAGACACCTGGGATAGATATGGAGGAGCTTTATGTTCCAGTGTAATCTATAAATATGACATATGTACAATAAAGAGACACCTGGGATAGATATGGAGGAGCTTTATGTTCCAGTGTAATCTATACATATGACACATGTACAATACAGAGACACCTGGGATGGATATGGAGGAGCTTTATGTTCCAGTGTAATCTATAAATATGACATATGTACAATAAAGAGACACCTGGGATTGATATGGAGGAGCTTTACGTTCCAGATTAATCTATAAAAATGTCACATGTACAATACAGACACACCTGGGATAGATATGGATGAGCTTTATGATCCATTGTAATCTATAAATATCACATATGTACAATACAGAGACACATGGGATAGATATGGAGGAGCTTTATGTTCCAGTGTAAACTATAAATATGACACATGTACAATACAGAGACACCTGGGATAGATATGGAGGAGCTTTATGTTCCAGTGTAATCTATACATATGACACATGTACAATACAGAGACACCTGGGATAGATATGGAGGAGCTTTATGTTCCAGGGTAATCTATAAATATGACATATGTACAATAAAGAGACACCTGGGATAGATATGGAGGAGCTTTATGTTGCAGTGTAATCTATACATGTCACATGTACAATAGACACCAGGGATAGGGAGGAGCTTTATGTTCCAGTGTAATCTATAAATATGACATATGTACAATAAAGAGACACCTGGGATAGATATGGAGGAGCTTTATGTTCCAGTGTAATCTATACATATGACACATGTACAATACAGAGACACCAGGGATAGATATGGAGGAGCTTTATGTTCCAGTGTAATCTATAAATATGACACATGTACAATACAGAGACACCTGGGATAGATATGGAGGAGCTTTATGTTCCATTGTAATCTATAAATATGACACATGTACAATACAGAGACACCTGGGATAGATATGGAGGAGCTTTATGTTCCAGTGTAATCTATATATATGACACATGTACAATACAGAGACACCTGGGATAGATATGGAGGAGCTTTATGTTCCAGTGTAATCTATAAATATGACATATGTACAATAAAGAGACACCTGGGATAGATATGGAGGAGCTTTATGTTCCAGTGTAATCTATATATATGTCACATGTACATTACAGAGACACCTGGGATAGAAATGGAGGAGCTTTATGTTCCAGTGTAATCTATACATATGACACATGTACAAAACAGAGACACCTGGGATAGATATGGAAGAGCTTTATGTTCCAGTGAATCTATAAATATGACACATGTACAATAAAGAGACACCTGGGATAGATATGGAGGAGCTTTATGTTCCAGTGTAATCTATACATGTCACATGTACAATAGACAAATGGGATAGGGAGGAGCTTTATGTTCCAGTGTAATCTATAAATATGTCACATGTACAATACAGAGACACCTGGGATAGATATGGAGGAGGTTTATGTTCCAGTGTAAACTATAAATATGACACATGTACAATACAGAGAAACCTGGGATAGATAAGGAGGAGCTTTATGTTCCAGTGTAATCTATACATATGACACATGTACAATACAGAGACACCTGGGATAGATATGGAGGAGCTTTATGTTCCAGTGTAATCTATAAATATGACATATGTACAATAAAGAGACACCTGGGATAGATATGGAGGAGCTTTATGTTCCAGTGTAATCTATACATATGACACATGTACAATACAGAGACACCTGGGATGGATATGGAGGAGCTTTATGTTCCAGTGTACTCTATAAATATGACATATGTACAATAAAGAGACACCTGGGATTGATATGGAGGAGCTTTACGTTCCAGTTTAATCTATAAATATGTCACATGTACAATACAGACACACCTGGGATAGATATGGATGAGCTTTATGATCCATTGTAATCTATAAATATCACATATGTACAATACAGGGACACATGGGATAGATATGGAGGAGCTTTATGTTCCAGTGTAAACTATAAATATGACACATGTACAATACATAAACACCTGGAATAGATATGGAGGAGCTTCATGTTCCAGTGTAATCTATACATATGACACATGTACAATACAGAGACACCTGGGATAGATATGGAGGAGCTTTATGTTCCAGGGTAATCTATAAATATGACATATGTACAATAAAGAGACACCTGGGATAGATATGGAGGAGCTTTATGTTGCAGTGTAATCTATACATGTCACATGTACAATAGACACCAGGGATAGGGAGGAGCTTTATGTTCCAGTGTAATCTATAAATATGACATATGTACAATAAAGAGACACCTGGGATAGATATGGAGGAGCTTTATGTTCCAGTGTAATCTATAAATATGTCACATGTACAATACAGAGACACCTGGGATAGATATGGAGGAGCTTTATGCTCCAGTGTAATCTATACATGTCACATGTACAATACAGAGACACCTGGGATAGATATGGAGGAGCTTTATGTTCCAGTGTAATCTATACATATGACACATGTACAAAACACAGACACCGGGGATAGATATGGAGGAGCTTTATGTTCCAGTGTAATCTATAAATATGACACATGTACAATAAAGAGACACCTGGGATAGATATGGAGGAGCTTTATGTTCCAGTGTAATCTATACATGTCACATGTACAATAGACAAATGGGATACGGAGGAGCTTTATGTTCCAGTGTAATCTATAAATATGTCACATGTACAATACAGAGACACCTGGGATAGATATGGAGGAGCTTTATGTTCCATTGTAATCTATAAATAAGACACATGTACAATACAGAGACACCTGGGATAGATATGGAGGAGCTTTATGTTCCAGTGCAATCTATACATGTCACATGTACAATAGACACCTGGGATAGGGACGAGCTTTATGTTCCAGTGTAATCTATAAATATGTCACATGTACAATACAGAGACACCTGGGATAGATATGGAGGAGCTTTATGTTCCAGTGTAATCTTTAAATATGACACATGTACAATACAGAGACACCTGGGATAGATATGGAGGAGCTTTATGTTCCAGTGTAATCTATACATATGACACATGTACAATACAGAGACACCTGGGATAGATATGGAGGAGCTTTATGTTCCAGTGTAATCTATAAATATGACATATGTACAATAAAGAGACACCTGGGAGAGATATGGAGGAGCTTTATGTTCCAGTGTAATCTATAAATATGTCACATGTACAATACAGAGACACCTGGGATAGATATGGAGGAGCTTTATGTTCCAGTGTAATCTATACATGTCACATGTACAATACAGAAACACCTGGGATAGATATGGAGGAGCTTTATGTTCCAGTGTAATCTATAAATATGACATATGTACAATACAGAGACACCTGGGATAGATATGGAGGAGCTTTATGTTCCAGTGTAATCTATACATGTCACTTGTACAATAGACACCTGGGATAGGGAGGAGCTTTATGTTCCAGTGTAATCTATAAATATGTCACATGTACAATACAGACACACCTGGGATAGATATGGAGGAGCTTTAATCTTAAAATATGACACATGTTCAATACAGAAACACCTGGGATAGATATTTAGGAGCTTTATGTTCCAGTGTAATCTATACATATGACACATATACAATACAGAGACACCTGGGATAGATATGGAGGAGCTTTATATTCCAGTGTAATCTATAAATATGACATATGTACAATAAAGACACACCTGGGATAGATATGGAGGAGCTTTATCTTCCATTGTAATCTATAAATATGTCAAATGTACAATACAGAGACACCTGGGATAGATATGGAGGAGCTTTATGTTCCAGTGTAATCTATACATGTCACATGTACAATACAGAGACACCTGGGATAGATATGTTGGAGCTTTATGTTCCAGTGTAATCTATACATATGACACATGTACAATACAGAGACACCTGGGATAGATATGGAGGAGCTGTTTGTTCCAGTGAAATCTATAAATATGACACATGTACAATACAGACACACCTGGGATAGATATGGAGGAGCTTTATGTTCCAGTGTAATCTATAAATATCACTCATGTACAATACAGAGACAACTGGGATAGACATGGAGGAGCTTTATGTTCCAGTGTAATCTATAAATATGTCACATGTACAATACAGAGACACCTGGGATAGATATGGAGGAGATTTATGTTCCAGTGTAATCTATAAATATGACATATGTACAATAAAGAGACACCTGGGATAGATATGGAGGAGCTTTATGTTCCAGTGTAATTTATAAATATGTCACATGTACAATACAGACACACCTGTGATAGATATGGAGGAGCTTTATGTTCCAGTGTAATCTATACATATGACACATGTACAATACAGAGACACCTGGGATAGATATGGAGGAGCTTTATGTTCCAGTGTAATCTATAAATATGACATATGTACAATAAAGAGACACCTGGGATAGATATGGAGGTGCTTTATGTTCCAGTGTAATCTATACATGTCACATGTACAATAGACACCTGTTATAGGGAGGAGCTTTATGTTCCAGTGTAATCTATAAATATATACAGACACACCTGGGATAGATATGGAGGAGCTTTAATCTTAAAATATGACACATGTTCAATACAGAGACACCTGGGATAGATATTTAGGAGCTTTATGTTCCAGTGTAATCTATACATATGACACATATACAATACAGAGACACCTGGGATAGATATGGAGGAGCTTTATGTTCCAGTGTAATCTATAAATATGACATATGTACAATAAAGACACACCTGGGATAGATATGGAGGAGCTTTATCTTCCATTGTAATCTATAAATATGTCACATGTACAATACAGAGACACCTGGGATAGATATGGAGGAGCTTTATGTTCCAGTGTAATCTATACATGTCACATGTACAATACAGAGACACCTGGGATAGATATGTTGGAGCTTTATGTTCCAGTGTAATCTATACATATGACACATGTACAATACAGAGACACCTGGGATAGATATGGAGGAGCTTTTTGTTCCAGTGTAATCTATAAATATGACACATGTACAATACAGACACACTTGGGATAGATATGGAGGAGCTTTATGTTCCAGTGTAATCTATAAATATCACACATGTACAATACAGAGACAACTGGGATAGATATGGAGGAGCTTTATGTTCCAGTGTAATCTATAAATATGTCACATGTACAATACAGAGACACCTGGTATAGATATGGAGGAGCTTTATGCTCCAGTGTAATCTATAAATATGACACATGTACAATAAAGAGACACCTGGGATAGATATGGAGGAGCTTTATGTTCCAGTGTAATCTATACTTATGACACATGTACAATACAGAGACACCTGGGATAGATATGGAGGAGATTTAAGTTCCAATGTAATCTATAAATATGTCACATGTACAACACAGACACCTGGGATAGACATGGAGGAGCTTTATGTTCCAGTGTAATCTATACATATGTCACATCTACAATAAAGAGACACCTGGGATAGATATGGAGGAGCTTTATGTTTCAGTGTAATCTATACATATGACACATGTACAATAAAGAGACACCTGGGATAGATATGGAGGAGCTTTATGTTCCAGTGTAGTCTATACATGTCACATGTACAATAGACACCTGGGATAGGGAGGAGCTTTATGTTTCAGTGTAATCTATAAATATGTCACAAGTACAATACAGAGACACCTGGGATAGATATGGAAGAGCTTTATGTTCCAGTGTAAACTATAAATATGACACATGTACAAAACAGAGATACCTGGGATAGATATGGAGGAGCTTTATGTTCCAGTGTAATCTATAAATATGTCACATGTACAATACAGAGACAACTGGGATAGATATGGAGGAGCTTTATGTTCCAGTGTAATCTATACATGTCACATGTACAATACAGAGACACCTGGGATAGATATGGAGGAGTTTTATGTTCCAGTGTAATCTATACAAATGACACATGTACAATACATAGACACCTGGGATAGATATGGAGGAGCTTTATGTTCCAGTGTAGTCTATAAAGATGACATATGTACAATAAAGAGACACCTGGGATAGATATGGAGGAGCTTTATGTTCCAGTGTAATCTATAAATATGTCACATGTACAATACAGACACACCTGGGATAGATATGGAGGAGCTTTATGTTCCAGTGTAATCTATAAATATCACATATGTACAATACAGAGACACCTGGGATAGATATGGAGGAGCTTTATGTTCCTGTGTAATCTATACATGTCACATGTACAATAGACACCTGGGATAGGGAGGAGCTTTATGTTCCAGTGTAATCTATAAATATGTCACAAGTACAATACAGAGACACCTGGGATAGATATGGAGGAGCTTTATGTACCAGTGTAAACTATAAATATGACACATTTACAATACATAGACACCTGGGATAGATATGGAGGAGCTTTATGTTCCAGTGTAATCTATACATATGACACATGTACAATACAGAGACACCTGGGATAGATATGGAGGAGATTTAGGTTCCAATGTAATCTATAAATATGTCACATGTACAACACAGACACCTGGGATAGACATGGAGGAGCTTTATGTTCCAGTGTAATCTATACATATGTCACATCTACAATAAAGAGACACCTGGGATAGATATGGAGGAGCTTTATGTTTCAGTGTAATCTATACATATGACACATGTACAATAAAGAGACACCTGGGATAGATATGGAGGAGCTTTATGTTCCAGTGTAGTCTATACATGTCACATGTACAATAGACACCTGGGATAGGGAGGAGCTTTATGTTTCAGTGTAATCTATAAATATGTCACAAGTACAATACAGAGACACCTGGGATAGATATGGAGGAGCTTTATGTTCCAGTGTAAACTATAAATATGACACATGTACAATACAGAGACACCTGGGATAGATATGGAGGAGCTTTATGTTCCAGTGTAATCTATACATATGACACATGTACAAAACAGAGACACCTGGGATAGATATGGAGGAGCTTTATGTTCCAGTGAATCTATAAATATGACACATGTACAATAAAGAGACACCTGGGATAGATATGGAGGAGCTTTATGTTCCAGTGTAATCTATACATTTCACATGTACAATAGACAAATGGGATAGGGAGGAGCTTTATGTTCCAGTGTAATCTATAAATATGTCACATGTACAATACAGACACACCTGGGATAGATATGGAGGAGCTTTAATCTTAAAATATGACACATGTTCCATACAGAGACACCTGGGAAAGATATTTAGGAGCTTTATGTTCCAGTGTAATCTATACAAATGACACATGTACAATACAGAGACACCTGGGATAGATATGGAGGAGCTTTATGTTCCAGTGTAATCTATAAATATGACATATGTACAATAAAGACACACCTGGGATAGATATGGAGGAGCTTTATGTTCCATTGTAATCTATAAATATGACACATGTACAATACAGAGACACATGGGATAGATATGGAGGAGCTTTATGTTCCAGTGCAATCTATACATGTCACATGTACAATAGACACCTGGGATAGGGAGGAGCTTTATGTTCCAGTGTAATCTATAAATATGTCACATGTACAATACAGAGACACCTGGGATAGATATGGAGGAGCTTTATGTTCCAGTGTAATCTATAAATATGAAACATGTACAATAGAGAGACACCTGGGATAGATATGGAGGAGCTTTATGTTCCAGTGTAATTTATACATATGACACTTGTACAATACAGAGACACCTGGGGTAGATATAGAGGAGCTTTAAGTTCCAGTGTAATCTATACATGTCACATGTACAATAGAAACCTGGGATAGGGAGGAGCTTTAGGTTCTAGTGTAATCTATACATATGTCACATGTTCAATACAGAGACACCTGGGATAGATATGGAGGAGCTTTATGTTCCAGTGTAATCTATAAATATGACACATGTACAATACAGAGACACCTGGGATAGATATGGAGAAGCTTTATATTCCAGTGTAATCTATACATATGACACATGTACAATACAGAGACACCTGGGATAGAAATGGAGGAGCTTTATGTTCCAGTGTAATCTATAAATATGACATATGTACAATAAAGAGACACCTGGGATAGATATGGAGGAGCTTTATGTTCCGGTGAAATATATAAATATGTCACATGTAAAATACAGAGACACCTGGGATAGATATGGAGGAGCTTTATGTTCCAGTGTAATCTATACATGTCACATGTACAATACAGAGACAACTGGCATAGATATGGAGGAGCTTTATGTTCCAGTGTAATCTATACAAATGACACATGTGCAATACAGAGACACCTGGAATAGATATGGAGGAGCTTTATGTTCCAGTGTAATCTAAAAATATGACATATGTACAATACAGAGACACCTGGGATAGATATGGAGGAGCTTTATGTTCCAGTGTAATCTATAAATATGTCACATGTACAATACAGACACACCTGTGATAGATATGGAGGAGCTTTATGTTCCAGTGTAATCTATACATATGACACATGTACAATACAGAGACACCTGGGATAGATATGGAGGAGCTTTATGTTCCAGTGTAATCTATAAATATGACATATGTACAATAAAGAGGCACCTGGGATAGATATGGAGGAGCTTTATGTTCCAGTGTAATCTATATATGTCACTTGTACAATACACACCTGGAATAGGGAGGAGCTTTATGTTCCAGTGTAATCTATAAATATGTCACATGTACAATACAGACACACCTGGGATAGATATGGAGGAGCTTTAATCTTAAAATATGACACATGTACAATACAGAGACACCTGGGATAGATATTTAGGAGCTTTATGTTCCAGTGTAATTTATACATATGACACATGTACAATACAGAGACACCTGGGATAGATATGGAGGAGCTTTATGTTCCAGTGTAATCTATAAATATGACATATGTACAATAAAGACACACCTGGGATAGATATGGAGGAGCTTTATGTTCCAGTGTAATCTATACATGTCACATGTACAATACAGAGACACCTGGGATATATATGTTGGAGCTTTATGTTCCAGTGTAATCTATACATATGACACATGTACAATACAGAGACACCTGGGATAGATATGGAGGAGCTTTTTGTTCCAGTGTAATCTATAAATATGACACATGTACAATACAGACACACCTGGGATAGATATGGAGGAGCTTTATGTTCCAGTGTAATCTATAAATATCACACATGTACAATACAGAGACACCTGGGATAGATATGGAGGAGCTTTATGTTCCAGTGTAATCTATAAATATGTCACATGTACAATACAGAGACACCTTTGAGAGATATGGAGGAGCTTTATGTTCCAGTGTAATCTATAAATATCACATATGTACAAAACAGAGACACATGGGATAGATATGTAGGAGCTTTATGTTCCAGTATAATCTATAAATATGACACATGTACAATAAAGAGACACCTGGGATAGATATGGAGGAGCTTTATGTTCCAGTGTAATCTATACATGTCACATGTACAATAGACACCTGGGATAGGGAGGAGCTTTATGTTCCAGTGTAATCTATAAATATGTCACATGCACAATACAGAGACACCTGGAATAGATATGGAGGAGCTTTATGTTCCAGTGTAAACTATAAATATGACACATGTACAATACAGAGACACCTGGGATAGATATGTAGGAGCTTTATGTTCCAGTGTAATCTATACATACGACACATGTACAATGCAGAGACACCTGGGATAGATATGGAGGAGCTTTATGTTCCAGTGTAATCTATAAATATGACATATGTACAATAAAGAGACACCTGGGATAGATATGGAGGAGCTTTATGTTCCAGTATAATCTATAAATATGTCACATGTACAATACAGAGACACCTGGGATAGATATGGAGGAGCTTTATGTTCCAGTGTAATCTATACATATGACACATGTACAATACAGAGACACCTGGGATAGAAATGGAGGAGCTTTATGTTCCAGTGTAATCTATAAATATGACATATGTACAATAAAGAGACACCTGGGATAGATATGGAGGAGCTTTATGTTCCGGTGAAATATATAAATATGTCACATGTAAAATACAGAGACACCTGGGATAGATATGGAGGAGCTTTATGTTCCAGTGTAATCTATACATGTCACATGTACAATACAGAGACAACTGGCATAGATATGGAGGAGCTTTATGTTCCAGTGTAATCTATACAAATGACACATGTGCAATACAGAGACACCTGGAATAGATATGGAGGAGCTTTATGTTCCAGTGTAATCTAAAAATATGACATATGTACAATACAGAGACACCTGGGATAGATATGGAGGAGCTTTATGTTCCAGTGTAATCTATAAATATGTCACATGTACAATACAGACACACCTGTGATAGATATGGAGGAGCTTTATGTTCCAGTGTAATCTATACATATGACACATGTACAATACAGAGACACCTGGGATAGATATGGAGGAGCTTTATGTTCCAGTGTAATCTATAAATATGACATATGTACAATAAAGAGACACCTGGGATAGATATGGAGGAGCTTTATGTTCCAGTGTAATCTATATATGTCACTTGTACAATACACACCTGGAATAGGGAGGAGCTTTATGTTCCAGTGTAATCTATAAATATGTCACATGTACAATACAGACACACCTGGGATAGATATGGAGGAGCTTTAATCTTAAAATATGACACATGTACAATACAGAGACACCTGGGATAGATATTTAGGAGCTTTATGTTCCAGTGTAATTTATACATATGACACATGTACAATACAGAGACACCTGGGATAGATATGGAGGAGCTTTATGTTCCAGTGTAATCTATAAATATGACATATGTACAATAAAGACACACCTGGGATAGATATGGAGGAGCTTTATGTTCCAGTGTAATCTATAAATATGTCACATGTACAATACAGAGACACCTGGGATAGATATGGAGGAGCTTTATGTTCCAGTGTAATCTATACATGTCACATGTACAATACAGAGACACCTGGGATATATATGTTGGAGCTTTATATTCCAGTGTAATCTATACATATGACACATGTACAATACAGAGACACCTGGGATAGATATGGAGGAGCTTTTTGTTCCAGTGTAATCTATAAATATGACACATGTACAATACAGACACACCTGGGATAGATATGGAGGAGCTTTATGTTCCAGTGTAATCTATAAATATCACACATGTACAATACAGAGACACCTGGGATAGATATGGAGGAGCTTTATGTTCCAGTGTAATCTATAAATATGTCACATGTACAATACAGAGACACCTTTGAGAGATATGGAGGAGCTTTATGTTCCAGTGTAATCTATAAATATCACATATGTACAAAACAGAGACACATGGGATAGATATGTAGGAGCTTTATGTTCCAGTATAATCTATAAATATGACACATGTACAATAAAGAGACACCTGGGATAGATATGGAGGAGCTTTATGTTCCAGTGTAATCTATACATGTCACATGTACAATAGACACCTGGGATAGGGAGGAGCTTTATGTTCCAGTGTAATCTATAAATATGTCACATGCACAATACAGAGACACCTGGAATAGATATGGAGGAGCTTTATGTTCCAGTGTAAACTATAAATATGACACATGTACAATACAGAGACACCTGGGATAGATATGGAGGAGCTTTATGTTCCAGTGTAATCTATACATACGACACATGTACAATGCAGAGACACCTGGGATAGATATGGAGGAGCTTTATGTTCCAGTGTAATCTATAAATATGACATATGTACAATAAAGAGACACCTGGGATAGATATGGAGGAGCTTTATGTTCCAGTATAATCTATAAATATGTCACATGTACAATACAGAGACACCTGGGATAGATATGGAGGAGCTTTATGTTCCAGTGTAATCTATACATGTCACATGTACAATACAGAGACACCTGGGATAGATATGGAGGAGCTTTATGTTCCAGTGTAATCTATACATATGACACATGTACAAAACAGAGACACCTGGGATAGATATGGAGGAGCTTTATGTTCCAGTGTAATCTATAAATATGACACATGTTCAATAAAGAGACACCTGGGATAGATATGGAGGAGCTTTATGTTCCAGTGTAATCTATACATGTCACATGTACAATTGACAAATGGGATAGGGAGTAGCTTTATGTTCCAGTGTAATCTATAAATATGTCACATGTACAATACAGAGACACCTGGGTTAGATATGGAGGAGCTTTATGTTCCAGTGTAAACTATAAATATGACACATGTACAAAACAGAGATACCTGGGATAGATATGGAGGAGCTTTATGTTCCAGTGTAATCTATACATATGACACATGTACAATACAGAGACACCTGGGATAGATATGGAGGAGCTTTATGTTCCAGTGTAATCTATAAATATGACATATGTACAATAAAGAGACACCTGGGATAGATATGGAGGAGCTTTATGTTCCAGTGTAATCTATAAATATGACATATGTACAATACAGAGACACCTGGGATAGATATGGAGGAGCTTTATGTTCCAGTGTAATCTATAAATATGACACATGTACAATACAGAGACAACTGGGATAGATATGGAGGAGCTTTATGTTCCAGTGTAATCTATACATATGACACATGTACAATACAGAGACACCTGGGATAGATATGGAGGAGCTTTATGTTCCAGTGTAATCTATAAATATGACATATGTACAATAAAGACACACCTGGGATAGATATGGAGGAGCTTTATCTTCCAGTGTAATCTATAAATATGTCACATGTACAATACAGAGACACCTGGGATAGATATGGAGGAGCTTTATGTTCCAGTGTAATCTATACATGTCACATGTACAATACAGAGACACCTGGGATAGATATGTTGGAGCTTTATGTTCCAGTGTAATCTATACATATGACACATGTACAATACAGAGACACCTGGGAGGAGCTTTTTGTTCCAGTGTAATCTATAAATATGACACATGTACAATACAGACACACATGGGATAGATATGGAGGAGCTTTATGTTCCAGTGTAATCTATAAATATCACACATGTACAATACAGAGACACCTGGGATAGATATGGAGGAGCTTTATGTTCCAGTGTAATCTATAAATATGTCACATGTACAATACAGAGACACCTTTGATAGATATGGAGGAGCTTTATGTTCCAGTGTAATCTATAAATATCACCTATGTACAAAACAGAGACACATGGGATAGATATGGAGGAGCTTTATGTTCCAGTGTAATCTATAAATATGACACATGTACAATAAAGAGACACCTGGGATAGATATGGAGGAGCTTTATGTTCCAGTGTAATCTATACATGTCACATGTACAATAGACACCTGGGATAGGGAGGAGCTTTATGTTCCAGTGTAAACTATAAATATGACACATGTACAATACAGAGACACCTGGGATAGATATGGAGGAGCTTTATGTTCCAGTGTAATCTATACATACGACACATGTACAATGCAGAGACACCTGGGATAGATATGGAGGAGCTTTATGTTCCAGTGTAATCTATAAATATGACATATGTACAATACAGAGACACCTGGGATAGATATGGAGGAGCTTTATGTTCCAGTGTAATCTATAAATATGTCACATGTACAATACAGAGACACCTGGGATAGATATGGAGGAGCTTTATGTTCCAGTGTAATCTATACATGTCACATGTACAATACAGAGACACCTGGGATAGATATGGAGGAGCTTTATGTTCCAGTGCAATCTATACATATGACACATGTAGAAAACAGAGACACCTGGGATAGATATGGAGGAGCTTTATGTTCCAGTGTAATCTATAAATATGACACATGTACAATAAAGAGACACCTGGGATAGATATGGAGGAGCTTTATGTTCCAGTGTAATCTATACATGTCACACGTACAATTGACAAATGGGATAGGGAGTAGCTTTATGTTCCAGTGTAATCATTAAATATGTCACATGTACAATACAGAGACACCTGGGTTAGATATGGAGGAGCTTTATGTTCCAGTGTAAACTATAAATATGACACATGTACAATACAGAGATACCTGGGATAGATATGGAGGAGCTTTATGTTCCAGTGTAATCTATACATATGACACATGTACAATACTGAGACACCTGGGATTGATATGGAGGAGCTTTATGTTCCAGTATAATCTATAAATATGACATATGTACAATAAAGAGACACCTGGGATAGATATGGAGGAGCTTAATGTTGCAGTGTAATCTATACATGTCACATGTACAATAGACACCTGGGATAGGGAGGAGCTTTATGTTCCAGTGTAATCTATAAATATGTCACATGTACAATACAGAGACACCTGGGATAGATATGGAGGAGCTTTATGTTCCAGTGTAATCTATAAATATGACACATGTACAATACAGAGACACCTGGGATAGATATGGAGGAGCTTTATGTTCCAGTGTAATCTATACATATGACACATGTACAATACAGAGACACCTGGGATAGATATGGAGGAGCTTTATGTTCCTGTGTAATCTATAAATATGACATATGTACAATAAAGAGACACCTGGGATAGATATGGAGGAGCTTTATGTTCCAGTGTAATATATAAATATGTCACATGTACAATACAGAGACACCTGGGATAGATATGGAGGAGCTTTATGTTCCAGTGTAATCTATACATGTCACATGTACAATACAGAGACATCTGGCATAGATATGGAGGAGCTTTATGTTCCAGTGTAATCTATACAAATGACACATGTACAATACAGAGACACCTGGGATAGATATGGAGGAGCTTTATGTTCCAGTGTAATCTATAAATATGACATATGTACAATAAAGAGACACCTGGGATAGATATGGAGGAGCTTTATGTTCCAGTGTAATCTGTAAATATGTCACATGTACAATACAGACACACCTGTGATAGATATGGAGGAGCTTTATGTTCCAGTGTAATCTATACATGTCACATGTACAATACAGAGACACCTGGGATAGATATGTTGGAGCTTTATGTTCCAGTGTAATCTATACATATGACACATGTACAATAGAGAGACACCTGGGAGGAGCTTTTTGTTCCAGTGTAATCTATAAATATGACACATGTACAATACAGACACACCTGGGATAGATATGGAGGAGCTTTATGTTCCAGTGTAATCTATAAATATCACACATGTACAATACAGAGACACCTGGGATAGATATGGAGGAGCTTTATGTTCCAGTGTAATCTATAAATATGTCACATGTACAATACAGAGACACCTTTGATAGATATGGAGGAGCTTTATGTTCCAGTGTAATCTATAAATATCACATATGTACAAAACAGAGACACATGGGATAGATATGGAGGAGTTTTATGTTCCAGTGTAATCTATAAATATGACACATATACAATAAAGAGACACCTGGGATAGGTATGGAGGAGCTTTATGTTCCAGTGTAATCTATAAATATGTCACATGCACAATACAGAGACACCTGGGATAGATATGGAGGAGCTTTATGTTCCAGTGTAAAATATAAATATGACACATGTACAATACAGAGACACCTGGGATAGATATGGAGGAGCTTTATGTTCCAGTGTAATCTATACATACGACACATGTACAATGCAGAGACACCTGGGATAGATATGGAGGAGCTTTATGTTCCAGTGTAATCTATAAATATGACATATGTACAATAAAGAGACACCTGGGATAGATATGGAGGAGCTTTATGTTCCAGTGTAATCTATAAATATGTCACATGTACAATACAGAGACACCTGGGATAGATATGGAGGAGCTTTATGTTCCAGTGTAATCTATACATGTCACATGTACAATACAGAGACACCTGGGATAGATATGGAGGAGCTTTATGTTCCAGTGCAATCTATACATATGACACATGTACAAAACAGAGACACCTGGGATAGATATGGAGGAGCTTTATGTTCCAGTGTAATCTATAAATATGACACATGTACAATAAAGAGACACCTGGGATAGATATGGAGGAGCTTTATGTTCCAGTGTAATCTATACATGTCACACGTACAATTGACAAATGGGTAAGGGAGTAGCTTTATGTTCCAGTGTAATCTATAAATATGTCACATGTACAATACAGAGACACCTGGGTTAGATATGGAGGAGCTTTATGTTCCAGTGTAAACTATAAATATGACACATGTACAATACAGAGATACCTGGGATAGATATGGAGGAGCTTTATGTTCCAGTGTAATCTATACATATGACACATGTACAATACAGAGACACCTGGGATAGATATGGAGGAGCTTTATGTTCCAGTACAATCTATAAATATGACATATGTACAATAAAGAGACACCTGGGATAGATATGGAGGAGCTTTATGTTCCAGTGTAATCTATAAATATCACATATGTACAATACAGAGACACCTGGGATAGATATGGAGGAGCTTTATGTTCCAGTGTAATCTATAAATATGACACATGTACAATACAGAGACACCTGGGATAGAAATGGAGGAGCTTTATGTTCCAGTGTAATCTATACATATGACAAATGTACAATACAGAGACACTTGGGATAGATATGGAGGAGCTTTATGTTCCAGTGTAATCTATAAATATGACATATGTACAATAAAGAGACACCTGGGATAGATATGGAGGAGCTTAATGTTGCAGTGTAATCTATACATGTCACATGTACAATAGACACCTGGGATAGGGAGGAGCTTTATGTTCCAGTGTAATCTATAAATATGTCACATGTACAATACAGAGACACCTGGGATAGATATGGAGGAGCTTTATGTTCCAGTGTAATCTATAAATATGACACATGTACAATACAGAGACACCTGGGATAGTTATGGAGGAGCTTTATGTTCCAGTGTAATCTATACATATGACACATGTACAATACAGAGACACCTGGGATAGATATGGAGGAGCTTTATGTTCCAGTGTAATCTATAAATATGACATATGTACAATAAAGAGACACCTGGGATAGATATGGAGGAGCTTTATGTTCCAGTGTAATATATAAATATGTCACATGTACAATACAGAGACACCTGGGATAGATATGGAGGAGCTTTATGTTCCAGTGTAATCTATACATGTCACATGTACAATACAGAGACATCTGGCATAGATATGGAGGAGCTTTATGTTCCAGTGTAATCTATACAAATGACACATGTACAATACAGAGACACCTGGGATAGATATGGAGGAGCTTTATGTTCCAGTGTAATATATAAATATGACATATGTACAATAAAGAGACACCTGGGATAGATATGGAGGAGCTTTATGTTCCAGTGTAATCTATACATATGACACATGTACAATACAGAGACACCTGGGATAGATATGGAGGAGCTTTATGTTTCATTGTAATCTATAAATATGACAAATGTACAATACAGAGACACCTGGGATAGATATGGAGGAGCTTTATGTTCCAGTGCAATCTATACATGTCACATGTACAATAGACACCTGGGATAGGGAGGAGCTTTATGTTCCAGTGTAATCTATAAATATGTCACATGTACAATACAGAGACACCTGGGATAGATAAGGAGGAGCTTTATGTTCCAGTTAATCTATAAATATGAAACATGTACAATACAGAGACACCTGGGATAGATATGGAGGAGCTTTATGTTCCAGTGTAATCTATACATATGACACTTGTACAATACAGAGACACCTGGGGTAGATATGGAGGAGCTTTATGTTCCAGTGTAATCTATACATGTCACATGTACAATAGAAACCTGGGATAGGGAGGAGCTTTATGTTCCTGTGTAATCTATAAATATGTCACATGTACAATACAGAGACACCTGGGATAGATATGGAGGAGCTTTATGTTCCAGTGCAATCTATAAATATGACACATGTACAATACAGAGACACCTGGGATAGATAAGGAGGAGCTTTATGTTCCAGTTAATCTATAAATATGAAACATGTACAATACAGAGACACCTGGGATAGATATGGAGGAGCTTTATGTTCCAGTGTAATCTATACATATGACACTTGTACAATACAGAGACACCTGGGGTAGATATGGAGGAGCTTTATGTTCCAGTGTAATCTATACATGTCACATGTACAATAGAAACCTGGGATAGGGAGGAGCTTTATGTTCCTGTGTAATCTATAAATATGTCACATGTACAATAAAGAGACACCTGGGATAGATATGGAGGAGCTTTATGTTTCATTGTAATCTATAAATATGACAAATGTACAATACAGAGACACCTGGGATAGATATGGAGGAGCTTTATGTTTCATTGTAATCTATAAATATGACAAATGTACAATACAGAGACACCTGGGATAGATATGGAGGAGCTTTATGTTCCAGTGCAATCTATACATGTCACATGTACAATAGACACCTGGGATAGGGAGGAGCTTTATGTTCCAGTGTAATCTATAAATATGTCACATGTACAATACAGAGACACCTGGGATAGATAAGGAGGAGCTTTATGTTCCAGTTAATCTATAAATATGAAACATGTACAATACAGAGACACCTGGGATAGATATGGAGGAGCTTTATGTTCCAGTGTAATCTATACATATGACACTTGTACAATACAGAGACACCTGGGGTAGATATGGAGGAGCTTTATGTTCCAGTGTAATCTATACATGTCACATGTACAATAGAAACCTGGGATAGGGAGGAGCTTTATGTTCCTGTGTAATCTATAAATATGTCACATGTACAATACAGAGACACCTGGGATAGATATGGAGGAGCTTTATGTTCCAGTGCAATCTATAAATATGACACATGTACAATACAGAGACACCTGGGATAGATATGGAGGAGCTTTATGTTCCAGTGTAATCTATAAATATCACATATGTACAAAACAGAGACACATGGGATAGATATGGAGGAGCTTTATGTTCCAGTGTAATCTATAAATATGACACATGTACAATAAAGAGACACCTGGGATAGATATGGAGGAGCTTTATGTTCCAGTGTAATCTATACATGTCACATGTACAATAGACACCTGGGATAGGGAGGAGCTTTATCTTCCAGTGTAATCTATAAATATGTCACATGCACAATACAGAGACACCTGGGATAGATATGGAGGAGCTTTATGTTCCAGTGTAAACTATAAATATGACACATGTACAATACAGAGACACCTGGGATAGATATGGAGGAGCTTTATGTTCCAGTGTAATCTATACATATGACACATGTACAATGCAGAGACACCTGGGATAGATATGGAGGAGCTTTATGTTCCAGTGTAATCTATAAATATGACATATGTACAATAAAGAGACACCTGGGATAGATATGGAGGAGCTTTATGTTCCAGTGTAATCTATAAATATGTCACATGTACAATACAGAGACACCTGGGATAGATATGGAGGAGCTTTATGTTCCAGTGTAATCTATACATGTCACATGTACAATACAGAGACACCTGGGATAGATATGGAGGAGCTTTATGTTCCAGTGCAATCTATACATATGACACATGTACAAAACAGAGACACCTGGGATAGATATGGAGGAGCTTTATGTTCCAGTGTAATCTATACATGTCACACGTACAATTGACAAATGGGATAGGGAGTAGCTTTATGTTCCAGTGTAATCTATAAATATGTCACATGTACAATACAGAGACACCTGGGTTAGATATGGAGGAGCTTTATGTTCCAGTGTAAACTATAAATATGACACATGTACAATACAGAGATACCTGGGATAGATATGGAGGAGCTTTATGTTCCAGTGTAATCTATACATATGACACATGTACAATACAGAGACACCTGGGATAGATATGGAGGAGCTTTATGTTCCAGTATAATCTATAAATATGACATATGTACAATAAAGAGACACCTGGGATAGATATGGAGGAGCTTTATGTTCCAGTGTAATCTATAAATATCACATATGTACAATACAGAGACACCTGGGATAGATATGGAGGAGCTTTATGTTCCAGTGTAATCTATAAATATGACACATGTACAATACAGAGACACCTGTGATAGATATGGAGGAGCTTTATGTTCCAGTGTAATCTATACATATGACACATGTACAATACAGAGACACCTGGGATAGATATGGAGGAGCTTTATGTTCCAGTGTAATCTATAAATATGACATATGTACAATAAAGAGACACCTGGGATAGATATGGAGGAGCTTAATGTTGCAGTGTAATCTATACATGTCACATGTACAATAGACACCTGGGATAGGGAGGAGCTTTATGTTCCAGTGTAATCTATAAATATGTCACATGTACAATACAGAGACACCTGGGATAGATATGGAGGAGCTTTATGTTCCAGTGTAATCTATAAATATGACACATGTACAATACAGAGACACCTGGGATAGATATGGAGGAGCTTTATGTTCCAGTGTAATCTATACATATGACACATGTACAATACAGAGACACCTGGGATAGATATGGAGGAGCTTTATGTTCCAGTGTAATCTATAAATATGACATATGTACAATAAAGAGACACCTGGGATAGATATGGAGGAGCTTTATGTTCCAGTGTAATATATAAATATGTCACATGTACAATACAGAGACACCTGGGATAGATATGGAGGAGCTTTATGTTCCAGTGTAATCTATACAAATGACACATGTACAATACAGAGACACCTGGGATAGATATGGAGGAGCTTTATGTTCCAGTGTAATCTATAAATATGACATATGTACAATAAAGAGACACCTGGGATAGATATGGAGGAGCTTTATGTTCCAGTGTAATCTGTAAATATGTAACATGTACAATACAGACACACCTGTGATAGATATGGAGGAGCTTTATGTTCCAGTGTAATCTATACATATGACACATGTACAATACAGAGACACCTGGGATAGATATGGAGGAGCTTTATGTTTCATTGTAATCTATAAATATGACAAATGTACAATACAGAGACACCTGGGATAGACATGGAGGAGCTTTATGTTCCAGTGTAATCTATAAATATGACATATGTACAATAAAGAGACACCTGGGATATATATGGAGGAGCTTTATGTTCCAGTGTAATCTGTAAATATGTCACATGTACAATACAGACACACCTGTGATAGATATGGAGGAGCTTTATGTTCCAGTGTAATCTATACATATGACACATGTACAATACAGAGACACCTGGGATAGATATGGAGGAGCTTTATGTTTCATTGTAATCTATAAATATGACAAATGTACAATACAGAGACACCTGGGATAGATATGGAGGAGCTTTATGTTCCAGTGTAATCTATACATGTCACATGTACAATAGACACCTGGGATAGGGAGGAGCTTTATGTTCCAGTGTAATCTATAAATATGTCACATGTACAATACAGAGACACCTGGGATAGATATGGAGGAGCTTTATGTTCCAGTGTAATCTATAAATATGAAACATGTACAATACAGAGACACCTGGGATAGATATGGAGGAGCTTTATGTTCCAGTGTAATCTATACATATGACACTTGTACAATACAGAGACACCTGGGGTAGATATGGAGGAGCTTTATGTTCCAGTGTAATCTATACATGTCACATGTACAATAGAAACCTGGGATAGGGAGGAGCTTTATGTTCCTGTGTAATCTATAAATATGTCACATGTACAATACAGAGACACCTGGGATAGATATGGAGGAGCTTTATGTTCCAGTGTAATCTATAAATATGACACATGTACAATACAGAGACACCTGGGATAGATATGGAGGAGCTTTATGTTCCAGTGTAATCTATACATATGACACATGTACAATACAGAGATACCTGGGATAGATATGGAGGAGCTTTATGTTCCAGTGTAATCTATAAATATGACATATGTACAATAAAGAGACACCTGGGATAGATATGGAGGAGCTTTATGTTCCAGTGTAATCTATAAATATGTCACATGTACAATACAGAGACACCTGGGATAGATATGGAGGAGCTTTATGTTCCAGTGTAATCTATACATATCACATGTACAATACAGAGACGTCTGGGATAGATATGGAGGAGCTTTATGTTCCAGTGTAATCTATACAAATGACACATGTACAATACAGAGACACCTGGGATAGATATGGAGGAGCTTTATGTTCCAGCGTAATCTTTAAATATGACATATGTAAAATAAAGAGACACCTGGGATAGATATGGAGGAGCTTTATGTTCCAGTGTAATCTATAAATATGTCACATGTACAATACAGACACACCTGTGATAGATATGGAGGAGCTTTATGTTCCAGTGTAATCTATACATATGACACATGTACAATACAGAGACACCTGGGATAGATATGGAGGAGCTTTATGTTCCAGTACAATCTATAAATATGACATATGTACAATAAAGAGACACCTGGGATAGATATGGAGGAGCTTTATGTTCCAGTGTAATCTATAAATATCACATATGTACAATACAGAGACACCTGGGATAGATATGGAGGAGCTTTATGTTCCAGTGTAATCTATAAATATGACACATGTACAATACAGAGACACCTGGGATAGAAATGGAGGAGCTTTATGTTCCAGTGTAATCTATACATATGACAAATGTACAATACAGAGACACTTGGGATAGATATGGAGGAGCTTTATGTTCCAGTGTAATCTATAAATATGACATATGTACAATAAAGAGACACCTGGGATAGATATGGAGGAGCTTAATGTTGCAGTGTAATCTATACATGTCACATGTACAATAGACACCTGGGATAGGGAGGAGCTTTATGTTCCAGTGTAATCTATAAATATGTCACATGTACAATACAGAGACACCTGGGATAGATATGGAGGAGCTTTATGTTCCAGTGTAATCTATAAATATGACACATGTACAATACAGAGACACCTGGGATAGTTATGGAGGAGCTTTATGTTCCAGTGTAATCTATACATATGACACATGTACAATACAGAGACACCTGGGATAGATATGGAGGAGCTTTATGTTCCAGTGTAATCTATAAATATGACATATGTACAATAAAGAGACACCTGGGATAGATATGGAGGAGCTTTATGTTCCAGTGTAATATATAAATATGTCACATGTACAATACAGAGACACCTGGGATAGATATGGAGGAGCTTTATGTTCCAGTGTAATCTATACATGTCACATGTACAATACAGAGACATCTGGCATAGATATGGAGGAGCTTTATGTTCCAGTGTAATCTATACAAATGACACATGTACAATACAGAGACACCTGGGATAGATATGGAGGAGCTTTATGTTCCAGTGTAATATATAAATATGACATATGTACAATAAAGAGACACCTGGGATAGATATGGAGGAGCTTTATGTTCCAGTGTAATCTATACATATGACACATGTACAATACAGAGACACCTGGGATAGATATGGAGGAGCTTTATGTTTCAATGTAATCTATAAATATGACAAATGTACAATACAGAGACACCTGGGATAGATATGGAGGAGCTTTATGTTCCAGTGCAATCTATACATGTCACATGTACAATAGACACCTGGGATAGGGAGGAGCTTTATGTTCCAGTGTAATCTATAAATATGTCACATGTACAATACAGAGACACCTGGGATAGATAAGGAGGAGCTTTATGTTCCAGTTAATCTATAAATATGAAACATGTACAATACAGAGACACCTGGGATAGATATGGAGGAGCTTTATGTTCCAGTGTAATCTATACATATGACACTTGTACAATACAGAGACACCTGGGGTAGATATGGAGGAGCTTTATGTTCCAGTGTAATCTATACATGTCACATGTACAATAGAAACCTGGGATAGGGAGGAGCTTTATGTTCCTGTGTAATCTATAAATATGTCACATGTACAATACAGAGACACCTGGGATAGATATGGAGGAGCTTTATGTTCCAGTGCAATCTATAAATATGACACATGTACAATACAGAGACACCTGGGATAGATAAGGAGGAGCTTTATGTTCCAGTTAATCTATAAATATGAAACATGTACAATACAGAGACACCTGGGATAGATATGGAGGAGCTTTATGTTCCAGTGTAATCTATACATATGACACTTGTACAATACAGAGACACCTGGGGTAGATATGGAGGAGCTTTATGTTCCAGTGTAATCTATACATGTCACATGTACAATAGAAACCTGGGATAGGGAGGAGCTTTATGTTCCTGTGTAATCTATAAATATGTCACATGTACAATAAAGAGACACCTGGGATAGATATGGAGGAGCTTTATGTTCCAGTGTAATCTATACATATGACACATGTACAATACAGAGACACCTGGGATAGATATGGAGGAGCTTTATGTTTCATTGTAATCTATAAATATGACAAATGTACAATACAGAGACACCTGGGATAGATATGGAGGAGCTTTATGTTTCATTGTAATCTATAAATATGACAAATGTACAATACAGAGACACCTGGGATAGATATGGAGGAGCTTTATGTTCCAGTGCAATCTATACATGTCACATGTACAATAGACACCTGGGATAGGGAGGAGCTTTATGTTCCAGTGTAATCTATAAATATGTCACATGTACAATACAGAGACACCTGGGATAGATAAGGAGGAGCTTTATGTTCCAGTTAATCTATAAATATGAAACATGTACAATACAGAGACACCTGGGATAGATATGGAGGAGCTTTATGTTCCAGTGTAATCTATACATATGACACTTGTACAATACAGAGACACCTGGGGTAGATATGGAGGAGCTTTATGTTCCAGTGTAATCTATACATGTCACATGTACAATAGAAACCTGGGATAGGGAGGAGCTTTATGTTCCTGTGTAATCTATAAATATGTCACATGTACAATACAGAGACACCTGGGATAGATATGGAGGAGCTTTATGTTCCAGTGCAATCTATAAATATGACACATGTACAATACAGAGACACCTGGGATAGATATGGAGGAGCTTTATGTTCCAGTGTAATCTATAAATATCACATATGTACAAAACAGAGACACATGGGATAGATATGGAGGAGCTTTATGTTCCAGTGTAATCTATAAATATGACACATGTACAATTAAGAGACACCTGGGATAGATATGGAGGAGCTTTATGTTCCAGTGTAATCTATACATGTCACATGTACAATAGACACCTGGGATAGGGAGGAGCTTTATCTTCCAGTGTAATCTATAAATATGTCACATGCACAATACAGAGACACCTGGGATAGATATGGAGGAGCTTTATGTTCCAGTGTAAACTATAAATATGACACATGTACAATACAGAGACACCTGGGATAGATATGGAGGAGCTTTATGTTCCAGTGTAATCTATACATACGACACATGTACAATGCAGAGACACCTGGGATAGATATGGAGGAGCTTTATGTTCCAGTGTAATCTATAAATATGACATATGTACAATAAAGAGACACCTGGGATAGATATGGAGGAGCTTTATGTTCCAGTGTAATCTATAAATATGTCACATGTACAATACAGAGACACCTGGGATAGATATGGAGGAGCTTTATGTTCCAGTGTAATCTATACATGTCACATGTACAATACAGAGACACCTGGGATAGATATGGAGGAGCTTTATGTTCCAGTGCAATCTATACATATGACACATGTACAAAACAGAGACACCTGGGATAGATATGGAGGAGCTTTATGTTCCAGTGTAATCTATACATGTCACACATACAATTGACAAATGGGATAGGGAGTAGCTTTATGTTCCAGTGTAATCTATAAATATGTCACATGTACAATACAGAGACACCTGGGTTAGATATGGAGGAGCTTTATGTTCCAGTGTAAACTATAAATATGACACATGTACAATACAGAGATACCTGGGATAGATATGGAGGAGCTTTATGTTCCAGTGTAATCTATACATATGACACATGTACAATACAGAGATACCTGGGATAGATATGGAGGAGCTTTATGTTCCAGTATAATCTATAAATATGACATATGTACAATAAAGAGACACCTGGGATAGATATGGAGGAGCTTTATGTTCCAGTGTAATCTATAAATATCACATATGTACAATACAGAGACACCTGGGATAGATATGGAGGAGCTTTATGTTCCAGTGTAATCTATAAATATGACACATGTACAATACAGAGACACCTGTGATAGATATGGAGGAGCTTTATGTTCCAGTGTAATCTATACATATGACACATGTACAATACAGAGACACCTGGGATAGATATGGAGGAGCTTTATGTTCCAGTGTAATCTATAAATATGACATATGTACAATAAAGAGACACCTGGGATAGATATGGAGGAGCTTAATGTTGCAGTGTAATCTATACATGTCACATGTACAATAGACACCTGGGATAGGGAGGAGCTTTATGTTCCAGTGTAATCTATAAATATGTCACATGTACAATACAGAGACACCTGGGATAGATATGGAGGAGCTTTATGTTCCAGTGTAATCTATAAATATGACACATGTACAATACAGAGACACCTGGGATAGATATGGAGGAGCTTTATGTTCCAGTGTAATCTATACATATGACACATGTACAATACAGAGACACCTGGGATAGATATGGAGGAGCTTTATGTTCCAGTGTAATCTATAAATATGACATATGTACAATAAAGAGACACCTGGGATAGATATGGAGGAGCTTTATGTTCCAGTGTAATATATAAATATGTCACATGTACAATACAGAGACACCTGGGATAGATATGGAGGAGCTTTATGTTCCAGTGTAATCTATACAAATGACACATGTACAATACAGAGACACCTGGGATAGATATGGAGGAGCTTTATGTTCCAGTGTAATCTATAAATATGACATATGTACAATAAAGAGACACCTGGGATAGATATGGAGGAGCTTTATGTTCCAGTGTAATCTGTAAATATGTAACATGTACAATACAGACACACCTGTGATAGATATGGAGGAGCTTTATGTTCCAGTGTAATCTATACATATGACACATGTACAATACAGAGACACCTGGGATAGATATGGAGGAGCTTTATGTTTCATTGTAATCTATAAATATGACAAATGTACAATACAGAGACACCTGGGATAGACATGGAGGAGCTTTATGTTCCAGTGTAATCTATAAATATGACATATGTACAATAAAGAGACACCTGGGATATATATGGAGGAGCTTTATGTTCCAGTGTAATCTGTAAATATGTCACATGTACAATACAGACACACCTGTGATAGATATGGAGGAGCTTTATGTTCCAGTGTAATCTATACATATGACACATGTACAATACAGAGACACCTGGGATAGATATGGAGGAGCTTTATGTTTCATTGTAATCTATAAATATGACAAATGTACAATACAGAGACACCTGGGATAGATATGGAGGAGCTTTATGTTCCAGTGCAATCTATACATGTCACATGTACAATAGACACCTGGGATAGGGAGGAGCTTTATGTTCCAGTGTAATCTATAAATATGTCACATGTACAATACAGAGACACCTGGGATAGATATGGAGGAGCTTTATGTTCCAGTGTAATCTATAAATATGAAACATGTACAATACAGAGACACCTGGGATAGATATGGAGGAGCTTTATGTTCCAGTGTAATCTATACATATGACACTTGTACAATACAGAGACACCTGGGGTAGATATGGAGGAGCTTTATGTTCCAGTGTAATCTATACATGTCACATGTACAATAGAAACCTGGGATAGGGAGGAGCTTTATGTTCCTGTGTAATCTATAAATATGTCACATGTACAATACAGAGACACCTGGGATAGATATGGAGGAGCTTTATGTTCCAGTGTAATCTATAAATATGACACATGTACAATACAGAGACACCTGGGATAGATATGGAGGAGCTTTATGTTCCAGTGTAATCTATACATATGACACATGTACAATACAGAGATACCTGGGATAGATATGGAGGAGCTTTATGTTCCAGTGTAATCTATAAATATGACATATGTACAATAAAGAGACACCTGGGATAGATATGGAGGAGCTTTATGTTCCAGTGTAATCTATAAATATGTCACATGTACAATACAGAGACACCTGGGATAGATATGGAGGAGCTATATGTTCCAGTGTAATCTATACATATCACATGTACAATACAGAGACGTCTGGGATAGATATGGAGGAGTTTTATGTTCCAGTGTAATCTATACAAATGACACATGTACAATACAGAGACACCTGGGATAGATATGGAGGAGCTTTATGTTCCAGTGTAATCTTTAAATATGACATATGTAAAATAAAGAGACACCTGGGATAGATATGGAGGAGCTTTATGTTCCAGTGTAATCTATAAATATGTCACATGTACAATACAGACACACCTGTGATAGATATGGAGGAGCTTTATGTTCCAGTGTAATCTATACATATGACACATGTACAATACAGAGACACCTGGGATAGATATGGAGGAGCTTTATGTTCCAGTGTAATCTATAAATATGACATATGTACAATAAAGAGACACCTGGGATAGATATGGAGGAGCTTTATGTTCCAGTGTAATCTATACATGTCACATGTACAATACACACCTGGAATAGGGAGGAGCTTTATGTTCCAGTGTAATCTATAAATATGTCACATGTACAATACAGACACACCTGGGATAGATATGGAGGAGCTTTAATCTTAAAATATGACGCATGTACAATACAGAGACACCTGGGATAGATATTTAGGAGCTTTATGTTCCAGTGTAATCTATACATATGACACATGTACAATACAGAGATACCTGGGATAGATATGGAGGAGCTTTATGTTCCAGTGTAATCTATAAATATGACATATGTACAATAAAGATACACCTGGGATAGATATGGAGGAGCTTTATGTTCCAGTGTAATCTATAAATATGTCACATGTACAATACAGAGACACCTGGGATAGATATGGAGGAGCTTTATGTTCCAGTGTAATCTATACATGTCACATGTACAATACAGAGACACCTGGGATAGATATGTTGGAGCTTTATGTTCCAGTGTAATCTATACATATGACACATGTACAATACAGAGACACCTGGGATAGATATGGAGGAGCTTTTTGTTCCAGTGTAATCTATAAATATGACACATGTACAATGCAGACACACCTGGGATAGATATGGAGGAGCTTTATGTTCCAGTGTAATCTATAAATATCACACATGTACAATACAGAGACACCTGGGATAGATAAGGAGGAGCTTTATGTTTCAGTGTAATCTATAAATATGTCACATGTACAATACAGAGAAACCTTTGATAGATATGGAGGAGCTTTATGTTCCAGTGTAATCTATAAATATCACATACGTACAAAACAGAGACACCTGGGATAGATATGGAGGAGCTTTATGTTCCAATGTAATATATAAATATGACACATGTACAATAAAGAGACACCTGGGATAGATATGGAGGAGCTTTATGTTCCAGTGTAATCTATACATGTCACATGTACAATAGACACCTGGTATAGGGAGGAGCTTTATGTTTAAGTGTAATCTATAAATATGTCACATTTACAATACAGAGACACCTGGGATAGATATGGAGGAGCTTTATGTTCCAGTGTAATCTATAAATATGACACATGTACAATACAGAGACACCTGGGATAGATATGGAGGAGCTTTATGTTCCAGTGTAATCTATACATATGACACATGTACAATACAGAGACACCTGGGATAGATATGGAGGAGCTTTATGTTCCAGTGTAATCTATAAATATGACATATGTACAATAAAGAGACACCTGGGATAGATATGGAGGAGCTTTATGTTCCAGTGTAATATATAAATATGTCACATGTACAATACAGAGACACCTGGGATAGATATGGAGGAGCTTTATGTTCCAGTGTAATCTATACAAATGACACATGTACAATACAGAGACACCTGGGATAGATATGGAGGAGCTTTATGTTCCAGTGTAATCTATAAATATGACATATGTACAATAAAGAGACACCTGGGATAGATATGGAGGAGCTTTATGTTCCAGTGTAATCTGTAAATATGTAACATGTACAATACAGACACACCTGTGATAGATATGGAGGAGCTTTATGTTCCAGTGTAATCTATACATATGACACATGTACAATACAGAGACACCTGGGATAGATATGGAGGAGCTTTATGTTTCATTGTAATCTATAAATATGACAAATGTACAATACAGAGACACCTGGGATAGATATGGAGGAGCTTTATGTTCCAGTGTAATCTATAAATATGACATATGTACAATAAAGAGACACCTGGGATATATATGGAGGAGCTTTATGTTCCAGTGTAATCTGTAAATATGTCACATGTACAATACAGACACACCTGTGATAGATATGGAGGAGCTTTATGTTCCAGTGTAATCTATACATATGACACATGTACAATACAGAGACACCTGGGATAGATATGGAGGAGCTTTATGTTTCATTGTAATCTATAAATATGACAAATGTACAATACAGAGACACCTGGGATAGATATGGAGGAGCTTTATGTTCCAGTGTAATCTATACATGTCACATGTACAATAGACACCTGGGATAGGGAGGAGCTTTATGTTCCAGTGTAATCTATAAATATGTCACATGTACAATACAGAGACACCTGGGATAGATATGGAGGAGCTTTATGTTCCAGTGTAATCTATAAATATGAAACATGTACAATACAGAGACACCTGGGATAGATATGGAGGAGCTTTATGTTCCAGTGTAATCTATACATATGACACTTGTAGAATACAGAGACACCTGGGGTAGATATGGAGGAGCTTTATGTTCCAGTGTAATCTATACATGTCACATGTACAATAGAAACCTGGGATAGGGAGGAGCTTTATGTTCCTGTGTAATCTATAAATATGTCACATGTACAATACAGAGACACCTGGGATAGATATGGAGGAGCTTTATGTTCCAGTGTAATCTATAAATATGACACATGTACAATACAGAGACACCTGGGATAGATATGGAGGAGCTTTATGTTCCAGTGTAATCTATACATATGACACATGTACAATACAGAGATACCTGGGATAGATATGGAGGAGCTTTATGTTCCAGTGTAATCTATAAATATGACATATGTACAATAAAGAGACACCTGGGATAGATATGGAGGAGCTTTATGTTCCAGTGTAATCTATAAATATGTCACATGTACAATACAGAGACACCTGGGATAGATATGGAGGAGCTTTATGTTCCAGTGTAATCTATACATATCACATGTACAATACAGAGACGTCTGGGATAGATATGGAGGAGCTTTATGTTCCAGTGTAATCTATACAAATGACACATGTACAATACAGAGACACCTGGGATAGATATGGAGGAGCTTTATGTTCCAGCGTAATCTTTAAATATGACATATGTAAAATAAAGAGACACCTGGGATAGATATGGAGGAGCTTTATGTTCCAGTGTAATCTATAAATATGTCACATGTACAATACAGACACACCTGTGATAGATATGGAGGAGCTTTATGTTCCAGTGTAATCTATACATATGACACATGTACAATACAGAGACACCTGGGATAGATATGGAGGAGCTTTATGTTCCAGTGTAATCTATAAATATGACATATGTACAATAAAGAGACACCTGGGATAGATATGGAGGAGCTTTATGTTCCAGTGTAATCTATACATGTCACATGTACAATACACACCTGGAATAGGGAGGAGCTTTATGTTCCAGTGTAATCTATAAATATGTCACATGTACAATACAGACACACCTGGGATAGATATGGAGGAGCTTTAATCTTAAAATATGACGCATGTACAATACAGAGACACCTGGGATAGATATTTAGGAGCTTTATGTTCCAGTGTAATCTATACATATGACACATGTACAATACAGAGATACCTGGGATAGATATGGAGGAGCTTTATGTTCCAGTGTAATCTATAAATATGACATATGTACAATAAAGATACACCTGGGATAGATATGGAGGAGCTTTATGTTCCAGTGTAATCTATAAATATGTCACATGTACAATACAGAGACACCTGGGATAGATATGGAGGAGCTTTATGTTCCAGTGTAATCTATACATGTCACATGTACAATACAGAGACACCTGGGATAGATATGTTGGAGCTTTATGTTCCAGTGTAATCTATACATATGACACATGTACAATACAGAGACACCTGGGATAGATATGGAGGAGCTTTTTGTTCCAGTGTAATCTATAAATATGACACATGTACAATGCAGACACACCTGGGATAGATATGGAGGAGCTTTATGTTCCAGTGTAATCTATAAATATCACACATGTACAATACAGAGACACCTGGGATAGATAAGGAGGAGCTTTATGTTTCAGTGTAATCTATAAATATGTCACATGTACAATACAGAGAAACCTTTGATAGATATGGAGGAGCTTTATGTTCCAGTGTAATCTATAAATATCACATACGTACAAAACAGAGACACCTGGGATAGATATGGAGGAGCTTTATGTTCCAATGTAATATATAAATATGACACATGTACAATAAAGAGACACCTGGGATAGATATGGAGGAGCTTTATGTTCCAGTGTAATCTATACATGTCACATGTACAATAGACACCTGGGATAGGGAGGAGCTTTATGTTCCTGTGTAATCTATAAATATGTCACATGTACAATACAGAGACACCTGGGATAGATATGGAGGAGCTTTATGTTCCAGTGTAATCTATAAATATGACACATGTACAATACAGAGACACCTGGGATAGATATGGAGGAGCTTTATGTTCCAGTGTAATCTATACATATGACACATGTACAATACAGAGATACCTGGGATAGATATGGAGGAGCTTTATGTTCCAGTGTAATCTATAAATATGACATATGTACAATAAAGAGACACCTGGGATAGATATGGAGGAGCTTTATGTTCCAGTGTAATCTATAAATATGTCACATGTACAATACAGAGACACCTGGGATAGATATGGAGGAGCTTTATGTTCCAGTGTAATCTATACATATCACATGTACAATACAGAGACGTCTGGGATAGATATGGAGGAGCTTTATGTTCCAGTGTAATCTATACAAATGACACATGTACAATACAGAGACACCTGGGATAGATATGGAGGAGCTTTATGTTCCAGTGTAATCTTTAAATATGACATATGTAAAATAAAGAGACACCTGGGATAGATATGGAGGAGCTTTATGTTCCAGTGTAATCTATAAATATGTCACATGTACAATACAGACACACCTGTGATAGATATGGAGGAGCTTTATGTTCCAGTGTAATCTATACATATGACACATGTACAATACAGAGACACCTGGGATAGATATGGAGGAGCTTTACGTTCCAGTGTAATCTATAAATATGACATATGTACAATAAAGAGACACCTGGGATAGATATTGAGGAGCTTTATGTTCCAGTGTAATCTATACATGTCACATGTACAATACACACCTGGAATAGGGAGGAGCTTTATGTTCCAGTGTAATCTATAAATATGTCACATGTACAATACAGACACACCTGGGATAGATATGGAGGAGCTTTAATCTTAAAATATGATGCATGTACAATACAGAGACACCTGGGATAGATATTTAGGAGCTTTATGTTCCAGTGTAATCTATACATATGACACATGTACAATACAGAGATACCTGGGATAGATATGGAGGAGCTTTATGTTCCAGTGTAATCTATAAATATGACATATGTACAATAAAGATACACCTGGGATAGATATGGAGGAGCTTTATGTTCCAGTGTAATCTATAAATATGTCACATGTACAATACAGAGACACCTGGGATAGATATGGAGGAGCTTTATGTTCCAGTGTAATCTATACATGTCACATGTACAATACAGAGACACCTGGGATAGATATGTTGGAGCTTTATGTTCCAGTGTAATCTATACATATGACACATGTACAATACAGAGACACCTGGGATAGATATGGAGGAGCTTTTTGTTCCAGTGTAATCTATAAATATGACACATGTACAATGCAGACACACCTGGGATAGATATGGAGGAGCTTTATGTTCCAGTGTAATCTATAAATATCACACATGTACAATACAGAGACACCTGGGATAGATAAGGAGGAGCTTTATGTTTCAGTGTAATCTATAAATATGTCACATGTACAATACAGAGAAACCTTTGATAGATATGGAGGAGCTTTATGTTCCAGTGTAATCTATAAATATCACATACGTACAAAACAGAGACACCTGGGATAGATATGGAGGAGCTTTATGTTCCAATGTAATATATAAATATGACACATGTACAATAAAGAGACACCTGGGATAGATATGGAGGAGCTTTATGTTCCAGTGTAATCTATACATGTCACATGTACAATAGACACCTGGTATAGGGAGGAGCTTTATGTTTAAGTGTAATCTATAAATATGTCACATTTACAATACAGAGACACCTGGGATAGATATGGAGGAGCTTTATGTTCCAGTGTAATCTATACATATGATACATGTACAATACAGAGACACCTGGGATAGATATGGAGGAGCTTTATGTTCCAGTGTAATCTATAAATACGACATATGTACAATAAAGAGACACCTGGTATAGATATGGAGGAGCTTTATGTTCCAGTGTAATCTATAAATGTGTCACATGTACAATACAGAGACACCTGGGATAGATATGGAGGAGCTTTATGTTCCAGTGTAATCTATACAAATGACACATGTACAATACAGAGACACCTGGGATAGATATGGAGGAGCTTTATGTTCCAGTGTAATCTATAAATATGACATATGTACAATAAAGAGACACCTGGGATAGATATGGAGGAGCTTTATGTTCCAGTGTAATCTATAAATATGTCACATGTACAATACAGACACACCTGTGATAGATATGGAGGAGCTTTATGTTCCAGTGTAATCTATACATATGACACATGTACAATACAGAGACACCTGGGATAGATATGGAGGAGCTTTATGTTCCAGTGTAATCTATAAATATGACATATGTACAATAAAGAGACACCTGGGATAGATATGGAGGAGCTTTATGTTCCAGTGTAATCTATACATGTCACATGTAAAATAGACACCTGGGATAGGGAGGAGCTTTATGTTCCAGTGTAATCTATAAATATGTCACATGTACAATACAGACACACCTGGGATAGATATGGAGGAGCTTTAATCTTAAAATATGACACATGTACAATACAGAGACACCTGGGATATATATTTAGGAGCTTTGGCCCTCATTCAGAGCCGCACGCAAGCGGGCGCACGTACGTTAGGCGTACGTACAAAAATATTTAAATTCAATGGCTCGCTCGTATTTTCGTTCGCATCTAAAATTCCTCCCTAAACTCTGACGACCCCTCCTCTAACTAACGAGCGTACGAAATAGCGAGCGTACATCCCCGAAATGGCTTGAAAGGAACGCACGCACAAGTATAAACAGGAAGTGGCCTTGTCAGATGTCGATTACCTGCTCCTTTATTCTGCCTACCTCCATCAATCGTATCATGCCAATCAATGTATCAATTAGCTTAATTGTTTTTTTTTTTTCAACACAATGCAAGAAACTTTACTCTTGTCTGTGTTTGTGTTTACCCGCAGAATACGTACGGATGAAACATTCGCTTGTATTGTTTAAAAAACATGTGAACCACAATTAAACAATTGTACTATTGCTGTGTATCCCCGCATATTTCCCTGGGTTCATTTCTTTATTTAAATTTGCTTACGCATGTCACTGCATCAAGCCTATCCTAACTCTCCAGAGATTTCTGGCCCTGTCGAACACATGACTCATACACTAACCAATAAAATTGCTCCTGTTAATTTCCAAAATACATTAGCCAATCAGAAAATTTTTACAAACTTTATCAAAAATGATTTTTAAGAAAAACACCATTGCCATCATGAGAGCCTCCGCATTCACCAGACGTGAGCTGCTGGTGCTTACGGAGGTAATGGATCGCCGGATCACCAGCCAGCCAGAACCCATGACCAACCGGCAGAAGCGCTCCGCGTATGCGGAGGTACGGTCCCGCCTGCGGTCCTTTGGATCACGCCGCAACATCGGGCAGCTGGAGCGCAGGTGGTCCGACCTGCAACGGCGAACGCCCCGCTTGCTGGCATGCTTTCGCATGCAGATCCTGGCAAGTAAGTGTTATGTATTGTGGTTTTAATGTTTGTGTTTGTGGGGCAAACTGCGTGTGCATGTTTTCATGTTTGTTCTATTTATTATTTGTACTCATATCTGCGTGTGCATGTTTTCCTGTCTGTTCTATTTATTATTTGTACTCATATCTGCGTCTGCATGTTTTCCTGTCTGTTCTATTTATTATTTGTACTCATATCTGCGTCTGCATGTTTTCCTGTCTGTTCTATTTAGTATTTGTACTCATATCTGCGTGTGCATGTTTTCCTGTCTGTTCTATTTATTATTTGTACTCATATCTGCGTCTGCATGTTTTCCTGTCTGTTCTATTTATTATTTGTACTCATATCTGCGTCTGCATGTTTTCCTGTCTGTTCTATTTATTATTTGTACTCATATCTGCGTCTGCATGTTTTCCCTCTTTTTATGAATTTTTAATTCTACTGCTATTTTTTTTTTTTTTTTTTTGTTTGTTTGGCCGGATTTGTCCATAAACTAAACGCAATTTATTTGACATATTTTAGGGGGACAGCCAAGACTCCGCCGTCAACGTCGGCGTTCCCGCCCACTCTCCCCAACCCCCAGCCAACACTCCACCCCAAATCTTTCCCCTATTCCCCACTCCTCCCCATCCTTCCCAGACCCTCTCCCGGAAATGTCGGGACTCCTTCCCCTCCGTCCCACTTCCCCCTCTCCTCCACCCACCCCTCTTCCAATTACCCCCTCCCCGGAGTCCAGCATAACTCCGCCCCATTCTTTGGGGAATGACGGATCCTCCGAGGAGGATCATGGAGGTTTTGCCGGAGCTCCCGATTTTTTTCCCGGTATGTTTTGTATTATTTTTTTTTAAAGCACAAACTGTTTGTATGTAATCATGTGTCGTGCCTTTCTTCGTGTTTTTGTGGCTTGACTTTTGTTGATTGTGAAGGTTTGCCTTTACCTCTTCCTGGTGATTTAAGCATACACATATCATACCTGTGGGAATTTGTACCTAGGCCTTGTATTTTTGCCAGCCCACACTTTTTATTTATGTTTTTGGGTTTAGGAGTGATTTGTTTTTTAATTAATGTTTTTCTGTGGAGTCCCTATTGTTGTATTAACCCACACACTTTTCTCACCCACAGAGGAACAGAGGCATCGGCAAGAGGTGGCGGATGTTGTGGGGCAGATGCGCCACCATGTAATCGGCCTTCTGGTGGCCCTCGACCGGCTGTCTGGCCTCCTTCGGCATTAGTTTTTTTTTTTTTGTTGTATTTTCCCAATAAAATTTTAAAGACAAATATACGTTGTGGCTCATTTTTAAAAACCAAAACCAAGATAGTTTAGCCTGACATAAGTTCCTGCAAGGATTTCCCTTTTGTAAAAGTTAGATTGTGTTTTGTCTTTGTATGTCAAACAGACACCAGAAACACATAACAGTAACAATGTAATTTCCCTTTTTGGGTGTAGTGTCAATTTCAGATTTCTACATTTTCCAGGTTCCTACTTGGTGCGCAAGCTGCTTAGGCCAATCTTACAAATCCCAAGGTTGGGCCAGGCTTCCTTTTGGTGTGGATTGGAAAGCTGAAAACATATTTCAGTTTTGCTCATCTGGCGTCAGTACTGGTTTACCCCTTAGTCAAATGTAACTTGTGTTAACCTGGTTACACTTGCTGTTAACGTCCCAAAAAAGGAAGACCATTTCACTCTTCAAACATTTATTCACCACATAACAGAGAAAACAAAGTGGTCACTCCCAAAAAAAATACACAGTGATAAATTCAAATACAACACATACCAAGAAAAAAATAAATAAAAACACAAAATCAAGAACTGGTTGACGAAGGACCATGCCAACATGATTCCACAAACATGGCGTTGCGATATGGGTTCCAGAATATATGCCCAAAAGGACCAGATCCAGGTTTGGTAAGGGTAGCAGGAAGTAGTGAGCGTTGGAGTGCCAAAGATTATGTGAACAAACAGAAGATGGTGAGAAAAATAAAAATAAATTAGATGTTTGCCAAAAAAAAAAAACACATTAGGTATAAACACTGGAGTTTTGAACAAACTTACCTAAAAAATCTGGCCACCACATCATCGCGTATGGCCCCCCCACATACTGACCTTCGACCAACCTCGGGGGGGCCATCCTCAGGTAAGGCATCCTCTGGCTGCATTGGGACACCACTCCTTATGGCAATGTTGTGAAATATCCCACACAGGACCACAATTTTAGACACCATATCCGGCACATACATGAGCTCGCCACCAGAGCGGTGGAGGCATCTGAATCGGCCTTTTAAAAGGCCGATACAGCGCTCCACCACTTGCCTGGTGGCTGTAAGTGCGGAATTATACGCACTTTGTGGCCCTGGTGTGGGAGCCAAATAAGGAGTGAGCAGCCAGGACATGCAAGGGTATCCACTGTCTCCTGTGAACAAAAATAGACCACATCAGGAACACTGTGTATCAAGCTTAACATTGTTATGTACTAAAGGTCTCCACTTACCCAGAAGCCACGCATCACCAGCTTGTAGGTTGGTTAATTTCTGCCATATCCCTGATTGCCGGATGACGAAGGAGTCATGAGCACTTCCGGGTAATTTAGCATTCAGGGACAGGATCTGGAGGGAGGCATCACATACCACCATTACATTCAGGGAGTGATAGTGTTTCCTGTTTCTAAATATGGCCTCCAGCCGTGCTGGAGGCTGAAGTGGTATGTGAGTACCATCCACAACCCCTATGATGTGTGGGAAGCCAGCTATTTGGTAAAAATTGGCCTTGGCCACACTAAGGGCACCCATATCCAAAGGCATTTGAATAAAATGATGGAGGTGCTTGAAAAGTGCCTCCATCACTGCCCTCAGGATCCGGGAAAAGGAGGATTGGGAGATGCCCGCCACTATTCCGACCGTTGTTTGAAACGATCCTGAGGCACAGAAATGTAACACCGCCATAAATTGCGTCAGTGGTGGTATTGCTGTTGGACTGTCAATTTGCCGCTCAAGATCACTTTCTATTATTGAGAGAGTGTCTATGATGATTTTGGGAGGTAGACGGTAGCGTCTTAAAACCTCATCATCGGGCATTCCAAAAAGGGTGACACGTGTTCGAAATATCTGGGGCCTTGCATGCCTACGATGCCTACGCCTGGGACGAGTTTGAGGTTGGTCGTCTTCCGGGAGCAGGGCCAGAACAATTCGCCCCAGATCTATCTGAAATTCAAAGTTTAAAATGTAAGGCTTTTGACCCACCCCAAAAGTAAGAAAAAACAACTTAGCTTTCTGATACCATCCATAGCTGCTTACATGCCGGGGTATTGTCATGATATGTATAAACTGTAAAAAAGGCAACAATGAGACGTCAAAAATTTAAAGGGTTTTTTTTTAGGTAAAAAATTGTTGCAAGCCAACACAGAAAATAACGGAAAAACACATTTGGCCATCGATGAAAACTACATTGCACACCGTACGTCAAATAGGGTTCAAATGGACCCAAAAAATGGAAAAGGGAAAAGCAAAACTGGATTATATGATGAATAAGCCGTCCAAAATGCGGTAAATTATTCGCAAATGCAAGTCACTACACCAACAGTCAAAAATGCGGTAAATTATTCGCAAATGCAAGTCACTACACCAACAGTCAAAAATGCGGTAAATTATTCGCAAATGCAAGTCACTACACCAACAGTCAAAAATGCGGTAATTCATTCGCAAATGCAAGACAAAAAATGGACTTACCCAACTCGAATATATAAGATGTCCTCAAAAAACTTCTTTGGGTCCGAAAACAAAAAAAAACTAAAAAATATGAAATGAGTGTTAAACAAATTAACTAACCACAAAACAGAAGAATACAACAATTGGCCACAAATTTGAATGCACAAAACTTACCAAATCAGGAAAGGATGTTGAAAAAATGAAAAAAATGCGAACGGAAAAACCAAAGAAATGTAGCAAAAACAAACAAAAAAACAACTCTCCAAAATCCTCCAAACGCAACCAACCAACCAAATCCAAACCACTTCACCGACAACACTCCAACAACCCCACCTCGAATCCACACACACCAAGCCATAAATAGTGTTTATTTTCCCGCACAAATTAAGGATGAATCATAGGGACGCACAATCAATGATGCGGCCGCAAACTAACGACGCATGTATAAATACGTCACGAAATCACATAGAATTTCTGGATGATTTCATGCTGGAAGCAGAGACATGGCTTCAAACCAGGGAAACAATGGTCAAAATTGCGGCGGTAAGGCCTTCATGCATTTTGTGTCAATGAGTATTTTAAAACATAATATTGTGCAAGTTGTGAAGTGGCTAAATCTGCATATTTACCCAAATAGGTGAGGAGGATGACATGGAAGAGACTGCTGGCCCCAGTCAACCCGCCAAAGCTGCAAAAAAAAAAAGGCAGCCACATTTCACAAGCAAGGAGATGGAGGTTTTGATCCAGAAGTGCGTTGACATCCTGCCCCAGGCAGCCAGGAATATGAGCCAAAGCCAGAAGTGGAGAATGTGGGAGGAGGTCGCCGTTGCTGTCAATAGGGTGGGTGATTATGTCCGTCTAGCCCGGGATGTCAAACGGCGGTAAGTAAACACTTTCCCATCCTATAAACAAACCCCATTGTTAAAAAAAGGATAATGGTTCCAAATTCATTCCACAGATGGGCAGACTTCAAATATCGTCTAAAGCAAAAACTTGCCGACAGGGCTAGGCATGCAAGGGGGACAGGTGGGGGTCCCACCCCTGTGTCATTGGAGTTGACAGACTTAGAAGAGATGGCACAGGGGTGTGTGCAGGCTGTGGAGGTGTTTGGCGTGTCCAACATGGATACGGACATGCCAGACTTTGCGGCTCCTCATGTTGGCCAAGGTAAGTCTTGTGATGTCACCATCTCAGAAATGCTATTGTGCCAATATGTAGATTCTAATGTGAGTCTTTTCTCCAATTTCCTAACAGAGACAGAGGCGGATGAGTCTGCTCCAGAGGGGAGCCTTGGCCGCAGAATTTCTGCTGACTCTGCAGGGGAGGAACCAGTACATCCGGCTGAGGACCCTGCAGAAGCCAGTCCAGGGCGTGCCCCCTCGCAGGCAGTGGGCCTCCTCACAGAACTCAATTTTAAATCGGATTGCCATACGGAGATTCTGCAGAGGATGGACGCCAGTCTGATACGGGTGGCTGAGGCCCTGGAGCAAAATGCTGCGGCCAACGTGACCATTGCTCAGGCCCTGGCGGAAAATACCAGGGCCAACATCCGCATCGCCGATGCCCTGGAGCAGCTCGTTCGCCAGCACATGGTGGAGCCGACCTCCCTTCCTGCCGGAACATCCAGATCCTCCACCTCTGGCACAACATCAGGCAATCCTCCAAATGTGCCTAGCCCTGTGCCTAGTCCAGAGGCCACAACATCTGCCTCTGGACAGGCCAGCCCGATGGCATCCCGGACCCGGTCTGGCGCCCACCCTCACCCATCCAAACGGCCGAGAAAACGGTGACAGCAATGGCGACTTTTCCCACTTTCCTTCTGTGCTTGGCTCATATTCCTTTCTGGTCAAAACTTCCCTCTCCTTTCTTGTGAAATGTTTTTAAATTTTGTATTTACGATTATGTTAGTAGTTATGTTTTTTTTTTTTTTAGATCATTTATCTTGGCCACAAAAAAAGGCAATACAATATTATGCCAATTTGTTTGTGTGTAAACAATAAATTTTACAAAAAAAACAGACATTGTATTGTGACATTATTGTACAAATGGGTTACATTTAATCCTGGCCTTAAACGCAAAAACTGACCCTCTTTTGTTAAAAAAAAGGCCTCTTTAAGGAACGTTTAAAAAAACACATAGCGATGCAAATTCCACAGTAAACCAAAAAAAAGGGGAGCTAATTAAAAGATGATGACATTATTTTTACAATAGGCCATAACCACCAAATTGTGGCCAAAATAAAAGCCCAAAAATGTACGCTAATTGATTATGTAATCATGACATTAGCAGCTCTGATTTCCACCTGCGTACGCTTTTGTGCTATCCCAATAAACTGCTTTCCAAACAAATACCAAGCCGGATTTCAATCCAACACTAATTACTTTACTGACCAGCCACGATTAATCGCAGCACCATCGTGGAGTCCCGGGACGGAGGAGAAGGCCATCGCCAATGTGGTCGAGTAATCCTGACCCTAAGCTGTGCGAGCATTTTGAAGGGAAAGCGGATGTTTCAGTGACGTATGAGACGGTCCGAACACATTTGACGTTCGCATCTGCTAATGTATGTACGCCCCAAAAACGCTTCGCCACGCCTGCGTTTTGTCATCTCCACCCCCGTCAACACCCAAAAACGCCCTGTTCTGTCAATCACATTTGACATGTCACTTCCTGTACGCTATTTTAGGAACGAGAGAAAAAAAGCTCGCAATCTGCCGTACGCGCATGCGCGGTGTAACACCGACGCATGCGCGGTTAGTCAACATCGGAACGCAACGAGCGTACTGTTGTTAACGTGCGGCTCTGAATGAGGGCCTTTATGTTCCAGTGTAATCTATACATATGACACATGTACAATACAGAGACACCTGGGATAGATATGGAGGAGCTTTATGTTTCAGTGTAATCTATAAATATGACATATGTACAATAAAGACACACCTGGGATAGATATGGAGGAGCTTTATCTTCCAGTGTAATCTATAAACATGTCACATGTACAATACAGAGACGTCTGGGATAGATATGGAGGAGCTTTATGTTCCAGTGTAATCTATACAAATGTCACATGTACAATACAGAGACACCTTTGATAGATATGGAGGAGCTTTATGTTCCAGTGTAATCTATAAATATCACATACGTACAAAACAGAGACACCTGGTAGAGATATGGAGGAGCTTTATGTTCCAATGTAATCTATAAATATGACACATGTACAATAAAGAGACACCTGGGATAGATATGGAGGAGCTTTATGTTCCAGTGTAATCTATACATGTCACATGTATAATAGACACCTGGGATAGGGAGGAGCTTTATGTTTAAGTGTAATCTATAAATATGTCACATTTACAATACAGAGACACCTGGGATAGATATGGAGGAGCTTTATGTTCCAGTGTAATCTATACATATGATACATGTACAATACAGAGACACCTGGGATAGATATGGAGGAGCTTTATGTTCCAGTGTAATCTATAAATACGACATATGTACAATAAAGAGACACCTGGGATAGATATGGAGGAGCTTTATGTTCCAGTGTAATCTATAAATGTGTCACATGTACAATACAGAGACACCTGGGATAGATATGGAGGAGCTTTATGTGCCAGTGTAATCTATACATGTCACATGTACAATACAGAGACATCTGGGATAGATATAGAGGAGCTTTATGTTCCAGTGTAATCTATACAAATGACACATGTACAATACAGAGACACCTGGGATAGATATGGAGGAGCTTTATGTTCCAGTGTAATCTATAAATATGACATATGTACAATAAAGAGACACCTGGGATAGATATGGAGGAGCTTTATGTTCCAGTGTAATCTATAAATATGTCACATGTACAATACAGACACACCTGTGATAGATATGGAGGAGCTTTATGTTCCAGTGTAATCTATACATATGACACATGTACAATACAGAGACACCTGGGATAGATATGGAGGAGCTTTATGTTCCAGTGTAATCTATAAATATGACATATGTACAATAAAGAGACACCTGGGATAGATATGGAGGAGCTTTATGTTCCAGTGTAATCTATACATTTCACATGTAAAATAGACACCTGGGATAGGGAGGAGCTTTATGTTCCAGTGTAATCTATAAATATGTCACATGTACAATACAGACACACCTGGGATAGATATGGAGGAGCTTTAATCTATGACACATGTACAATACAGAGACACCAGGGATAGATATTTAGGAGCTTTATGTTCCAGTGTAATCTATACATATGACACATGTACAATACAGAGACACCTGGGATAGATATGGAGGAGCTTTATGTTTCAGTGTAATCTATAAATATGACATATGTACAATAAAGACACACCTGGGATAGATATGGAGGAGCTTTATCTTCCAGTGTAATCTATAAACATGTCACATGTACAATACAGAGACACCTGGAATAGATATGGAGGAGCTTTATGTTCCAGTGTAATCTATACATGTCACATGAACAATACAGAGACACCTGGGATAGATATGTTGGAGCTTTATGTTCCAGTGTAATCTATACATATGACACATGTACAATACAGAGACACCTGGGATAAATATGGAGGACCTTTTTGTTCCAGTGTAATCTATAAATATGACACATGTACAATACAGACACACCTGGGATAGATATGGAGGAGCTTTATGTTCCAGTGTAATCTATAAATATCACACATGTACAATACAGAGACACCTGGGATAGATATGGAGGAGCTTTATGTTCCAGTGTAATCTATAAATATGTCACATGTACAATACAGAGACACCTTTGCTAGATATGGAGGAGCTTTATGTTCCAGTGTATTCTATAAATATCACATATGTACAAAACAGAGACACCTGGGATAGATATGGAGGAGCTTTATGTTCCAGTGTAATCTATAAATATGACATACGTACAATAAAGAGACACCTGGGATAGATATGGAGGAGCTTTATGTTCCAGTGTAATCTATACATGTCACATGTACAATAGACACCTGGGATAGGGAGGAGCTTTATGTTCCAGTGTAATCTATAAATATGTCACATGTACAATACAGAGACACCTGGGATAGATATGGAGGAGCTTTATGTTCCAGTGTAAACTATAAATATGACACATGTACAATACAGAGACACCTGGGATAGATATGGAGGAGCTTTATGTTCCTGTGTAATCTATAAATATGACATATGTACAATAAAGAGACACCTGGGATAGGGAGGAGCTTTATGTTCCAGTGTAATCTATAAATATGTCACATGTACAATACAGAGACACCTGGGATAGATATGGAGGAGCTTTATGTTCCAGTGTAAACTATAAATATGACACATGTACAATGCAGAGACACCTGGGATAGATATGGAGGAGCTTTATGTTCCAGTGTAATCTATAAATATGACATATGTACAATAAAGAGACACCTGGGATAGATATGGAGGAGCTTTATGTTCCTGTGTAATCTATAAATATGACATATGTACAATAAAGAGACACCTGGGATAGATATGGAGGAGCTTTATGTTCCAGTGTAATCTATACATTTCACATGTAAAATAGACACCTGGGATAGGGAGGAGCTTTAGGTTCCAGTGTAATCTATAAACATGTCACATGTACAATACAGACACACCTGGGATAGATATGGAGGAGCTTTAATCTTAAAATATGACACATGTACAATACAGAGACACCAGGGATAGATATTTAGGAGCTTTATGTTCCAGTGTAATCTATACATATGACACATGTACAATACAGAGACACCTGGGATAGATATGGAGGAGCTTTATGTTTCAGTGTAATCTATAAATATGACATATGTACAATAAAGACACACCTGGGATAGATATGGAGGAGCTTTATCTTCCAGTGTAATCTATAAACATGTCACATGTACAATACAGAGACACCTGGGATAGATATGGAGGAGCTTTATGTTCCAGTGTAATCTATACATGTCACATGAACAATACAGAGACACCTGGGATAGATATGTTGGAGCTTTATGTTCCAGTGTAATCTATACATATGACACATGTACAATACAGAGACACCTGGGATAGATATGGAGGAGCTTTTTGTTCCAGTGTAATCTATAAATATGACACATGTACAATACAGACACACCTGGGATAGATATGGAGGAGCTTTATGTTCCAGTGTAATCTATAAATATCACACATGTACAATACAGAGACACCTGGGATAGATATGGAGGAGCTTTATGTTCCAGTGTAATCTATAAATATGTCACATGTACAATACAGAGACACCTGGGATAGATATGGAGGAGCTTTATGTTCCAGTGTAATCTATACATGTCACATGTACAATACAGAGACACCTGGGATAGATATGGAGGAGCTTTATGTTCCAGTGTAATCTATACATATGACACATGTACAAAACAGAGACACCTGGGATAGATATGGAGGAGCTTTATGTTCCAGTGTAATCAATAAATATGACACATGTACAATAAAGAGACACCTGGGATAGATATGGAGGAGCTTTATGTTCCAGTGTAATCTATACATGTCACATGTACAATTAACAAATGGGATAGGGAGTTGCTTTATGTTCCAGTGTAATCTATAAATATGTCACATGTACAATACAGAGACACCTGGGATAGATATGGAGGAGCTTTATGATCCAGTGTAATCTATAAATATGTCACATGTACAAAACAGAGACACCTTTGATAGATATGGAGGAGCTTTAAGTTCCAGTGTAATCTATAAATATCACATATGTACAAAACAGAGACACCTGGGATAGATATGGAGGAGCTTTATGTTCCAGTGTAATCTATAAATATGACATACGTACAATAAAGAGACACCTGGGATAGATATGGAGGAGCTTTATGTTCCAGTGTAATCTATACATGTCACATGTACAATAGACACCTGGGATAGGGAGGAGCTTTATGTTCCAGTGTAATCTATAAATATGTCACATGTACAATACAGAGACACCTGGGATAGATATGGAGGAGCTTTATGGTCCAGTGTAAACTATAAATATGACACATGTACAATACAGAGACACCTGGGATAGATATGGAGGAGCTTTATGTTCCTGTGTAATCTATAAATATGACATATGTACAATAAAGAGACACCTGGGATAGGGAGGAGCTTTATGTTCCAGTGTAATCTATAAATATTTCACATGTACAATACAGAGACACCTGGGATAGATATGGAGGAGCTTTATGTTCCAGTGTAAACTATAAATATGACACATGTACAATGCAGAGACACCTTGGATAGATATGGAGGAGCTTTATGTTCCAGTGTAATCTATAAATATGACATATGTACAATAAAGAGACACCTGGGATAGATATGGAGGAGCTTTATGTTCCAGTGTAATCTATAAATATGTCACATGTACAATACAGAGACACCTGGGATAGATATGGAGGAGCTTTATGTTCCAGTGTAATCTATACATGTCACATGTACAATACAGAGACACCTGGGATAGATATGGAGGAGATTTATGTTCCAGTGTAATCTATACATATGACACATGTACAAAACAGAGACACCTGGGATAGATATGGAGGAGCTTTATGTTCCAGTGTAATCAATAAATATCACACATGTACAATAAAGAGACACCTGGGATAGATATGGAGGAGCTTTATGTTCCAGTGTAATCTATACATGTCACATGTACAATTGACAAATGGGATAGGGAGTTGCTTTATGTTCCAGTGTAATCTATAAATATGTCACATGTACAATACAGAGACACCTGGGTTAGATATGGAGGAGCTTTATGTTCCAGTGTAAACTATAAATATGACACATGTACAATACAGAGACACCTGGGATAGATATGGAGGAGCTTTATGTTCCAGTGTAATCTATACATATGACACATGTACAATAAAGAGACACCTGGGATAGATATGGAGGAGCTTTAAGTTCCAGTGTAATCTTTAAATATGACATATGTACAATAAAGAGACACCTGGGATAGATATGGAGGAGCTTTATGTTCCAGTGTAATCTATACATATGACACATTTACAATACAGAGACACCTGGGATAGATATGGAGGAGCTTTATGTTCCAGTGTAATCTATAAATATGACATATGGACAATAAAGAGACACCTGGGATAGATATGGAGGAGCTTTACGTTCCAGTGTAATTTATAAATATGTCAAATGTACGATACAGACACACCTGGGATAGATATGGAGGAGCTTTATGTTCCATTGTAATCTATAAATATCACATATGTACAATACAGAGGCACCTGGGATAGATATGGAGGAGCTTTATGTTCCAGTGTAATCTATAAATATGACACATGTACAATACAGAGACACCTGGGATAGATATGGAGGAGCTTTATGTTCCAGTGTAATCTATACATATGACACATGTACAATACAGAGACACCTGGGATAGATATGGAGGAGCTTTATGTTCCAGGGTAATCTATAAATATGACATATGTACAATAAAGAGACACCTGGGATAGATATGGAGGAGCTTAATGTTGCAGTGTAATCTATACATGTCACATGTACAATAGACACCTGGGATAGGGAGGAGCTATATGTTCCAGTGTAAACTATAAATATGTCACATGTACAATACAGAGACACCTGGGATACATATGGAGGAGCTTTATGTTCCAGTGTAATCTATAAATATGACATATGTACAATAAAGAGACACCTGGGATAGATATGGAGGAGCTTTATGTTCCAGTGTAATCTATAAATATGACATATGTACAATAAAGAGACACCTGGGATAGATATGGAGGAGCTTTATGTTCCAGTGTAATCTATACATATGACACATGTACAATACAGAAACACCTGGGATAGATATGGAGGAGCTTTATGTTCCAGTGTAATCTATAAATATGACATATGTACAATAAAGACACACCTGGGAAAGATATGGAGGAGCTTTATGTTCCATTGTAATCTATAAATATGACACATGTACAATACAGAGACACCTGAGATAGATATGGAGGAGCTTTATGTTCCAGTGTAATCTATACATGTCATATGTACAATAGACACCTGGGATAGGGAGGAGCTTTATGTTCCTGTGTAATCTATAAATATGTCACATGAACAATACAGAGACACCTGGGATAGATATGGAGGAGCTTTATGTTCCAGTGTAATCTATAAATATGAAACATGTACAATAGTGAGACACCTGGGATAGATATGGAGGAGCTTTATGTTCCAGTGTAATCTATACATATGACACTTGTACAATACAGAGACACCTTGGGTAGATATGGAGGAGCTTTAAGTTCCATTGTAATCTATACATGTCACATGTACAATAGAAACCTGGGATAGGGAGGAGCTTTATGTTCCAGTGTAATCTATAAATATGTCACATGTACAATACAGAGACACCTGGGATAGATATGGAGGAGCTTTATGTTCCAGTGTAATCTATAAATATGACACATGTACAATACAGAGACACCTGGGATAGATATGGAGGAGCTTTATGTTCCAGTGTAATCTATACATATGACACATGAACAATACAGAGACACCTGGGATAGATATGGAGGAGCTTTATGTTCCAGTGTAATCTATAAATATGACATATGTACAATAAAGTTACACCTGGGATAGATATGGAGGAGCTTTATGTTCCAGTGTAATATATAAATATGTCACATGTACAATACAGAGACACCTGGGATAGATATGGAGGAGCTTTATGTTCCAGTGTAATCTATACATGTCACATGTACAATACAGAGACATCTGGGATAGATATGGAGGAGCTTTATGTTCCAGTGTAATCTATACAAATGACACATGTACAATACAGAGACACTTGCGATAGTTATGGATGAGCTTTATGTTCCAGTGTAATCTATAAATATGACATAAGTACAATAAAGAGACACCTGGGATAGATATGGAGGAGCTTTATGTTCCAGTGTAACCGGTAAATATGTCACATGTACAATACAGACACACCTGTGATAGATATGGAGGAGCATTATGTTCCAGTGCAATCTATACATGTCACATGTACAATAGACACCTGGGATAGGGAGGAGCTTTATGTTCCAGTGTAATCTATAAATATGTCACATGTACAATATAGAGACACCTGGGATAGATATGGAGGAGCTTTATGTTCCAGTGTAATCTATAAATATGAACCATGTACAATACAGAGACACCTGGGATAGATATGGAGGAGCTTCATGTTCCAGTGTAATCTATACATATGACACTTGTACAATACAGAGACACCTGGGGTAGATATGGAGGAGCTTTATGTTCCAGTGTAATCTATACATGTCACATGTACATTAGAAACCTGGGATAGGGAGGAGCTTTATGTTCCTGTGTAATCTATAAATATGTCACATGTACAATACAGAGAAACCTGGGATAGATATGGAGGAGCTTTATGTTACAGTGTAATCTATAAATATGACACATGTACAATACAGAGACACCTGGGATAGATATGGAGGAGCTTTATGTTCCAGTGAAATCTATACATATGACACATGTAAAATACAGAGACACCTGGGATAGATATGGAGGAGCTTTATGTTCCAGTGTAATCTTTAAATATGACATATGTACAATAAAGAGACACCAGGGATAGATATGGAGGAGCTTTATGTTCCAGTGTAATCTATAAATATGTCACATGTACAATACAGAGACATCTGGGATAGATATGGAGGAGCTTTATGTTCCAGTGTAATCTATACATGTCACATGTACAATACAGAGACATCTGGGATAGATATGGAGGAGCTTTATGTTCCAGTGTAATCTATACTAATGACACATGTACAATACAGAGACACCTGGGATAGATATGGAGGAGCTTTATGTTCCAGTGTAATCTATAAATATGACATATGTACAATAAAGAGACACCTGGGATAGATATGGAGTAGCTTTATGTTCCAGTGTAATCTATAAATATGTCACATGTACAATATAGACACACCTGTGATAGATATGGAGGAGCTTTATGTTCCAGTGTAATCTATACATATGACACATGTACAATACAGAGACACCTGGGATAGATATGGAGGAGCTTTATGTTCCAGTGTAATCTATAAATATGACATATGTACAATAAAGAGACACCTGGGATAGATATGGAGGAGATTTATGTTCCAGTGTAATCTATACATGTCACATGTACAATACACACCTGGAATAGGGAGGAGCTTTATGTTCCAGTGTAATCTATAAGTATGTCACATGTACAATACAGACACACCTGGAATAGATATGGAGGAGCTTTAATCTTAAAATATGACACATGTACAATACAGAGACACCTGGGATAGATATTTAGGAGCTTTATGTTCCAGTGAAATCTATACATATGACACATGTACAATACAGAGACACCTGGGATAGATATGGAGGAGCTTTATATTCCTGTGCAATCTATAAATATGACATATGTACAATAAAGACACACCTGGGATAGATATGGAGGAGCTTTATGTTCCAGTGTAATCTATAAATATGTCACATGTACAATACAGAGACACCTGGGATAGATATGGAGGAGCTTTATGTTCCAGTGTAATCTATACATGTCACATGTACAATACAGAGACACCTGGGATAGATATGGAGGAGCTTTATGTTCCAGTGTAATCTATAAATATGACATATGTACAATACAGAGACACCTGGGATAGATATGGAGGAGCTTTATGTTCCAGTGCAATCTATACATGTCACATGTACAATAGACACCTGGGATAGGGAGGAGCTTTATGTTCCAGTGTAATCTATAAATATGTCACATGTACAATACAGAGACACCTGGGATAGATATGGAGGAGCTTTATGTTCCAGTGTAATCTATAAATATGAAACATGTACAATAGTGAAACACCTGGGTTAGATATGGAGGAGCTTTATGTTCCAGTGTAATCTATACATATGACACTTGTACAATACAGAGACACCTGGGGTAGATATGGAGGAGCTTTAAGTTCCAGTGAAATCTATACATGTCACATGTACAATAGAAACCTGGGATAGGGAGGAGCTTTATGTTCCAGTGTAATCTATAAATATGTCACATGTTCAATACAGAGACACCTGGGATAGATATGGAGGAGCTTTATGTTCCAGTGTAATCTATAAATATGACACATGTACAACACAGAGACACCTGGGATAGATATGGAGGAGCTTTATGTTCCAGTGTAATCTATAAATACGACATATGTACAATAAAGAGACACCTGGGATAGATATGGAGGAGCTTTATGTTCCAGTGTAATCTATAAATGTGTCACATGTACAATACAGAGACACCTGGGATAGATATGGAGGAGCTTTATGTGCCAGTGTAATCTATACATGTCACATGTACAATACAGAGACATCTGGGATAGATATAGAGGAGCTTTATGTTCCAGTGTAATCTATACAAATGACACATGTACAATACAGAGACACCTGGGATAGATATGGAGGAGCTTTATGTTCCAGTGTAATCTATAAATATGACATATGTACAATAAAGAGACACCTGGGATAGATATGGAGGAGCTTTATGTTCCAGTGTAATCTATAAATATGTCACATGTACAATACAGACACACCTGTGATAGATATGGAGGAGCTTTATGTTCCAGTGTAATCTATACATATGACACATGTACAATACAGAGACACCTGGGATAGATATGGAGGAGCTTTATGTTCCAGTGTAATCTATAAATATGACATATGTACAATAAAGAGACACCTGGGATAGATATGGAGGAGCTTTATGTTCCAGTGTAATCTATACATTTCACATGTAAAATAGACACCTGGGATAGGGAGGAGCTTTATGTTCCAGTGTAATCTATAAATATGTCACATGTACAATACAGACACACCTGGGATAGATATGGAGGAGCTTTAATCTATGACACATGTACAATACAGAGACACCAGGGATAGATATTTAGGAGCTTTATGTTCCAGTGTAATCTATACATATGACACATGTACAATACAGAGACACCTGGGATAGATATGGAGGAGCTTTATGTTTCAGTGTAATCTATAAATATGACATATGTACAATAAAGACACACCTGGGATAGATATGGAGGAGCTTTATCTTCCAGTGTAATCTATAAACATGTCACATGTACAATACAGAGACACCTGGAATAGATATGGAGGAGCTTTATGTTCCAGTGTAATCTATACATGTCACATGAACAATACAGAGACACCTGGGATAGATATGTTGGAGCTTTATGTTCCAGTGTAATCTATACATATGACACATGTACAATACAGAGACACCTGGGATAGATATGGAGGAGCTTTTTGTTCCAGTGTAATCTATAAATATGACACATGTACAATACAGACACACCTGGGATAGATATGGAGGAGCTTTATGTTCCAGTGTAATCTATAAATATCACACATGTACAATACAGAGACACCTGGGATAGATATGGAGGAGCTTTATGTTGCAGTGTAATCTATAAATATGTCACATGTACAATACAGAGACACCTTTGCTAGATATGGAGGAGCTTTATGTTCCAGTGTAATCTATAAATATCACATATGTACAAAACAGAGACACCTGGGATAGATATGGAGGAGCTTTATGTTCCAGTGTAATCTATAAATATGACATACGTACAATAAAGAGACACCTGGGATAGATATGGAGGAGCTTTATGTTCCAGTGTAATCTATACATGTCACATGTACAATAGACACCTGGGATAGGGAGGAGCTTTATGTTCCAGTGTAATCTATAAATATGTCACATGTACAATACAGAGACACCTGGGATAGATATGGAGGAGCTTTATGTTCCAGTGTAAACTATAAATATGACACATGTACAATACAGAGACACCTGGGATAGATATGGAGGAGCTTTATGTTCCTGTGTAATCTATAAATATGACATATGTACAATAAAGAGACACCTGGGATAGGGAGGAGCTTTATGTTCCAGTGTAATCTATAAATATGTCACATGTACAATACAGAGACACCTGGGATAGATATGGAGGAGCTTTATGTTCCAGTGTAAACTATAAATATGACACATGTACAATGCAGAGACACCTGGGATAGATATGGAGGAGCTTTATGTTCCAGTGTAATCTATAAATATGACATATGTACAATAAAGAGACACCTGGGATAGATATGGAGGAGCTTTATGTTCCTGTGTAATCTATAAATATGACATATGTACAATAAAGAGACACCTGGGATAGATATGGAGGAGCTTTATGTTCCAGTGTAATCTATACATTTCACATGTAAAATAGACACCTGGGATAGGGAGGAGCTTTATGTTCCAGTGTAATCTATAAATATGTCACATGTACAATACAGACACACCTGGGATAGATATGGAGGAGCTTTAATCTTAAAATATGACACATGTACAATACAGAGACACCAGGGATAGATATTTAGGAGCTTTATGTTCCAGTGTAATCTATACATATGACACATGTACAATACAGAGACACCTGGGATAGATATGGAGGAGCTTTATGTTTCAGTGTAATCTATAAATATGACATATGTACAATAAAGACACACCTGGGATAGATATGGAGGAGCTTTATCTTCCAGTGTAATCTATAAACATGTCACATGTACAATACAGAGACACCTGGGATAGATATGGAGGAGCTTTATGTTCCAGTGTAATCTATACATGTCACATGAACAATACAGAGACACCTGGGATAGATATGTTGGAGCTTTATGTTCCAGTGTAATCTATACATATGACACATGTACAATACAGAGACACCTGGGATAGATATGGAGGAGCTTTTTGTTCCAGTGTAATCTATAAATATGACACATGTACAATACAGACACACCTGGGATAGATATGGAGGAGCTTTATGTTCCAGTGTAATCTATAAATATCACACATGTACAATACAGAGACACCTGGGATAGATATGGAGGAGCTTTATGTTCCAGTGTAATCTATAAATATGTCACATGTACAATACAGAGACACCTGGGATAGATATGGAGGAGCTTTATGTTCCAGTGTAATCTATACATGTCACATGTACAATACAGAGACACCTGGGATAGATATGGAGGAGCTTTATGTTCCAGTGTAATCTATACATATGACACATGTACAAAACAGAGACACCTGGGATAGATATGGAGGAGCTTTATGTTCCAGTGTAATCAATAAATATGACACATGTACAATAAAGAGACACCTGGGATAGATATGGAGGAGCTTTATGTTCCAGTGTAATCTATACATGTCACATGTACAATTAACAAATGGGATAGGGAGTTGCTTTATGTTCCAGTGTAATCTATAAATATGTCACATGTACAATACAGAGACACCTGGGATAGATATGGAGGAGCTTTATGATCCAGTGTAATCTATAAATATGTCACATGTACAATACAGAGACACCTTTGATAGATATGGAGGAGCTTTAAGTTCCAGTGTAATCTATAAATATCACATATGTACAAAACAGAGACACCTGGGATAGATATGGAGGAGCTTTATGTTCCAGTGTAATCTATAAATATGACATACGTACAATAGAGACACCTGGGATAGATATGGAGGAGCTTTATGTTCCAGTGTAATCTATACATGTCACATGTACAATAGACACCTGGGATAGGGAGGAGCTTTATGTTCCAGTGTAATCTATAAATATGTCACATGTACAATACAGAGACACCTGGGATAGATATGGAGGAGCTTTATGTTCCAGTGTAAACTATAAATATGACACATGTACAATACAGAGACACCTGGGATAGATATGGAGGAGCTTTATGTTCCTGTGTAATCTATAAATATGACATATGTACAATAAAGAGACACCTGGGATAGGGAGGAGCTTTATGTTCCAGTGTAATCTATAAATATTTCACATGTACAATACAGAGACACCTGGGATAGATATGGAGGAGCTTTATGTTCCAGTGTAAACTATAAATATGACACATGTACAATGCAGAGACACCTTGGATAGATATGGAGGAGCTTTATGTTCCAGTGTAATTTATAAATATGACATATGTACAATAAAGAGACACCTGGGATAGATATGGAGGAGCTTTATGTTCCAGTGTAATCTATAAATATGTCACATGTACAATACAGAGACACCTGGGATAGATATGGAGGAGCTTTATGTTCCAGTGTAATCTATACATGTCACATGTACAATACAGAGACACCTGGGATAGATATGGAGGAGATTTATGTTCCAGTGTAATCTATACATATGACACATGTACAAAACAGAGACACCTGGGATAGATATGGAGGAGCTTTATGTTCCAGTGTAATCAATAAATATCACACATGTACAATAAAGAGACACCTGGGATAGATATGGAGGAGCTTTATGTTCCAGTGTAATCTATACATGTCACATGTACAATTGACAAATGGGATAGGGAGTTGCTTTATGTTCCAGTGTAATCTATAAATATGTCACATGTACAATACAGAGACACCTGGGTTAGATATGGAGGAGCTTTATGTTCCAGTGTAAACTATAAATATGACACATGTACAATACAGAGACACCTGGGATAGATATGGAGGAGCTTTATGTTCCAGTGTAATCTATACATTTGACACATGTACAATAAAGAGACACCTGGGATAGATATGGAGGAGCTTTAAGTTCCAGTGTAATCTTTAAATATGACATATGTACAATAAAGAGACACCTGGGATAGATATGGAGGAGCTTTATGTTCCAGTGTAATCTATACATATGACACATTTACAATACAGAGACACCTGGGATAGATATGGAGGAGCTTTATGTTCCAGTGTAATCTATAAATATGACATATGGACAATAAAGAGACACCTGGGATAGATATGGAGGAGCTTTACGTTCCAGTGTAATCTATAAATATGTCAAATGTACGATACAGACACACCTGGGATAGATATGGAGGAGCTTTATGTTCCATTGTAATCTATAAATATCACATATGTACAATACAGAGGCACCTGGGATAGATATGGAGGAGCTTTATGTTCCAGTGTAATCTATAAATATGTCACATGTACAATACAGAGACATCTGGGATAGATATGGAGGAGCTTTATGTTCCAGTGTAATCTATACATGTCACATGTACAATACAGAGACATCTGGGATAGATATGGAGGAGCTTTATGTTCCAGTGTAATCTATACTAATGACACATGTACAATACAGAGACACCTGGGATAGATATGGAGGAGCTTTATGTTCCAGTGTAATCTATAAATATGACATATGTACAATAAAGAGACACCTGGGATAGATATGGAGTAGCTTTATGTTCCAGTGTAATCTATAAATATGTCACATGTACAATATAGACACACCTGTGATAGATATGGAGGAGCTTTATGTTCCAGTGTAATCTATACATATGACACATGTACAATACAGAGACACCTGGGATAGATATGGAGGAGCTTTATGTTCCAGTGTAATCTATAAATATGACATATGTACAATAAAGAGACACCTGGGATAGATATGGAGGAGATTTATGTTCCAGTGTAATCTATACATGTCACATGTACAATACACACCTGGAATAGGGAGGAGCTTTTTGTTCCAGTGTAATCTATAAGTATGTCACATGTACAATACAGACACACCTGGAATAGATATGGAGGAGCTTTAATCTTAAAATATGACACATGTACAATACAGAGACACCTGGGATAGATATTTAGGAGCTTTATGTTCCAGTGAAATCTATACATATGACACATGTACAATACAGAGACACCTGGGATAGATATGGAGGAGCTTTATGTTCCTGTGCAATCTATAAATATGACATATGTACAATAAAGACACACCTGGGATAGATATGGAGGAGCTTTATGTTCCAGTGTAATCTATAAATATGTCACATGTACAATACAGAGACACCTGGGATAGATATGGAGGAGCTTTATGTTCCAGTGTAATCTATACATGTCACATGTACAATACAGAGACACCTGGGATAGATATGGAGGAGCTTTATGTTCCAGTGTAATCTATAAATATGACATATGTACAATACAGAGACACCTGGGATAGATATGGAGGAGCTTTATGTTCCAGTGCAATCTATACATGTCACATGTACAATAGACACCTGGGATAGGGAGGAGCTTTATGTTCCAGTGTAATCTATAAATATGTCACATGTACAATACAGAGACACCTGGGATAGATATGGAGGAGCTTTATGTTCCAGTGTAATCTATAAATATGAAACATGTACAATAGTGAAACACCTGGGTTAGATATGGAGGAGCTTTATGTTCCAGTGTAATCTATACATATGACACTTGTACAATACAGAGACACCTGGGGTAGATATGGAGGAGCTTTAAGTTCCAGTGAAATCTATACATGTCACATGTACAATAGAAACCTGGGATAGGGAGGAGCTTTATGTTCCAGTGTAATCTATAAATATGTCACATGTTCAATACAGAGACACCTGGGATAGATATGGAGGAGCTTTATGTTCCAGTGTAATCTATAAATATGACACATGTACAACACAGAGACACCTGGGATAGATATGGAGGAGCTTTATGTTCCAGTGTAATCTATAAATACGACATATGTACAATAAAGAGACACCTGGGATAGATATGGAGGAGCTTTATGTTCCAGTGTAATCTATAAATGTGTCACATGTACAATACAGAGACACCTGGGATAGATATGGAGGAGCTTTATGTGCCAGTGTAATCTATACATGTCACATGTACAATACAGAGACATCTGGGATAGATATAGAGGAGCTTTATGTTCCAGTGTAATCTATACAAATGACACATGTACAATACAGAGACACCTGGGATAGATATGGAGGAGCTTTATGTTCCAGTGTAATCTATAAATATGACATATGTACAATAAAGAGACACCTGGGATAGATATGGAGGAGCTTTATGTTCCAGTGTAATCTATAAATATGTCACATGTACAATACAGACACACCTGTGATAGATATGGAGGAGCTTTATGTTCCAGTGTAATCTATACATATGACACATGTACAATACAGAGACACCTGGGATAGATATGGAGGAGCTTTATGTTCCAGTGTAATCTATAAATATGACATATGTACAATAATGAGACACCTGGGATAGATATGGAGGAGCTTTATGTTCCAGTGTAATCTATACATTTCACATGTAAAATAGACACCTGGGATAGGGAGGAGCTTTATGTTCCAGTGTAATCTATAAATATGTCACATGTACAATACAGACACACCTGGGATAGATATGGAGGAGCTTTAATCTATGACACATGTACAATACAGAGACACCAGGGATAGATATTTAGGAGCTTTATGTTCCAGTGTAATCTATACATATGACACATGTACAATACAGAGACACCTGGGATAGATATGGAGGAGCTTTATGTTTCAGTGTAATCTATAAATATGACATATGTACAATAAAGACACACCTGGGATAGATATGGAGGAGCTTTATCTTCCAGTGTAATCTATAAACATGTCACATGTACAATACAGAGACACCTGGAATAGATATGGAGGAGCTTTATGTTCCAGTGTAATCTATACATGTCACATGAACAATACAGAGACACCTGGGATAGATATGTTGGAGCTTTATGTTCCAGTGTAATCTATACATATGACACATGTACAATACAGAGACACCTGGGATAGATATGGAGGAGCTTTTTGTTCCAGTGTAATCTATAAATATGACACATGTACAATACAGACACACCTGGGATAGATATGGAGGAGCTTTATGTTCCAGTGTAATCTATAAATATCACACATGTACAATACAGAGACACCTGGGATAGATATGGAGGAGCTTTATGTTGCAGTGTAATCTATAAATATGTCACATGTACAATACAGAGACACCTTTGCTAGATATGGAGGAGCTTTATGTTCCAGTGTAATCTATAAATATCACATATGTACAAAACAGAGACACCTGGGATAGATATGGAGGAGCTTTATGTTCCAGTGTAATCTATAAATATGACATACGTACAATAAAGAGACACCTGGGATAGATATGGAGGAGCTTTATGTTCCAGTGTAATCTATACATGTCACATGTACAATAGACACCTGGGATAGGGAGGAGCTTTATGTTCCAGTGTAATCTATAAATATGTCACATGTACAATACAGAGACACCTGGGATAGATATGGAGGAGCTTTATGTTCCAGTGTAAACTATAAATATGACACATGTACAATACAGAGACACCTGGGATAGATATGGAGGAGCTTTATGTTCCTGTGTAATCTATAAATATGACATATGTACAATAAAGAGACACCTGGGATAGGGAGGAGCTTTATGTTCCAGTGTAATCTATAAATATGTCACATGTACAATACAGAGACACCTGGGATAGATATGGAGGAGCTTTATGTTCCAGTGTAAACTATAAATATGACACATGTACAATGCAGAGACACCTGGGATAGATATGGAGGAGCTTTATGTTCCAGTGTAATCTATAAATATGACATATGTACAATAAAGAGACACCTGGGATAGATATGGAGGAGCTTTATGTTCCTGTGTAATCTATAAATATGACATATGTACAATAAAGAGACACCTGGGATAGATATGGAGGAGCTTTATGTTCCAGTGTAATCTATACATTTCACATGTAAAATAGACACCTGGGATAGGGAGGAGCTTTATGTTCCAGTGTAATCTATAAATATGTCACATGTACAATACAGACACACCTGGGATAGATATGGAGGAGCTTTAATCTTAAAATATGACACATGTACAATACAGAGACACCAGGGATAGATATTTAGGAGCTTTATGTTCCAGTGTAATCTATACATATGACACATGTACAATACAGAGACACCTGGGATAGATATGGAGGAGCTTTATGTTTCAGTGTAATCTATAAATATGACATATGTACAATAAAGACACACCTGGGATAGATATGGAGGAGCTTTATCTTCCAGTGTAATCTATAAACATGTCACATGTACAATACAGAGACACCTGGGATAGATATGGAGGAGCTTTATGTTCCAGTGTAATCTATACATGTCACATGAACAATACAGAGACACCTGGGATAGATATGTTGGAGCTTTATGTTCCAGTGTAATCTATACATATGACACATGTACAATACAGAGACACCTGGGATAGATATGGAGGAGCTTTTTGTTCCAGTGTAATCTATAAATATGACACATGTACAATACAGACACACCTGGGATAGATATGGAGGAGCTTTATGTTCCAGTGTAATCTATAAATATCACACATGTACAATACAGAGACACCTGGGATAGATATGGAGGAGCTTTATGTTCCAGTGTAATCTATAAATATGTCACATGTACAATACAGAGACACCTGGGATAGATATGGAGGAGCTTTATGTTCCAGTGTAATCTATACATGTCACATGTACAATACAGAGACACCTGGGATAGATATGGAGGAGCTTTATGTTCCAGTGTAATCTATACATATGACACATGTACAAAACAGAGACACCTGGGATAGATATGGAGGAGCTTTATGTTCCAGTGTAATCAATAAATATGACACATGTACAATAAAGAGACACCTGGGATAGATATGGAGGAGCTTTATGTTCCAGTGTAATCTATACATGTCACATGTACAATTAACAAATGGGATAGGGAGTTGCTTTATGTTCCAGTGTAATCTATAAATATGTCACATGTACAATACAGAGACACCTGGGATAGATATGGAGGAGCTTTATGATCCAGTGTAATCTATAAATATGTCACATGTACAATACAGAGACACCTTTGATAGATATGGAGGAGCTTTATGTTCCAGTGTAATCTATACATGTCACATGTACAATAGACACCTGGGATAGGGAGGAGCTTTATGTTCCAGTGTAATCTATAAATATGTCACATGTACAATACAGAGACACCTGGGATAGATATGGAGGAGCTTTATGTTCCAGTGTAAACTATAAATATGACACATGTACAATACAGAGACACCTGGGATAGATATGGAGGAGCTTTATGTTCCTGTGTAATCTATAAATATGACATATGTACAATAAAGAGACACCTGGGATAGGGAGGAGCTTTATGTTCCAGTGTAATCTATAAATATTTCACATGTACAATACAGAGACACCTGGGATAGATATGGAGGAGCTTTATGTTCCAGTGTAAACTATAAATATGACACATGTACAATGCAGAGACACCTTGGATAGATATGGAGGAGCTTTATGTTCCAGTGTAATCTATAAATATGACATATGTACAATAAAGAGACACCTGGGATAGATATGGAGGAGCTTTATGTTCCAGTGTAATCTATAAATATGTCACATGTACAATACAGAGACACCTGGGATAGATATGGAGGAGCTTTATGTTCCAGTGTAATCTATACATGTCACATGTACAATACAGAGACACCTGGGATAGATATGGAGGAGATTTATGTTCCAGTGTAATCTATACATATGACACATGTACAAAACAGAGACACCTGGGATAGATATGGAGGAGCTTTATGTTCCAGTGTAATCAATAAATATCACACATGTACAATAAAGAGACACCTGGGATAGATATGGAGGAGCTTTATGTTCCAGTGTAATCTATACATGTCACATGTACAATTGACAAATGGGATAGGGAGTTGCTTTATGTTCCAGTGTAATCTATAAATATGTCACATGTACAATACAGAGACACCTGGGTTAGATATGGAGGAGCTTTATGTTCCAGTGTAAACTATAAATATGACACATGTACAATACAGAGACACCTGGGATAGATATGGAGGAGCTTTATGTTCCAGTGTAATCTATACATTTGACACATGTACAATAAAGAGACACCTGGGATAGATATGGAGGAGCTTTAAGTTCCAGTGTAATCTTTAAATATGACATATGTACAATAAAGAGACACCTGGGATAGATATGGAGGAGCTTTATGTTCCAGTGTAATCTATACATATGACACATTTACAATACAGAGACACCTGGGATAGATATGGAGGAGCTTTATGTTCCAGTGTAATCTATAAATATGACATATGGACAATAAAGAGACACCTGGGATAGATATGGAGGAGCTTTACGTTCCAGTGTAATCTATAAATATGTCAAATGTACGATACAGACACACCTGGGATAGATATGGAGGAGCTTTATGTTCCATTGTAATCTATAAATATCACATATGTACAATACAGAGGCACCTGGTATAGATATGGAGGAGCTTTATGTTCCAGTGTAATCTATAAATATGACACATGTACAATACAGAGACACCTGGGATAGATATGGAGGAGCTTTATGTTCCAGTGTAATCTATACATATGACACATGTACAATACAGAGACACCTGGGATAGATATGGAGGAGCTTTATGTTCCAGGGTAATCTATAAATATGACATATGTACAATAAAGAGACACCTGGGATAGATATGGAGGAGCTTAATGTTGCAGTGTAATCTATACATGTCACATGTACAATAGACACCTGGGATAGGGAGGAGCTTTATGTTCCAGTGTAAACTATAAATATGTCACATGTACAATACAGAGACACCTGTGATACATATGGAGGAGCTTTATGTTCCAGTGTAATCTATAAATATGACATATGTACAATAAAGAGACACCTGGGATAGATATGGAGGAGCTTTATGTTCCAGTGTAATCTATAAATATGTCACATGTACAATACAGACACACCTGTGATAGATATGGAGGAGCTTTATGTTCCAGTGTAATCTATACATATGACATATGTACAATACAGAGACACCTGGGATAGATATGGAGGAGCTTTATGTTCCAGTGTAATCTATAAATATGACATATGTACAATAAAGAGACACCTGGGATAGATATGGAGGAGCTTTATGTTCCAGTGTAATCTATACATATCACATGTACAATACACACCTGGGATAGGGAGGAGCTTTATGTTCCAGTGTAATCTATAAATATGTCACATGTACAATACAGACACACCTGGGATAGATATGGAGGAACTTTAATCTTAAAATATGACACATGTACAATACAGAGACACCTGGGATAGATATTTAGGAGCTTTATGTTCCAGTGTAATCTATACATATGACACATGTACAATACAGAGACACCTGGGATAGATATGGAGGAGCTTTATGTTCCAGTGTAATCTATAAATATGACATATGTACAATAAAGACACACCTGGGATAGATATGGAGGAGCTTTATGTTCCATTGTAATCTATAAATATGACACATGTACAATACAGAGACACCTGGGATAGATATGGAGGAGCTTTATGTTCCAGTGCAATCTATACATGTCATATGTACAATAGACACCTGGGATAGGGAGGAGCTTTATGTTCCTGTGTAATCTATAAATATGTCACATGAACAATACAGAGACACCTGGGATAGATATGGAGGAGCTTTATGTTCCAGTGTAATCTATAAATATGAAACATGTACAATAGTGAGACACCTGGGATAGATATGGAGGAGCTTTATGTTCCAGTGTAATCTATACATATGACACTTGTACAATACAGAGACACCTTGGGTAGATATGGAGGAGCTTTAAGTTCCATTGTAATCTATACATGTCACATGTACAATAGAAACCTGGGATAGGGAGGAGCTTTATGTTCCAGTGTAATCTATAAATATGTCACATGTACAATACAGAGACACCTGGGATAGATATGGAGGAGCTTTATGTTCCAGTGTAATCTATAAATATGACACATGTACAATACAGAGACACCTGGGATAGATATGGAGGAGCTTTATGTTCCAGTGTAATCTATACATATGACACATGAACAATACAGAGACACCTGGGATAGATATGGAGGAGCTTTATGTTCCAGTGTAATCTATAAATATGACATATGTACAATAAAGAGACACCTGGGATAGATATGGAGGAGCTTTATGTTCCAGTGTAATATATAAATATGTCACATGTACAATACAGAGACACCTGGGATAGATATGGAGGAGCTTTATGTTCCAGTGTAATCTATACATGTCACATGTACAATACAGAGACATCTGGCATAGATATGGAGGAGCTTTATGTTCCAGTGTAATCTATACAAATGACACATGTACAATACAGAGACACCTGCGATAGTTATGGAGGAGCTTTATGTTCCAGTGTAATCTATAAATATGACATAAGTACAATAAAGAGACACCTGGGATAGATATGGAGGAGCTTTATGTTCCAGTGTAACCGGTAAATATGTCACATGTACAATACAGACACACCTGTGATAGATATGGAGGAGCATTATGTTCCAGTGCAATCTATACATGTCACATGTACAATAGACACCTGGGATAGGGAGGAGCTTTATGTTCCAGTGTAATCTATAAATATGTCAAATGTACAATATAGAGACACCTGGGATAGATATGGAGGAGCTTTATGTTCCAGTGTAATCTATAAATATGAAACATGTACAATACAGAGACACCTGGGATAGATATGGAGGAGCTTCATGTTCCAGTGTAATCTATACATATGACACTTGTACAATACAGAGACACCTGGGGTAGATATGGAGGAGCTTTATGTTCCAGTGTAATCTATACATGTCACATGTAAATTAGAATCCTGGGATAGGGAGGAGCTTTATGTTCCTGTGTAATCTATAAATATGTCACATGTACAATACAGAGAAACCTGGGATAGATATGGAGGAGCTTTATGTTACAGTGTAATCTAAAAATATGACACATGTACAATACAGAGACACCTGGGATAGATATGGAGGAGCTTTATGTTCCAGTGAAATCTATACATATGACACATGTAAAATACAGAGACACCTGGGATAGATATGGAGGAGCTTTATGTTCCAGTGTAATCTATAAATATGACATATGTACAATAAAGAGACACCAGGGATAGATATGGAGGAGCTTTATGTTCCAGTGTAATCTATAAATATGTCACATGTACAATACAGAGACATCTGGGATAGATATGGAGGAGCTTTATGTTCCAGTGTAATCTATACATGTCACATGTACAATACAGAGACATCTGGGATAGATATGGAGGAGCTTTATGTTCCAGTGTAATCTATACTAATGACACATGTACAATACAGAGACACCTGGGATAGATATGGAGGAGCTTTATGTTCCAGTGTAATCTATAAATATGACATATGTACAATAAAGAGACACCTGGGATAGATATGGAGTAGCTTTATGTTCCAGTGTAATCTATAAATATGTCACATGTACAATATAGACACACCTGTGATAGATATGGAGGAGCTTTATGTTCCAGTGTAATCTATACATATGACACATGTACAATACAGAGACACCTGGGATAGATATGGAGGAGCTTTATGTTCCAGTGTAATCTATAAATATGACATATGTACAATAAAGAGACACCTGGGATAGATATGGAGGAGATTTATGTTCCAGTGTAATCTATACATGTCACATGTACAATACACACCTGGAATAGGGAGGAGCTTTATGTTCCAGTGTAATCTATAAGTATGTCACATGTACAATACAGACACACCTGGAATAGATATGGAGGAGCTTTAATCTTAAAATATGACACATGTACAATACAGAGACACCTGGGATAGATATTTAGGAGCTTTATGTTGCAGTGAAATCTATACATATGACACATGTACAATACAGAGACACCTGGGATAGATATGGAGGAGCTTTATGTTCCTGTGCAATCTATAAATATGACATATGTACAATAAGGACACACCTGGGATAGATATGGAGGAGCTTTATGTTCCAGTGTAATCTATAAATATGTCACATGTACAATACAGAGACACCTGGGATAGATATGGAGGAGCTTTATGTTCCAGTGTAATCTATACATGTCACATGTACAATACAGAGACACCTGGGATAGATATGGAGGAGCTTTATGTTCCAGTGTAATCTATAAATATGACATATGTACAATACAGAGACACCTGGGATAGATATGGAGGAGTTTTATGTTCCAGTGCAATCTATACATGTCACATGTACAATAGACACCTGGGATAGGGAGGAGCTTTATGTTCCAGTGTAATCTATAAATATGTCACATGTACAATACAGAGACACCTGGGATAGATATGGAGGAGCTTTATGTTCCAGTGTAATCTATAAATATGAAACATGTACAATAGTGAAACACCTGGGTTAGATATGGAGGAGCTTTATGTTCCAGTGTAATCTATACATATGACACTTGTACAATACAGAGACACCTGGGGTAGATATGGAGGAGCTTTAAGTTCCAGTGAAATCTATACATGTCACATGTACAATAGAAACCTGGGATAGGGAGGAGCTTTATGTTCCAGTGTAATCTATAAATATGTCACATGTTCAATACAGAGACACCTGGGATAGATATGGAGGAGCTTTATGTTCCAGTGTAATCTATAAATATGACACATGTACAACACAGAGACACCTGGGATAGATATGGAGGAGCTTTATGTTCCAGTGTAATCTATACATATGACACATGTACAATACAGAGACACCTGGGATAGATATGGAGGAGCTTTATGTTCCAGTGTAATCTATAAATATGACATATGTACAATAAAGAGACACCTGGGATAGATATGGAGGAGCTTTATGTTCCAGTGTATTATATAAATATGTCACATGTACAATACAGAGACACCTGGGATAGATATGGAGGAGCTTTATGTTCCAGTGTAATCTATACATGTCACATGTACAATACAGAGACATCTGGCATAGATATGGAGGAGCTTTATGTTCCAGTGTAATCTATACAAATGACACATGTACAATACAGAGACACCTGGGATAGATATGGAGGAGCTTTATGTTCCAGTGTAATCTATATATATGACATATGTACAATAAAGAGACACCTGGGATAGATATGGAGGAGCTTTATGTTCCAGTGTAATCTATACATATGACACATGTACAATACAGAGACACCTGGGATAGATATGGAGGAGCTTTATGTTTCATTGTAATCTATAAATATGACAAATGTACAATACAGAGACACCTGGGATAGATATGGAGGAGCTTTATGTTCCAGTGTAATCTATACATGTCACATGTACAATAGAAACCTGGGATAGGGACAAGCTTTATGTTCCTGTGTAATCTATAAATATGTCACATGTACAATACAGAGAAACCTGGGATAGATATGGAGGAGCTTTATGTTCCAGTGTAATCTATAAATATGACACATGTACAATACAGAGACACCTGCGATAGATATGGAGGAGCTTTATGATCTAGTGTAATCTATACATATGACACATGTACAATACAGAGACACCTGGGATAGATATGGAGGAGCTTTATGTTCCAGTGTAATCTATAAATATGACATATGTACAATAAAGAGACACCTGGGATAGATATGGAGGAGCTTTATGTTCCAGTGTAATCTATAAATATGTCACATGTACAATACAGAGACACCTGGGATAGATATGGAGGAGCTTTATGTTCCAGTGTAATCTATACATGTCACATGTACAATACAGAGACATCTGTGATAGATATGGAGGAGCATTATGTTCCAGTGTAATCTATACAAATGACACATGTACAATACAGAGACACCTGGGATTGATATGGAGGAGCTTTATGTTCCAGTGTAATCTATAAATATGACATATGTACAATAAAGAGACACCTGGGATAGATATGGAGGAGCTTTATGTTCCAGTGTAATCTATAAATATGTCACATGTACAATACAGACACACCTGTGATAGATATGGAGGAGCTTTATGTTCCAGTGTAATCTATACATATGACACATGTACAATACAGAGACACCTGGGATAGATATGGAGGAGCTTTATGTTCCAGTGTAATCTATAAATATGACATATGTACAATAAAGAGACACCTGGGATAGATATGGAGGAGATTTATGTTCCAGTGTAATCTATACATGTCACATGTACAATACACACCTGGAATAGGGAGGAGCTTTATGTTCCAGTGTAATCTATAAATATGTCACATGTACAATACAGACACACCTGGGATAGATATGGAGGAGCTTTAATCTTAAAATATGACACATGTACAATACAGAGACACCTGGGATAGATATTTAGGAGCTTTATGTTCCAGTGTAATCTATACATATGACACCTGCACAATACAGAGACACCTGGGATAGATATGGAGGAGCTTTATGTTCCAGTGTAATCTATAAATATGACATATGTACAATAAAGACACACCTGGGATAGATATGGAGGAGCTTTATATTCCAGAGTAATCTATAAATATGTCACATGTACAATACAGAGACACCTGGGATAGATATGGAGGAGCTTTATGTTCCAGTGTAATCTAGAAATATGTCACTTGTACAATACAGACACACCTGTGACAGATATGGAGGAGCTTTATGTTCCAGTGTAATCTATACATATGACACATGTACAATACAGAGACACCTGGGATAGATATGGAGGAGCTTTATGTTTCATTGTAATCTATAAATATGACAAATGTACAATACAGAGACACCTGGGATAGATATGGAGGAGCTTTATGTTCCAGTGTAATCTATACATGTCACATGTACAATAGAAACCTGGGATAGGGACAAGCTTTATGTTCCTGTGTAATCTATAAATATGTCACATGTACAATACAGAGAAACCTGGGATAGATATGGAGGAGCTTTATGTTCCAGTGTAATCTATAAATATGACACATGTACAATACAGAGACACCTGGGATAGATATGGAGGAGCTTTATGTTCCAGTGAAATCTATACATATGACACATGTACAATACAGAGACACCTGTGATAGATATGGAGGAGCTTTATGTTCCAGTGTAATCTATAAATATGACATATGTACAATAAAGAGACACCAGGGATAGATATGGAGGAGCTTTATGTTCCAGTGTAATCTATAAATATGTCACATGTACAATACAGAGACATCTGGGATAGATATGGAGGAGCTTTATGTTCCAGTGTAATCTATACATGTCACATGTACAATACAGAGACATCTGGGATAGATATGGAGGAGCTTTATGTTCCAGTGTAATCTATACTAATGACACATGTACAATACAGAGACACCTGGGATAGATATGGAGGAGCTTTATGTTCCAGTGTAATCTATAAATATGACATATGTACAATAAAGAGACACCTGGGATAGATATGGAGTAGCTTTATGTTCCAGTGTAATTTATAAATATGTCACATGTACAATACAGACACACCTGTGATAGATATGGAGGAGCTTTATGTTCCAGTGTAATCTATACATATGACACATGTACAATACAGAGACACCTGGGATAGATATGGAGGAGCTTTATGTTCCAGTGTAATCTATAAATATGACATATGTACAATAAAGAGACACCTGGGATAGATATGGAGGAGATTTATGTTCCAGTGTAATCTATACATGTCACATGTACAATACACACCTGGAATAGGGAGGAGCTTTATGTTCCAGTGTAATCTATAAATATGTCACATGTACAATACAGACACACCTGGGATAGATATGGAGGAGCTTTAATCTTAAAATATGACACATGTCCAATACAGAGACACCTGGGATAGATATTTAGGAGCTTTATGTTCCAGTGAAATCTATACATATGACACATGTACAATACAGAGACTCCTGGGATAGATATGGAGGAGCTTTATGTTCCAGTGTAATCTATAAATATGACATATGTACAATAAAGACACACCTGGGATAGATATGGAGGAGCTTTATGTTCCAGTGTAATCTATAAATATGTCACATGTACAATACAGAGACACCTGGGATAGATATGGAGGAGCTTTATGTTCCAGTGTAATCTATACATGTCACATGTACAATACAGAGACACCTGGGATATATATGGAGGAGCTTTATGTTCCAGTGTAATCTATAAATATGACATATGTACAATAAAGACACACCTGGGATAGATATGGAGGAGCTTTATGTTCCATTGTAATCTATAAATATGACACATGTACAATACAGAGACACCTGGGATAGATATGGAGGAGCTTTATGTTCCAGTGCAATCTATACATGTCACATGTACAATAGAAACCTGGGATAGGGAGGAGCTTTATATTCCAGTGTAATCTATAAATATGTCACATGTACAATACAGAGACACCTTGGATAGATATGGAGGAGCTTTATGTTCCAGTGTAATCTATAAATATGACACATGTACAACACAGAGACACCTGGGATAGATATGGAGGAGCTTTATGTTCCAGTGTAATCTATACATATGACACATGTACAATACAGAGACACCTGGGATAGATATGGAGGAGCTTTATGTTCCAGTGTAATCTATAAATATGACATATGTACAATAAAGAGACACCTGGGATAGATATGGAGGAGCTTTATGTTCCAGTGTGTTATATAAATATGTCACATGTACAATACAGAGACACCTGGGATAGATATGGAGGAGCTTTATGTTCCAGTGTAATCTATACATGTCACATGTACAATACAGAGACATCTGGCATAGATATGGAGGAGCTTTATGTTCCAGTGTAATCTATACAAATGACACATGTACAATACAGAGACACCTGGGATAGATATGGAGGAGCTTTATGTTCCAGTGTAATCTATAAATATGACATATGTACAATAAAGAGACACCTGGGATAGATATGGAGGAGCTTTATGTTCCAGTGTAATCTATACATATGACACATTTACAATACAGAGACACCTGGGATAGATATGGAGGAGCTTTATGTTTCATTGTAATCTATAAATATGACAAATGTACAATACAGAGACACCTGGGATAGATATGGAGGAGCTTTATGTTCCAGTGTAATCTATACATGTCACATGTACAATAGAAACCTGGGATAGGGACAAGCTTTATGTTCCTGTGTAATCTATAAATATGTCACATGTACAATACAGAGAAACCTGGGATAGATATGGAGGAGCTTTATGTTCCAGTGTAATCTATAAATATGACACATGTACAATACAGAGACACCTGCGATAGATATGGAGGAGCTTTATGTTCCAGTGTAATCTATACATATGACACATGTACAATACAGAGACACCTGGGATAGATATGGAGGAGCTTTATGTTCCAGTGTAATCTATAAATATGACATATGTACAATAAAGAGACACCTGGGATAGATATGGAGGAGCTTTATCTTCCAGTGTAATCTATAAATATGTCACATGTACAATACAGAGACACCTGGGATAGATATGGAGGAGCTTTATTTTCCAGTGTAATCTATACATGTCACATGTACAATACAGAGACATCTGGGATAGATATGGAGGAGCTTTATGTTCTAGTGTAATCTATACAAATGACACATGTACAATACAGAGACACCTGGGATAGATATGGAGGAGCTTTATGTTCCAGTGTAATCTATAAATATGACATATGTACAATAAAGAGACACCTGGGATAGATATGGAGGAGCTTTATGTTCCAGTGTAATCTATAAATATGTCACATGTACAATACAGACACACCTGTGATAGATATGGAGGAGCTTTATGTTCCAGTGTAATCTATACATATGACACATGTACAATACAGAGACACCTGGGATAGATATGGAGGAGCTTTATGTTCCAGTGTAATCTATAAATATGACATATGTACAATAAAGAGACACCTGGGATAGATATGGTGGAGATTTATGTTCCAGTGTAATCTATACATGTCACATGTACAATACACACCTGGAATAGGGTGGAGCTTTATGTTCCAGTGTAATCTATAAATATGTCACATGTACAATACAGACACACCTGGGATAGATATGGAGGAGCTTTAATCTTAAAATATGACACATGTACAATACAGAGACACCTGGGATAGATATTTAGGAGCTTTATATTCCAGTGTAATCTATACATATGACACCTGCACAATACAGAGACACCTGGGATAGATATGGAGGAGCTTTATGTTCCAGTGTAATCTATAAATATGACATATGTACAATAAAGACACACCTGGGATAGATATGGAGGAGCTTTATGTTCCAGTGTAATCTATAGATATGTCACATGTACATTACAGAGACACCTGGGATAGATATGGAGGAGCTTTATGTTCCAGTGTAATCTATAAATATGTCACATGTACAATACAGACACACCTGTGATAGATATGGAGGAGCTTTATGTTCCAGTGTAATCTATACATATGACACATGTACAATACAGAGACACCTGGGATAGATATGGAGGAGCTTTATGTTTCATTGTAATCTATAAATATGACAAATGTACAATACAGAGACACCTGGGATAGATATGGAGGAGCTTTATGTTCCAGTGTAATCTATACATGTCACATGTACAATAGAAACCTGGGATAGGGACAAGCTTTATGTTCCTGTGTAATCTATAAATATGTCACATGTACAATACAGAGAAACCTGGGATAGATATGGAGGAGCTTTATGTTCCAGTGTAATCTATAAATATGACACATGTACAATACAGAGACACCTGGGATAGATATGGAGGAGCTTTATGTTCCAGTGTAATCTATACATATGACACATGTACAATACAGAGACACCTGGGATAGATATGGAGGAGCTTTATGTTCCAGTGTAATCTATAAATATGACATATGTACAATAAAGAGACACCTGGGATAGATATGGAGGAGCTTTATGTTCCAGTGTAATCTATAAATATGTCACATGTACAATACAGAGACACCTGGGATAGATATGGAGGAGCTTTATGTTCCAGTGTAATCTATATATGTCACATGTACAATACAGAGACATCTGGGATAGATATGGAGGAGCTTTATGTTCCAGTGTAATCTATACAAATGACACATGTACAATACAGAGACACCTGGGATAGATATGGAGGAGCTTTATGTTCCAGTGTAATCTATAAATATGACATATGTACAATAAAGAGACACCTGGGATAGATATGGAGGAGCTTTATGTTCCAGTGTAATCTATAAATATGTCACATGTACAATACAAACACACCTGTGATAGATATGGAGGAGCTTTATGTTCCAGTGTAATCTATACATATGACACATGTACAATACAGAGACACCTGGGATAGATATGGAGGAGCTTTATGTTCCAGTGTAATCTATAAATATGACATATGTACAATAAAGAGACACCTGGGATAGATATGGAGGAGATTTATGTTCCAGTGTAATCTATACATGTCACATGTACAATACACACCTGGAATAGGGAGGAGCTTTATGTTCCAGTGTAATCTATAAATATGTCACATGTACAATACAGACAAACCTGGGATAGATATGGAGGAGCTTTAATCTTAAAATATGACACATGTACAATACAGAGACACCTGGGATAGATATTTAGGAGCTTTATGTTCCAGTGTAATCTATACATATGACACCTGCACAATACAGAGACACCTGGGATAGATATGGAGGAGCTTTATGTTCCAGTGTAATCTATAAATATGACATATGTACAATAAAGACACACCTGGGATAGATATGGAGGAGCTTTATGTTCCAGTGTAATCTATAAATATGTCACATGTACAATACAGAGACACCTGGGATAGATATGGAGGAGCTTTATGTTCCAGTGTAATCTATAAATATGTCACATGTACAATACAGACACACCTGTGATAGATATGGAGGAGCTTTATGTTCCAGTGTAATCTATACATATGACACATGTACAATACAGAGACACCTGGGATAGATATGGAGGAGCTTTATGTTTCATTGTAATCTATAAATATGACAAATGTACAATACAGAGACACCTGGGATAGATATGGAGGAGCTTTATGTTCCAGTGTAATCTATACATGTCACATGTACAATAGAAACCTGGGATAGGGACAAGCTTTATGTTCCTGTGTAATCAATAAATATGTCACATGTACAATACAGAGAAACCTGGGATAGATATGGAGGAGCTTTATGTTCCAGTGTAATCTATAAATATGACACATGTACAATACAGAGACACCTGGGATAGATATGGAGGAGCTTTATGTTCCAGTGAAATCTATACATATGACACATGTTCAATACAGAGACACCTGGGATAGATATGGAGGAGCTTTATGTTCCAGTGTAATCTATAAATATGACATATGTACAATAAAGAGACACCTGGGATAGATATGGAGGAGCTTTATGTTCCAGTGTAATCTATAAATATGTCACATGTACAATACAGAGACACCTGGGATAGATATGGAGGAACTTTATGTTCCAGTGTAATCTATACATGTCACATGTACAATACAGAGACATCTGGGATAGATATGGAGGAGCTTTATGTTCCAGTGTAATCTATACAAATGACACATGTACAATACAGAGACACCTGGGATAGATATGGAGGAGCTTTATGTTCCAGTGTAATCTATAAATATGACATATGTACAATAAAGAGACACCTGGGATAGATATGGAGGAGATTTATGTTCCAGTGTAATCTATACATGTCACATGTACAATACACACCTGGGATAGGGACAAGCTTTATGTTCCTGTGTAATCTATAAATATGTCACATGTACAATACAGAGAAACCTGGGATAGATATGGAGGAGCTTTATGTTCCAGTGTAATCTATAAATATGACACATGTACAATACAGAGACACCTGGGATAGATATGGAGGAGCTTTATGTTCCAGTGAAATCTATACATATGACACATGTACAATACAGAGACACCTGGGATAGATATGGAGGAGCTTTATGTTCCAGTGTAATCTATAAATATGACATATGTACAATAAAGAGACACCAGGGATAGATATGGAGGAGCTTTATGTTCCAGTGTAATCTATAAATATGTCACATGTACAATACAGAGACATCTGGGATAGATATGGAGGAGCTTTATGTTCCAGTGTAATCTATACATGTCACATGTACAATACACAGACATCTGGGATAGATATGGAGGAGCTTTATGTTCCAGTGTAATCTATACTAATGACACATGTACAATACAGAGACACCTGGGATAGATATGGAGGAGCTTTATGTTCCAGTGTAATCTATAAATATGACATATGTACAATAAAGAGACACCTGGGATAGATATGGAGTAGCTTTATGTTCCAGTGTAATTTATAAATATGTCACATGTACAATACAGACACACCTGTGATAGATATGGAGGAGCTTTATGTTCCAGTGTAATCTATACATATGACACATGTACAATACAGAGACACCTGGGATAGATATGGAGGAGCTTTATGTTCCAGTATAATCTATAAATATGACATATGTACAATAAAGAGACACCTGGGATAGATATGGAGGAGATTTATGTTCCAGTGTAATCTATACATGTCACATGTACAATACACACCTGGAATAGGGAGGAGCTTTATGTTCCAGTGTAATCTATAAATATGTCACATGTACAATACAGACACACCTGGGATAGATATGGAGGAGCTTTAATCTTAAAATATGACACATGTACAATACAGAGACACCTGGGATAGATATTTAGGAGCTTCATGTTCCAGTGAAATCTATACATATGACACATGTACAATACAGAGACACCTGGGATAGATATGGAGGAGCTTTATGTTCCAGTGTAATCTATAAATATGACATATGTACAATAAAGACACACCTGGGATAGATATGGAGGAGCTTTATGTTCCAGTGTAATCTATAAATATGTCACATGTACAATACAGAGACACCTGGGATAGATATGGAGGAGCTTTATGTTCCAGTGTAATCTATACATGTCACATATACAATACAGAGACACCTGGGATAGATATGGGGGAGCTTTATGTTCCAGTGTAATCTATAAATATGACATATGTACAATAAAGACACACCTGGGATAGATATGGAGGAGCTTTATTTTCCATTGTAATCTATAAATATGACACATGTACAATACAGAGACACCTGGGATAGATATGGAGGAGCTTTATGTTCCAGTGCAATCTATACATGTCACATGTACAATAGACACCTGGGATAGGGAGGAGCTTTATGTTCCAGTGTAATCTATAAATATGTCACATGTACAATACAGAGACACCTGGGATAGATATGGAGGAGCTTTATGTTCCAGTGTAATCTATAAATATGAAACATGTACAATAGTGAAACACCTGGGTTAGATATGGAGGATCTTTATGTTCCAGTGTAATCTATACATATGACACTTGTACAATACAGAGACACCTGGGGTAGATATGGAGGAGCTTTAAGTTCCAGTGTAATCTATACATGTCACATGTACAATAGAAACCTGGGATAGGGAGGAGCTTTATGTTCCAGTGTAATCTATAAATATGTCACATGTACAATACAGAGACACCTGGGATAGATATGGAGGAGCTTTATGTTCCAGTGTAATCTATAAATATGACACATGTACAACACAGAGACACCTGGGATAGATATGGAGGAGCTTTATGTTCCAGTGTAATCTATACATATGACACATGTACAATACAGAGACACCTGGGATAGATATGGAGGAGCTTTATGTTCCAGTGTAATCTATAAATATGACATATGTACAATAAAGAGACACCTGGGATAGATATGGAGGAGCTTTATGTTCCAGTGTGTTATATAAATATGTCACATGTACAATACAGAGACACCTGGGATAGATATGGAGGAGCTTTATGTTCCAGTGTAATCTATACATGTCACATGTACAATACAGAGACATCTGGCATAGATATGGAGGAGCTTTATGTTCCAGTGTAATCTATACAAATGACACATGTACAATACAGAGACACCTGGGATAGATATGGAGGAGCTTTATGTTCCAGTGTAATCTATAAATATGACATATGTACAATAAAGAGACACCTGGGATAGATATGGAGGAGCTTTATGTTCCAGTGTAATCTATACATATGACACATTTACAATACAGAGACACCTGGGATAGATATGGAGGAGCTTTATGTTTCATTGTAATCTATAAATATGACAAATGTACAATACAGAGACACCTGGGATAGATATGGAGGAGCTTTATGTTCCAGTGTAATCTATACATGTCACATGTACAATAGAAACCTGGGATAGGGACAAGCTTTATGTTCCTGTGTAATCTATAAATATGTCACATGTACAATACAGAGAAACCTGGGATAGATATGGAGGAGCTTTATGTTCCAGTGTAATCTATAAATATGACACATGTACAATACAGAGACACCTGCGATAGATATGGAGGAGCTTTATGTTCCAGTGTAATCTATACATATGACACATGTACAATACAGAGACACCTGGGATAGATATGGAGGAGCTTTATGTTCCAGTGTAATCTATAAATATGTCACATGTACAATACAGAGACACCTGGGATAGATATGGAGGAGCTTTATGTTCCAGTGTAATCTATACATGTCACATGTACAATACAGAGACATCTGGGATAGATATGGAGGAGCTTTATGTTCCAGTGTAATCTATACAAATGACACATGTACAATACAGAGACACCTGGGATAGATATGGAGGAGCTTTATGTTCCAGTGTAATCTATAAATATGACATATGTACAATAAAGAGACACCTGGGATAGATATGGAGGAGCTTTATGTTCCAGTGTAATCTATAAATATGTCACATGTACAATACAGACACACCTGGGATAGATATGGAGGAGCTTTATGTTCCAGTGTAATCTATACATATGACACATGTACAATACAGAGACACCTGGGATAGATATGGAGGAGCTTTATGTTCCAGTGTAATCTATAAATATGACATATGTACAATAAAGAGACACCTGGGATAGATATGGAGGAGATTTATGTTCCAGTGTAATCTATACATGTCACATGTACAATACACACCTGGAATAGGTAGGAGCTTTATTTTCCAGTGTAATCTATAAATATGTCACATGTACAATACAGACACACCTGGGATAGATATGGAGGAGCTTTAATCTTAAAATATGACACATGTACAATACAGAGACACCTGGGATAGATATTTAGGAGCTTTATGTTCCAGTGTAATCTATACATATGACACCTGCACAATACAGAGACACCTGGGATAGATATGGAGGAGCTTTATGTTCCAGTGTAATCTATAAATATGACATATGTACAATAAAGACACACCTGGGATAGATATGGAGGAGCTTTATGTTCCAGTGTAATCTATAAATATGTCACATGTACAATACAGAGACACCTGGGATAGATATGGTGGAGCTTTATGTTCCAGTGTAATCTATAAATATGTCACATGTACAATACAGACACACCTGTGATAGATATGGAGGAGCTTTATGTTCCAGTGTAATCTTTACATATGACACATGTACAATACAGAGACACTTGGGATAGATATGGAGGAGCTTTATGTTTCATTGTAATCTATAAATATGACAAATGTACAATACAGAGACACCTGGGATAGATATGGAGGAGCTTTATGTTCCAGTGTAATCTATACATGTCACATGTACAATAGAAACCTGGGATAGGGACAAGCTTTATGTTCCTGTGTAATCTATAAATATGTCACATGTACAATACAGAGAAACCTGGGATAGATATGGAGGAGCTTTATGTTCCAGTGTAATCTATAAATATGACACATGTACAATACAGAGACACCTGGGATAGATATGGAGGAGCTTTATGTTCCAGTGTAATCTATACATATGACACATGTACAATACAGAGACACCTGGGATAGATATGGAGGAGCTTTATGTTCCAGTGTAATCTATAAATATGACATATGTACAATAAAGAGACACCTGGGATAGATATGGAGGAGCTTTATGTTCCAGTGTAATCTATAAATATGTCACATGTACAATACAGAGACACCTGGGATAGATATGGAGGAGCTTTATGTTCCAGTGTAATCTATACATGTCACATGTACAATACAGAGACATCTGGGATAGATATGGAGGAGCTTTATGTTCCAGTGTAATCTATACAAATGACACATGTACAATACAGAGACACCTGGGATAGATATGGAGGAGCTTTATGTTCCAGTGTAATCTATAAATATGTCACATGTACAATACAGACACACCTGTGATAGATATGGAGGAGCTTTATGTTCCAGTGTAATCTATACATATGACACATGTACAATACAGAGACACCTGGGATAGATATGGAGGAGCTTTATGTTTCATTGTAATCTATAAATATGACAAATGTACAATACAGAGACACCTGGGATAGATATGGAGGAGCTTTATGTTCCAGTGTAATCTATACATGTCACATGTACAATAGAAACCTGGGATAGGGACAAGCTTTATGTTCCTGTGTAATCTATAAATATGTCACATGTACAATACAGAGAAACCTGGGATAGATATGGAGGAGCTTTATGTTCTAGTGTAATCTATAAATATGACACATGTACAATACAGAGACACCTGGGATAGATATGGAGGAGCTTTATGTTCCAGTGTAATCTATACATATGACACATGTACAATACAGAGACACCTGGGATAGATATGGAGGAGCTTTATGTTCCAGTGTAATCTATAAATATGACATATGTACAATAAAGAGACACCTGGGATAGATATGGAGGAGCTTTATGTTCCAGTGTAATCTATAAATATGTCACATGTACAATACAGAGACACCTGGGATAGATATGGAGGAGCTTTATGTTCCAGTGTAATCTATACATGTCACATGTACAATACAGAGACATCTGGGATAGATATGGAGGAGCTTTATGTTCCAGTGTAATCTATACAAATGACACATGTACAATACAGAGACACCTGGGATAGATATGGAGGAGCTTTATGTTCCAGTGTAATCTATAAATATGACATATGTACAATAAAGAGACACCTGGGATAGATATGGAGGAGCTTTATGTTCCAGTGTAATCTATAAATATGTCACATGTACAATACAGACACACCTGTGATAGATATGGAGGAGCTTTATGTTCCAGTGTAATCTATAAATATGACACATGTACAATACAGAGACACCTGGGATAGATATGGAGGAGCTTTATGTTCCAGTGTAATCTATAAATATGACATATGTACAATAAAGAGACACCTGGGATAGATATGGAGGAGATTTATGTTCCAGTGTAATCTATACATGTCACATGTACAATACACACCTGGAATAGGGAGGAGCTTTATGTTCCAGTGTAATCTATAAATATGTCACATGTACAATACAGAGACACCTGGGATAGATATGGAGGAGCTTTATGTTCCAGTGTAATCTATACATGTCACATGTACAATACAGAGACACCTGGGATAGATATGTTGGAGCTTTATGTTCCAGTGTAATCTATACATATGACACATGTACAATACAGAGACACCTGGGATAGATATGGAGGAGCTTTTTGTTCCAGTGTAATCTATAAATATGACACATGTACAATACAGACACACCTGGGATAGATATGGAGGAGCTTTATGTTCCAGTGTAATCTATAAATATCACACATGTACAATACAGAGACACCTGGAATAGATATGGAGGAGCTTTATGTTCCAGTGTAATCTATAAATATGTCACATGTACAATACAGAGACACCTTTGATAGATATGGAGGAGCTTTATGTTCCAGTGTAATCTATAAATATCACATATGTACAAAACAGAGACACCTGGGATAGATATGGAGGAGCTTTATGTTCCAATGTAATCTATAAATATGACACATTTACAATAAAGAGACACCTGGGATAGATATGGAGGAGCTTTATGTTCCAGTGTAATCTATACATGTTACATGTACAATAGACACCTGGGATAGGGAGGAGCTTTATGTTTAAGTGTAATCTATAAATATGTCACATGTACAATACAGGGACACCTGGGATAGATATGGAGGAGCTTTATGTTCCAGTGTAATCTATAAATATGAAACGTGTACAATAGTGAGACACCTGGGATAGATATGGAGGAGCTTTATGTTCCAGTGTAATCTATACATATGACACTTGTACAATACAGAGACACCTTGGGTAGATATGGAGGAGCTTTAAGTTCCAGTGTAATCTATACATGTCACATGTACAATAGAAACCTGGGATAGGGAGGATCTTTATGTTCTAGTGTAATCTATAAATATGTCACATGTACAATACAGAGACACCTGGGATAGATATGGAGGAGCTTTATGTTCCAGTGTAATCTATAAATATGACACATGTACAATACAGAGACACCTGGGATAGATATGGAGGAGCTTTATGTTCCAGTGTAATCTATAAATATGTCACATGTACAATACAGAGACACCTGGGATAGATATGGAGGAGCTTTATGTTCCAGTGTAATCTATAAATATGTCACATGTACAATACAGACACACCTGTGATAGATATGGAGGAGCTTTATGTTCCAGTGTAATCTATACATATGACACATGTACAATACAGAGACACCTGGGATAGATATGGAGGAGCTTTATGTTTCATTGTAATCTATAAATATGACAAATGTACAATACAGAGACACCTGGGATAGATATGGAGGAGCTTTATGTTCCAGTGTAATCTATACATGTCACATGTACAATAGAAACCTGGGATAGGGACAAGCTTTATGTTCCTGTGTAATCTATAAATATGTCACATGTACAATACAGAGAAACCTGGGATAGATATGGAGGAGCTTTATGTTCCAGTGTAATCTATAAATATGACACATGTACAATACAGAGACACCTGGGATAGATATGGAGGAGCTTTATGTTCCAGTGTAATCTATAAATATGACATATGTACAATAAAGAGACACCTGGGATAGATATGGAGGAGCTTTATGTTGCAGTGTAATCTATAAATATGTCACATGTACAATACAGAGACACCTGGGATATATATGGAGGAGCTTTATGTTCCAGTGTAATCTATACATGTCACATGTACAATACAGAGACATCTGGGATAGATATGGAGGAGCTTTATGTTCCAGTGTAATCTATACAAATGACACATGTACAATACAGAGACACCTGGGATAGATATGGAGGAGCTTTATGTTCCAGTGTAATCTATAAATATGACATATGTACAATAAAGAAACACCTGGGATAGATATGGAGGAGCTTTATGTTCCAGTGTAATCTATAAATATGTCACATGTACAATACAGACACACCTGTGATAGATATGGAGGAGCTTTATGTTCCAGTGTAATCTATACATATGACACATGTACAATACAGAGACACCTGGGATAGATATGGAGGAGCTTTATGTTCCAGTGTAATCTATAAATATGACATATGTACAATAAAGAGACACCTGGGATAGATATGGAGGAGATTTATGTTCCAGTGTAATCTATACATGTTACATGTACAATACACACCTGGAATAGGGAGGAGCTTTATGTTCCAGTGTAATCTATAAATATGTCACATGTACAATATAGACACACCTGGGATAGATATGGAGGAGCTTTAATCTTAAAATATGACACATGTACAATACAGAGACACCTGGGATAGATATTTAGGAGCTTTATGTTCCAGTGTAATCTATACATATGACACCTGCACAATACAGAGACACCTGGGATAGATATGGGGGAGCTTTATGTTCCAGTGTAATCTATAAATATGACATATGTACAATAAAGACACACCTGGGATAGATATGGAGGAGCTTTATTTTCCATTGTAATCTATATATATGACACATGTACAATACAGAGACACCTGGGATAGATATGGAGGAGCTTTATGTTCCAGTGCAATCTATACATGTCACATGTACAATAGACACCTGGGATAGGGAGGAGCTTTATGTTCCAGTGTAATCTATAAATATGTCACATGTACAATACAGAGACACCTGGGATAGATATGGAGGAGCTTTATGTTCCAGTGTAATCTATAAATATGAAACATGTACAATAGTGAAACACCTGGGTTAGATATGGAGGAGCTTTATGTTCCAGTGTAATCTATACATATGACACTTGTACAATACAGAGACACCTGGGGTAGATATGGAGGAGCTTTAAGTTCCAGTGTAATCTATACATGTCACATGTACAATAGAAACCTGGGATAGGGAGGAGCTTTATGTTCCAGTGTAATCTATAAATATGTCACATGTACAATACAGAGACACCTGGGATAGATATGGAGGAGCTTTATGTTCCAGTGTAATCTATAAATATGACACATGTACAACACAGAGACACCTGGGATAGATATGGAGGAGCTTTATGTTCCAGTGTAATCTATACATATGACACATGTACAATACAGAGACACCTGGGATAGATATGGAGGAGCTTTATGTTCCAGTGTAATCTATAAATATGACATATGTACAATAAAGAGACACCTGGGATAGATATGGAGGAGCTTTATGTTCCAGTGTGTTATATAAATATGTCACATGTACAATACAGAGACACCTGGGATAGATATGGAGGAGCTTTATGTTCCAGTGTAATCTATACATGTCACATGTACAATACAGAGACATCTGGCATAGATATGGAGGAGCTTTATGTTCCAATGTAATCTATACAAATGACACATGTACAATACAGAGACACCTGGGATAGATATGGAGGAGCTTTATGTTCCAGTGTAATCTATAAATATGACATATGTACAATAAAGAGACACCTGGGATAGATATGGAGGAGCTTTATGTTTCATTGTAATCTATAAATATGACAAATGTACAGTACAGAGACACCTGGGATAGATATGGAGGAGCTTTATGTTCCAGTGTAATCTATACATGTCACATGTACAATAGAAACCTGGGATAGGGACAAGCTTTATGTTCCTGTGTAATCTATAAATATGTCACATGTACAATACAGAGAAACCTGGGATAGATATGGAGGAGCTTTATGTTCCACTGTAATCTATAAATATGACACATGTACAATACAGAGACACCTGCGATAGATATGGAGGAGCTTTATGTTCCAGTGTAATCTATACATATGACACATGTACAATACAGAGACACCTGGGATAGATATGGAGGAGCTTTATGTTCCAGTGTAATCTATAAATATGTCACATGTACAATACAGAGACACCTGGGATAGATATGGAGGAGCTTTATGTTCCAGTGTAATCTATACATGTCACATGTACAATACAGAGACATCTGGGATAGATATGGAGGAGCTTTATGTTCCAGTGTAATCTATACAAATGACACATGTACAATACAGAGACACCTGGGATAGATATGGAGGAGCTTTATGTTCCAGTGTAATCTATAAATATGACATATGTACAATAAAGAGACACCTGGGATAGATATGGAGGAGCTTTATGTTCCAGTGTAATCTATAAATATGTCACATGTACAATACAGACACACCTGTGATAGATATGGAGGAGCTTTATGTTCCAGTGTAATCTATACATATGACACCTGTACAATACAGAGACACCTGGGATAGATATGGAGGAGCTTTATGTTCCAGTGTAATCTATAAATATGACATATGTACAATAAAGAGACACCTGGGATAGATATGGAGGAGATTTATGTTCCAGTGTAATCTATACATGTCACATGTACAATACACACCTGGAATAGGGAGGAGCTTTATTTTCCAGTGTAATCTATAAATATGTCACATGTACAATACAGACACACCTGGGATAGATATGGAGGAGCTTTAATCTTAAAATATGACACATGTACAATACAGAGACACCTGGGATAGATATTTAGGAGCTTTATGTTCCAGTGTAATCTATACATATGACACCTGCACAATACAGAGACACCTGGGATAGATATGGAGGAGCTTTATGTTCCAGTGTAATCTATAAATATGACATATGTACAATAAAGACACACCTGGGATAGATATGGAGGAGCTTTATGTTCCAGTGTAATCTATAAATATGTCACATGTACAATACAGAGACACCTGGGATAGATATGGAGGAGCTTTATGTTCCAATGTAATCTATAAATATGTCACATGTACAATACAGACACACCTGTGATAGATATGGAGGAGCTTTATGTTCCAGTGTAATCTTTACATATGACACATGTACAATACAGAGACACCTGGGATAGATATGGAGGAGCTTTATGTTTCATTGTAATCTATAAATATGACAAATGTACAATACAGAGACACCTGGGATAGATATGGAGGAGCTTTATGTTCCAGTGTAATCTATACATGTCACATGTACAATACAGAGACATCTGGCATAGATATGGAGGAGCTTTATGTTCCAGTATAATCTATACAAATGACACATGTACAATACAGAGACACCTGGGATAGATATGGAGGAGCTTTATGTTCCAGTGTAATCTATAAATATGACATATGTACAATAAAGAGACACCTGGGATAGATATGGAGGAGCTTTATGTTCCAGTGTAATCTATACATATGACACATTTACAATACAGAGACACCTGGGATAGATATGGAGGAGCTTTATGTTTCATTGTAATCTATAAATATGACAAATGTACAATACAGAGACACCTGGGATAGATATGGAGGAGCTTTATGTTCCAGTGTAATCTATACATGTCACATGTACAATAGAAACCTGGGATAGGGACAAGCTTTATGTTCCTGTGTAATCTATAAATATGTCACATGTACAATACAGAGAAACCTGGGATAGATATGGAGGAGCTTTATGTTCCAGTGTAATCTATAAATATGACACATGTACAATACAGAGACACCTGCGATAGATATGGAGGAGCTTTATGTTCCAGTGTAATCTATACATATGACACATGTACAATACAGAGACACCTGGGATAGATATGGAGGAGCTTTATGTTCCAGTGTAATCTATAAATATGTCACATGTACAATACAGAGACACCTGGGATAGATATGGAGGAGTTTTATGTTCCAGTGTAATCTATACATGTCACATGTACAATACAGAGACATCTGGGATAGATATGGAGGAGCTTTATGTTCCAGTGTAATCTATACAAATGACACATGTACAATACAGAGACACCTGGGATAGATATGGAGGAGCTTTATGTTCCAGTGTAATCTATAAATATGACATATGTACAATAAAGAGACACCTGGGATAGATATGGAGGAGCTTTATGTTCCAGTGTAATCTATAAATATGTCACATGTACAATACAGACACACCTGTGATAGATATGGAGGAGCTTTATGTTCCAGTGTAATCTATACATATGACACATGTACAATACAGAGACACCTGGGATAGATATGGAGGAGCTTTATGTTCCAGTGTAATCTATAAATATGACATATGTACAATAAAGAGACACCTGGGATAGATATGGAGGAGATTTATGTTCCAGTGTAATCTATACATGTCACATGTACAATACACACCTGGAATAGGGAGGAGCTTTATTTTCCAGTGTAATCTATAAATATGTCACATGTACAATACAGACACACCTGGGATAGATATGGAGGAGCTTTAATCTTAAAATATGACACATGTACAATACAGAGACACCTGGGATAGATATTTAGGAGCTTTATGTTCCAGTGTAATCTATACATATGACACCTGCACAATACAGAGACACCTGGGATAGATATGGAGGAGCTTTATGTTCCAGTGTAATCTATAAATATGACATATGTACAATAAAGACACACCTGGGATAGATATGGAGGAGCTTTATGTTCCAGTGTAATCTATAAATATGTCACATGTACAATACAGAGACACCTGGGATAGATATGGAGGAGCTTTATGTTCCAGTGTAATCTATAAATATGTCACATGTACAATACAGACACACCTGTGATAGATATGGAGGAGCTTTATGTTCCAGTGTAATCTTTACATATGACACATGTACAATACAGAGACACCTGGGATAGATATGGAGGAGCTTTATGTTTCATTGTAATCTATAAATATGACAAATGTACAATACAGAGACACCTGGGATAGATATGGAGGAGCTTTATGTTCCAGTGTAATCTATACATGTCACATGTACAATAGAAACCTGGGATAGGGACAAGCTTTATGTTCCTGTGTAATCTATAAATATGTCACATGTACAATACAGAGAAACCTGGGATAGATATGGAGGAGCTTTATGTTCCAGTGTAATCTATAAATATGACACATGTACAATACAGAGACACCTGGGATAGATATGGAGGAGCTTTATGTTCCAGTGTAATCTATACATATGACACATGTACAATACAGAGACACCTGGGATAGATATGGAGGAGCTTTATGTTCCAGTGTAATCTATAAATATGACATATGTACAATAAAGAGACACCTGGGATAGATATGGTGGAGCTTTATGTTCCAGTGTAATCTATAAATATGTCACATGTACAATACAGAGACACCTGGGATAGATATGGAGGAGCTTTATGTTCCAGTGTAATCTATACATGTCACATGTACAATACAGAGACATCTGGGATAGATATGGAGGAGCTTTATGTTCCAGTGTAATCTATACAAATGACACATGTACAATACAGAGACACCTGGGATAGATATGGAGGAGCTTTATGTTCCAGTGTAATCTATAAATATGTCACATGTACAATACAGACACACCTGTGATAGATATGGAGGAGCTTTATGTTCCAGTGTAATCTATACATATGACACATGTACAATACAGAGACACCTGGGATAGATATGGAGGAGCTTTATGTTTCATTGTAATCTATAAATATGACAAATGTACAATACAGAGACACCTGGGATAGATATGGAGGAGCTTTATGTTCCAGTGTAATCTATACATGTCACATGTACAATAGAAACCTGGGATAGGGACAAGCTTTATGTTCCTGTGTAATCTATAAATATGTCACATGTACAATACAGAGAAACCTGGGATAGATATGGAGGAGCTTTATGTTCCAGTGTAATCTATAAATATGACACATGTACAATACAGAGACACCTGGGATAGATATGGAGGAGCTTTATGTTCCAGTGTAATCTATACATATGACACATGTACAATACAGAGACACCTGGGATAGATATGGAGGAGCTTTATGTTCCAGTGTAATCTATAAATATGACATATGTACAATAAAGAGACACCTGGGATAGATATGGTGGAGCTTTATGTTCCAGTGTAATCTATAAATATGTCACATGTACAATACAGAGACACCTGGGATAGATATGGAGGAGCTTTATGTTCCAGTGTAATCTATACATGTCACATGTACAATACAGAGACATCTGGGATAGATATGGAGGAGCTTTATGTTCCAGTGTAATCTATACAAATGACACATGTACAATACAGAGACACCTGGGATAGATATGGAGGAGCTTTATGTTCCAGTGTAATCTATAAATATGTCACATGTACAATACAGACACACCTGTGATAGATATGGAGGAGCTTTATGTTCCAGTGTAATCTATACATATGACACATGTACAATACAGAGACACCTGGGATAGATATGGAGGAGCTTTATGTTTCATTGTAATCTATAAATATGACAAATGTACAATACAGAGACACCTGGGATAGATATGGAGGAGCTTTATGTTCCAGTGTAATCTATACATGTCACATGTACAATAGAAACCTGGGATAGGGACAAGCTTTATGTTCCTGTGTAATCTATAAATATGTCACATGTACAATACAGAGAAACCTGGGATAGATATGGAGGAGCTTTATGTTCCAGTGTAATCTATAAATATGACACATGTACAATACAGAGACACCTGGGATAGATATGGAGGAGCTTTATGTTCCAGTGTAATCTATACATATGACACATGTACAATACAGAGACACCTGGGATAGATATGGAGGAGCTTTATGTTCCAGTGTAATCTATAAATATGACATATGTACAATAAAGAGACACCTGGGATAGATATGGAGGAGCTTTATGTTCCAGTGTAATCTATAAATATGTCACATGTACAATACAGAGACACCTGGGATAGATATGGAGGAGCTTTATGTTCCAGTGTAATCTATACATGTCACATGTACAATACAGAGACATCTGGGATAGATATGGAGGAGCTTTATGTTCCAGTGTAATCTATACAAATGACACATGTACAATACAGAGACACCTGGGATAGATATGGAGGAGCTTTATGTTCCAGTGTAATCTATAAATATGACATATGTACAATAAAGAGACACCTGGGATAGATATGGAGGAGCTTTATGTTCCAGTGTAATCTATAAATATGTCACATGTACAATACAGACACACCTGTGATAGATATGGAGGAGCTTTATGTTCCAGTGTAATCTATACATATGACACATGTACAATACAGAGACACCTGGGATAGATATGGAGGAGCTTTATGTTCCAGTGTAATCTATAAAAATGACATATGTACAATAAAGAGACACCTGGGATAGATATGGAGGAGATTTATGTTCCAGTGTAATCTATACATGTCACATGTACAATACACACCTGGAATAGGGAGGAGCTTTATGTTCCAGTGTAATCTATAAATATGTCACATGTACAATACAGAGACACCTGGGATAGATATGGAGGAGCTTTATGTTCCAGTGTAATCTATACATGTCACATGTACAATACAGAGACACCTGGGATAGATATGTTGGAGCTTTATGTTCCAGTGTAATCTATACATATGACACATGTACAATACAGAGACACCTGGGATAGATATGGAGGAGCTTTTTGTTCCAGAGTAATCTATAAATATGACACATGTAGAATACAGACACACCTGGGATAGATATGGAGGAGCTTTATGTTCCAGTGTAATCTATAAATATCACACATGTACAATACAGAGACACCTGGAATAGATATGGAGGAGCTTTATGTTCCAGTGTAATCTATAAATATGTCACATGTACAATACAGAGACACCTTTGATAGATATGGAGGAGCTTTATGTTCCAGTGTAATCTATAAATATCACATATGTACAAAACAGAGACACCTGGGATAGATATGGAGGAGCTTTATGTTCCAATGTAATCTATAAATATGACACATTTACAATAAAGAGACACCTGGGATAGATATGGAGGAGCTTTATGTTCCAGTGTAATCTATACATGTTACATGTACAATAGACACCTGGGATAGGGAGGAGCTTTATGTTTAAGTGTAATCTATAAATATGTCACATGTACAATACAGAGACACCTGGGATAGATATGGAGGAGCTTTATGTTCCAGTGTAATCTATAAATATGAAACGTGTACAATAGTGAGACACCTGGGATAGATATGGAGGAGCTTTATGTTCCAGTGTAATCTATACATATGACACTTGTACAATACAGAGACACCTTGGGTAGATATGGAGGAGCTTTAAGTTCCAGTGTAATCTATACATGTCACATGTACAATAGAAACCTGGGATAGGGAGGAGCTTTATGTTCCAGTGTAATCTATAAATATGTCACATGTACAATATAGAGACACCTGGGATAGATATGGAGGAGCTTTATGTTCCAGTGTAATCTATAAATATGACACATGTACAATACAGAGACACCTGGGATAGATATGGAGGAGCTTTATGTTCCAGTGTAATCTATAAATATGTCACATGTTCAATACAGAGACACCTGGGATAGATATGGAGAGCTTTATGTTCCAGTGTAATCTATAAATATGTCACATGTACAATACAGACACACCTGTGATAGATATGGAGGAGCTTTATGTTCCAGTGTAATCTATACATATGACACATGTACAATACAGAGACACCTGGGATAGATATGGAGGAGCTTTATGTTTCATTGTAATCTATAAATATGACAAATGTACAATACAGAGACACCTGGGATAGATATGTAGGAGCTTTATGTTCCAGTGTAATCTATACATGTCACATGTACAATAGAAACCTGGGATAGGGACAAGCTTTATGTTCCTGTGTAATCTATAAATATGTCACATGTACAATACAGAGAAACCTGGGATAGATATGGAGGAGCTTTATGTTCCAGTGTAATCTATAAATATGACACATGTACAATACAGAGACACCTGGGATAGATATGGAGGAGCTTTATGTTCCAGTGTAATCTATACATATGACACATGTACAATACAGAGACACCTGGGATAGATATGGAGGAGCTTTATGTTCCAGTGTAATCTATAAATATGACATATGTACAATAAAGAGACACCTGGGATAGATATGGAGGAGCTTTATGTTGCTGTGTAATCTATAAATATGTCACATGTACAATACAGAGACACCTGGGATAGATATGGAGGAGCTTTATGTTCCAGTGTAATCTATACATGTCACATGTACAATACAGCGACATCTGGGATAGATATGGAGGAGCTTTATGTTCCAGTGTAATCTATACAAATGACACATGTACAATACATAGACACCTGGGATAGATATGGAGGAGCTTTATGTTCCAGTGTAATCTATAAATATGACATATGTACAATAAAGAGACACCTGGGATAGATATGGAGGAGCTTTATGTTCCAGTGTAATCTATAAATATGTCACATGTACAATACAGACACACCTGTGATAGATATGGAGGAGCTTTATGTTCCAGTGTAATCTATACATATGACACATGTACAATACAGAGACACCTGGGATAGATATGGAGGAGCTTTATGTTCCAGTGTAATCTATAAATATGACATATGTACAATAAAGAGACACCTGGGATAGATATGGAGGAGATTTATGTTCCAGTGTAATCTATACATGTCACATGTACAATACACACCTGGAATAGGGAGGAGCTTTATGTTCCAGTGTAATCTATAAATATGTCACATGTACAATACAGACACACCTGGGATAGATATGGAGGAGCTTTAATCTTAAAATATGACACATGTACAATACAGAGACACCTGGGATAGATATTTAGGAGCTTTATGTTCCAGTGTAATCTATACATATGACACCTGCACAATACAGAGACACCTGGGATAGATATGGAGGAGCTTTATGTTCCAGTGTATTCTATAAATATGACATATGTACAATAAAGACACACCTGGGATAGATATGGAGGAGCTTTATGTTCCAGTGTAATCTATAAATATGTCACATGTACAATACAGAGACACCTGGGATAGATATGGAGGAGCTTTATGTTCCAGTGTAATCTATACATGTCACATGTACAATACAGAGACACCTGGGATAGATATGTTGGAGCTTTATGTTCCAGTGTAATCTATACATATGACACATGTACAATACAGAGACACCTGGGATAGATATGGAGGAGCTTTTTGTTCCAGTGTAATCTATAAATATCACACATGTACAATACAGAGACACCTGGGATAGATATGGAGGAGCTTTATGTTCCAGTGTAATCTATAAATATGTCACATGTACAATACAGAGACACCTTTGATAGATATGGAGGTGCTTTATGTTCCAGTGTAATCTATAAATATCACATATGTACAAAACAGAGACACCTGGGATAGATATGGAGGAGCTTTATGTTCCAATGTAATCTATAAATATGACACATGTACAATAAAGAGACACCTGGGATAGATATGGAGGAGCTTTATGTTCCAGTGTAATCTATACATGTTACATGTACAATAGACACCTGGGATAGGGAGGAGCTTTATGTTTAAGTGTAATCTATAAATATGTCACATGTACAATACAGAGACACCTGGGATAGATATGGAGGAGCTTTATGTTCCAGTGTAATCTATAAATATGAAACGTGTACAATAGTGAGACACCTGGGATAGATATGGAGGAGCTTTATGTTCCAGTGTAATCTATACATATGACACTTGTACAATACAGAGACACCTTGGGTAGATATGGAGGAGCTTTAAGTTCCAGTGTAATCTATACATGTCACATGTACAATAGAAACCTGGGATAGGGAGGAGCTTTATGTTCCAGTGTAATCTATAAATATGTCACATGTACAATACAGAGACACCTGGGATAGATATGGAGGAGCTTTATGTTCCAGTGTAATCTATAAATATAACACATGTACAATACAGAGACACCTGGGATAGATATGGAGGAGCTTTATGTTCCAGTGTAATCTATACATATGACACATGTACAATACAGAGACACCTGGGATAGATATGGAGGAGCTTTATGTTCCAGTGTAATCTATAAATATGACATATGTACAATAAAGAGACACCTGGGATAGATATGGAGGAGCTTTATGTTCCAGTGTAATATATAAATATGTCACATGTACAATACAGAGACACCTGGGATAGATATGGAGGAGCTTTATGTTCCAGTGTAATCTATACATGTCACATGTACAATACAGAGACATCTGGCATAGATATGGAGGAGCTTTATGTTCCAGTGTAATCTATAAAAATGACACATGTACAATACAGAGACACCTGGGATAGTTATGGAGGAGCTTTATGTTCCAGTATAATCTATAAATATGACATATGTACAATAAAGAGACACCTGGGATAGATATTGAGGAGCTTTATGTTCCAGTGTAACCGGTAAATATGTCACATGTACAATACAGACACACCTGTGATAGATATGGAGGAGCATTATGTTCCAGTGCAATCTATACATGTCACATGTACAATAGACACGGGATAGGGTGGAGCTTTATGTTCCAGTGTAATCTATAAATATGTCACATGTACAATATAGAGACACCTGGGATAGATATGGAGGAGCTTTATGTTCCAGTGTAATCTATAAATATGAAACTTGTACAATACAGAGACACCTGGGATAGATATGGAGGAGCTTTATGTTCCAGTGTAATCTATACATATGACACTTGTACATTACAGAGACACCTGGGGTAGATATGGAGGAGCTTTATGTTCCAGTGTAATCTATACATGTCACATGTACATTAGAAACCTGGGATAGGGAGGAGCTTTATGTTCTGGTGTAATCTATAAATATGTCACATGTACAATACAGAGAAACCTGGGATAGATATGGAGGAGCTTTATGTTCCAGTGTAATCTATAAATATGACACATGTACAATACAGAGACACCTGGGATAGATATGGAGGAGCTTTATGTTCCAGTGAAATCTATACATATGACACATGTACAATACAGAGACACCTGGGATAGATATGGAGGAGCTTTATGTTCCAGTGTAATCTATAAATATGACATATGTACAATAAAGAGACACCAGGGATAGATATGGAGGAGCTTTATGTTCCAGTGTAATCTATAAATATGTCACATGTACAATACAGAGACATCTGGGATAGATATGGAGGAGCTTTATGTTCCAGTGTAATCTATACATGTCACATGTACAATACAGAGACATCTGGGATAGATATGGAGGAGCTTTATGTTCCAGTGTAATCTATACTAATGACACATGTACAATACAGAGACACCTGGGATAGATATGGAGGAGCTTTATGTTCCAGTGTAATCTATAAATATGACATATGTACAATAAAGAGACACCTGGGATAGATATGGAGTAGCTTTATGTTCCAGTGTAATCTATAAATATGTCACATGTACAATACAGACACACCTGTGATAGATATGGAGGAGCTTTATGTTCCAGTGTAATCTATACATATGACACATGTACAATACAGAGACACCTGGGATAGATATGGAGGAGCTTTATGTTCCAGTGTAATCTATAAATATGACATATGTACAATAAAGAGACACCTGGGATAGATATGGAGGAGATTTATGTTCCAGTGTAATCTATACATGTCACATGTACAATACACACCTGGAATAGGGAGGAGCTTTATGTTCCAGTGTAATCTATAAATATGTCACATGTACAATACAGACACACCTGGGATAGATATGGAGGAGCTTTAATCTTAAAATATGACACATGTACAATACAGAGACACCTGGGATAGATATTTAGGAGCTTTATGTTCCAGTGAAATCTATACATATGACACATGTACAATACAGAGACACCTGGGATAGATATGGAGGAGCTTTATGTTCCAGTGTAATCTATAAATATGTCACATGTACAATACAGAGACACCTTTGATAGATATGGAGGTGCTTTATGTTCCAGTGTAATCTATAAATATCACATATGTACAAAACAGAGACACCTGGGATAGATATGGAGGAGCTTTATGTTCCAATGTAATCTATAAATATGACACATGTACAATAAAGAGACACCTGGGATAGATATGGAGGAGCTTTATGTTCCAGTGTAATCTATACATGTTACATGTACAATAGACACCTGGGATAGGGAGGAGCTTTATGTTTAAGTGTAATCTATAAATATGTCACATGTACAATACAGAGACACCTGGGATAGATATGGAGGAGCTTTATGTTCCAGTGTAATCTATAAATATGAAACGTGTACAATAGTGAGACACCTGGGATAGATATGGAGGAGCTTTATGTTCCAGTGTAATCTATACATATGACACTTGTACAATACAGAGACACCTTGGGTAGATATGGAGGAGCTTTAAGTTCCAGTGTAATCTATACATGTCACATGTACAATAGAAACCTGGGATAGGGAGGAGCTTTATGTTCCAGTGTAATCTATAAATATGTCACATGTACAATACAGAGACACCTGGGATAGATATGGAGGAGCTTTATGTTCCAGTGTAATCTATAAATATAACACATGTACAATACAGAGACACCTGGGATAGATATGGAGGAGCTTTATGTTCCAGTGTAATCTATACATATGACACATGTACAATACAGAGACACCTGGGATAGATATGGAGGAGCTTTATGTTCCAGTGTAATCTATAAATATGACATATGTACAATAAAGAGACACCTGGGATAGATATGGAGGAGCTTTATGTTCCAGTGTAATATATAAATATGTCACATGTACAATACAGAGACACCTGGGATAGATATGGAGGAGCTTTATGTTCCAGTGTAATCTATACATGTCACATGTACAATACAGAGACATCTGGCATAGATATGGAGGAGCTTTATGTTCCAGTGTAATCTATAAAAATGACACATGTACAATACAGAGACACCTGGGATAGTTATGGAGGAGCTTTATGTTCCAGTATAATCTATAAATATGACATATGTACAATAAAGAGACACCTGGGATAGATATTGAGGAGCTTTATGTTCCAGTGTAACCGGTAAATATGTCACATGTACAATACAGACACACCTGTGATAGATATGGAGGAGCATTATGTTCCAGTGCAATCTATACATGTCACATGTACAATAGACACGGGATAGGGTGGAGCTTTATGTTCCAGTGTAATCTATAAATATGTCACATGTACAATATAGAGACACCTGGGATAGATATGGAGGAGCTTTATGTTCCAGTGTAATCTATAAATATGAAACTTGTACAATACAGAGACACCTGGGATAGATATGGAGGAGCTTTATGTTCCAGTGTAATCTATACATATGACACTTGTACATTACAGAGACACCTGGGGTAGATATGGAGGAGCTTTATGTTCCAGTGTAATCTATACATGTCACATGTACATTAGAAACCTGGGATAGGGAGGAGCTTTATGTTCTGGTGTAATCTATAAATATGTCACATGTACAATACAGAGAAACCTGGGATAGATATGGAGGAGCTTTATGTTCCAGTGTAATCTATAAATATGACACATGTACAATACAGAGACACCTGGGATAGATATGGAGGAGCTTTATGTTCCAGTGAAATCTATACATATGACACATGTACAATACAGAGACACCTGGGATAGATATGGAGGAGCTTTATGTTCCAGTGTAATCTATAAATATGACATATGTACAATAAAGAGACACCAGGGATAGATATGGAGGAGCTTTATGTTCCAGTGTAATCTATAAATATGTCACATGTACAATACAGAGACATCTGGGATAGATATGGAGGAGCTTTATGTTCCAGTGTAATCTATACATGTCACATGTACAATACAGAGACATCTGGGATAGATATGGAGGAGCTTTATGTTCCAGTGTAATCTATACTAATGACACATGTACAATACAGAGACACCTGGGATAGATATGGAGGAGCTTTATGTTCCAGTGTAATCTATAAATATGACACATGTACAATACAGAGACACCTGGGATAGATATGGAGGAGCTTTATGTTCCAGTGTAATCTATAAATATGTCACATGTTCAATACAGAGACACCTGGGATAGATATGGAGAGCTTTATGTTCCAGTGTAATCTATAAATATGTCACATGTACAATACAGACACACCTGTGATAGATATGGAGGAGCTTTATGTTCCAGTGTAATCTATACATATGACACATGTACAATACAGAGACACCTGGGATAGATATGGAGGAGCTTTATGTTTCATTGTAATCTATAAATATGACAAATGTACAATACAGAGACACCTGGGATAGATATGTAGGAGCTTTATGTTCCAGTGTAATCTATACATGTCACATGTACAATAGAAACCTGGGATAGGGACAAGCTTTATGTTCCTGTGTAATCTATAAATATGTCACATGTACAATACAGAGAAACCTGGGATAGATATGGAGGAGCTTTATGTTCCAGTGTAATCTATAAATATGACACATGTACAATACAGAGACACCTGGGATAGATATGGAGGAGCTTTATGTTCCAGTGTAATCTATACATATGACACATGTACAATACAGAGACACCTGGGATAGATATGGAGGAGCTTTATGTTCCAGTGTAATCTATAAATATGACATATGTACAATAAAGAGACACCTGGGATAGATATGGAGGAGCTTTATGTTGCTGTGTAATCTATAAATATGTCACATGTACAATACAGAGACACCTGGGATAGATATGGAGGAGCTTTATGTTCCAGTGTAATCTATACATGTCACATGTACAATACAGCGACATCTGGGATAGATATGGAGGAGCTTTATGTTCCAGTGTAATCTATACAAATGACACATGTACAATACATAGACACCTGGGATAGATATGGAGGAGCTTTATGTTCCAGTGTAATCTATAAATATGACATATGTACAATAAAGAGACACCTGGGATAGATATGGAGGAGCTTTATGTTCCAGTGTAATCTATAAATATGTCACATGTACAATACAGACACACCTGTGATAGATATGGAGGAGCTTTATGTTCCAGTGTAATCTATACATATGACACATGTACAATACAGAGACACCTGGGATAGATATGGAGGAGCTTTATGTTCCAGTGTAATCTATAAATATGACATATGTACAATAAAGAGACACCTGGGATAGATATGGAGGAGATTTATGTTCCAGTGTAATCTATACATGTCACATGTACAATACACACCTGGAATAGGGAGGAGCTTTATGTTCCAGTGTAATCTATAAATATGTCACATGTACAATACAGACACACCTGGGATAGATATGGAGGAGCTTTAATCTTAAAATATGACACATGTACAATACAGAGACACCTGGGATAGATATTTAGGAGCTTTATGTTCCAGTGTAATCTATACATATGACACCTGCACAATACAGAGACACCTGGGATAGATATGGAGGAGCTTTATGTTCCAGTGTAATCTATAAATATGACATATGTACAATAAAGACACACCTGGGATAGATATGGAGGAGCTTTATGTTCCAGTGTAATCTATAAATATGTCACATGTACAATACAGAGACACCTGGGATAGATATGGAGGAGCTTTATGTTCCAGTGTAATCTATACATGTCACATGTACAATACAGAGACACCTGGGATAGATATGTTGGAGCTTTATGTTCCAGTGTAATCTATACATATGACACATGTACAATACAGAGACACCTGGGATAGATATGGAGGAGCTTTTTGTTCCAGTGTAATCTATAAATATCACACATGTACAATACAGAGACACCTGGGATAGATATGGAGGAGCTTTATGTTCCAGTGTAATCTATAAATATGTCACATGTACAATACAGAGACACCTTTGATAGATATGGAGGTGCTTTATGTTCCAGTGTAATCTATAAATATCACATATGTACAAAACAGAGACACCTGGGATAGATATGGAGGAGCTTTATGTTCCAATGTAATCTATAAATATGACACATGTACAATAAAGAGACACCTGGGATAGATATGGAGGAGCTTTATGTTCCAGTGTAATCTATACATGTTACATGTACAATAGACACCTGGGATAGGGAGGAGCTTTATGTTTAAGTGTAATCTATAAATATGTCACATGTACAATACAGAGACACCTGGGATAGATATGGAGGAGCTTTATGTTCCAGTGTAATCTATAAATATGAAACGTGTACAATAGTGAGACACCTGGGATAGATATGGAGGAGCTTTATGTTCCAGTGTAATCTATACATATGACACTTGTACAATACAGAGACACCTTGGGTAGATATGGAGGAGCTTTAAGTTCCAGTGTAATCTATACATGTCACATGTACAATAGAAACCTGGGATAGGGAGGAGCTTTATGTTCCAGTGTAATCTATAAATATGTCACATGTACAATACAGAGACACCTGGGATAGATATGGAGGAGCTTTATGTTCCAGTGTAATCTATAAATATAACACATGTACAATACAGAGACACCTGGGATAGATATGGAGGAGCTTTATGTTCCAGTGTAATCTATACATATGACACATGTACAATACAGAGACACCTGGGATAGATATGGAGGAGCTTTATGTTCCAGTGTAATCTATAAATATGACATATGTACAATAAAGAGACACCTGGGATAGATATGGAGGAGCTTTATGTTCCAGTGTAATATATAAATATGTCACATGTACAATACAGAGACACCTGGGATAGATATGGAGGAGCTTTATGTTCCAGTGTAATCTATACATGTCACATGTACAATACAGAGACATCTGGCATAGATATGGAGGAGCTTTATGTTCCAGTGTAATCTATAAAAATGACACATGTACAATACAGAGACACCTGGGACAGTTATGGAGGAGCTTTATGTTCCAGTATAATCTATAAATATGACATATGTACAATAAAGAGACACCTGGGATAGATATTGAGGAGCTTTATGTTCCAGTGTAACCGGTAAATATGTCACATGTACAATACAGACACACCTGTGATAGATATGGAGGAGCATTATGTTCCAGTGCAATCTATACATGTCACATGTACAATAGACACGGGATAGGGTGGAGCTTTATGTTCCAGTGTAATCTATAAATATGTCACATGTACAATATAGAGACACCTGGGATAGATATGGAGGAGCTTTATGTTCCAGTGTAATCTATAAATATGAAACTTGTACAATACAGAGACACCTGGGATAGATATGGAGGAGCTTTATGTTCCAGTGTAATCTATACATATGACACTTGTACATTACAGAGACACCTGGGGTAGATATGGAGGAGCTTTATGTTCCAGTGTAATCTATACATGTCACATGTACATTAGAAACCTGGGATAGGGAGGAGCTTTATGTTCTGGTGTAATCTATAAATATGTCACATGTACAATACAGAGAAACCTGGGATAGATATGGAGGAGCTTTATGTTCCAGTGTAATCTATAAATATGACACATGTACAATACAGAGACACCTGGGATAGATATGGAGGAGCTTTATGTTCCAGTGAAATCTATACATATGACACATGTACAATACAGAGACACCTGGGATAGATATGGAGGAGCTTTATGTTCCAGTGTAATCTATAAATATGACATATGTACAATAAAGAGACACCAGGGATAGATATGGAGGAGCTTTATGTTCCAGTGTAATCTATAAATATGTCACATGTACAATACAGAGACATCTGGGATAGATATGGAGGAGCTTTATGTTCCAGTGTAATCTATACATGTCACATGTACAATACAGAGACATCTGGGATAGATATGGAGGAGCTTTATGTTCCAGTGTAATCTATACTAATGACACATGTACAATACAGAGACACCTGGGATAGATATGGAGGAGCTTTATGTTCCAGTGTAATCTATAAATATGACATATGTACAATAAAGAGACACCTGGGATAGATATGGAGTAGCTTTATGTTCCAGTGTAATCTATAAATATGTCACATGTACAATACAGACACACCTGTGATAGATATGGAGGAGCTTTATGTTCCAGTGTAATCTATACATATGACACATGTACAATACAGAGACACCTGGGATAGATATGGAGGAGCTTTATGTTCCAGTGTAATCTATAAATATGACATATGTACAATAAAGAGACACCTGGGATAGATATGGAGGAGATTTATGTTCCAGTGTAATCTATACATGTCACATGTACAATACACACCTGGAATAGGGAGGAGCTTTATGTTCCAGTGTAATCTATAAATATGTCACATGTACAATACAGACACACCTGGGATAGATATGGAGGAGCTTTAATCTTAAAATATGACACATGTACAATACAGAGACACCTGGGATAGATATTTAGGAGCTTTATGTTCCAGTGAAATCTATACATATGACACATGTACAATACAGAGACACCTGGGATAGATATGGAGGAGCTTTATGTTCCAGTGTAATCTATAAATATGTCACATGTACAATACAGAGACACCTTTGATAGATATGGAGGTGCTTTATGTTCCAGTGTAATCTATAAATATCACATATGTACAAAACAGAGACACCTGGGATAGATATGGAGGAGCTTTATGTTCCAATGTAATCTATAAATATGACACATGTACAATAAAGAGACACCTGGGATAGATATGGAGGAGCTTTATGTTCCAGTGTAATCTATACATGTTACATGTACAATAGACACCTGGGATAGGGAGGAGCTTTATGTTTAAGTGTAATCTATAAATATGTCACATGTACAATACAGAGACACCTGGGATAGATATGGAGGAGCTTTATGTTCCAGTGTAATCTATAAATATGAAACGTGTACAATAGTGAGACACCTGGGATAGATATGGAGGAGCTTTATGTTCCAGTGTAATCTATACATATGACACTTGTACAATACAGAGACACCTTGGGTAGATATGGAGGAGCTTTAAGTTCCAGTGTAATCTATACATGTCACATGTACAATAGAAACCTGGGATAGGGAGGAGCTTTATGTTCCAGTGTAATCTATAAATATGTCACATGTACAATACAGAGACACCTGGGATAGATATGGAGGAGCTTTATGTTCCAGTGTAATCTATAAATATAACACATGTACAATACAGAGACACCTGGGATAGATATGGAGGAGCTTTATGTTCCAGTGTAATCTATACATATGACACATGTACAATACAGAGACACCTGGGATAGATATGGAGGAGCTTTATGTTCCAGTGTAATCTATAAATATGACATATGTACAATAAAGAGACACCTGGGATAGATATGGAGGAGCTTTATGTTCCAGTGTAATATATAAATATGTCACATGTACAATACAGAGACACCTGGGATAGATATGGAGGAGCTTTATGTTCCAGTGTAATCTATACATGTCACATGTACAATACAGAGACATCTGGCATAGATATGGAGGAGCTTTATGTTCCAGTGTAATCTATAAAAATGACACATGTACAATACAGAGACACCTGGGATAGTTATGGAGGAGCTTTATGTTCCAGTATAATCTATAAATATGACATATGTACAATAAAGAGACACCTGGGATAGATATTGAGGAGCTTTATGTTCCAGTGTAACCGGTAAATATGTCACATGTACAATACAGACACACCTGTGATAGATATGGAGGAGCATTATGTTCCAGTGCAATCTATACATGTCACATGTACAATAGACACGGGATAGGGTGGAGCTTTATGTTCCAGTGTAATCTATAAATATGTCACATGTACAATATAGAGACACCTGGGATAGATATGGAGGAGCTTTATGTTCCAGTGTAATCTATAAATATGAAACTTGTACAATACAGAGACACCTGGGATAGATATGGAGGAGCTTTATGTTCCAGTGTAATCTATACATATGACACTTGTACATTACAGAGACACCTGGGGTAGATATGGAGGAGCTTTATGTTCCAGTGTAATCTATACATGTCACATGTACATTAGAAACCTGGGATAGGGAGGAGCTTTATGTTCTGGTGTAATCTATAAATATGTCACATGTACAATACAGAGAAACCTGGGATAGATATGGAGGAGCTTTATGTTCCATTGTAATCTATAAATATGACACATGTACAATACAGAGACACCTGGGATAGATATGGAGGAGCTTTATGTTCCAGTGAAATCTATACATATGACACATGTACAATACAGAGACACCTGGGATAGATATGGAGGAGCTTTATGTTCCAGTGTAATCTATAAATATGACATATGTACAATAAAGAGACACCAGGGATAGATATGGAGGAGCTTTATGTTCCAGTGTAATCTATAAATATGTCACATGTACAATACAGAGACATCTGGGATAGATATGGAGGAGCTTTATGTTCCAGTGTAATCTATACATGTCACATGTACAATACAGAGACATCTGGGATAGATATGGAGGAGCTTTATGTTCCAGTGTAATCTATACTAATGACACATGTACAATACAGAGACACCTGGGATAGATATGGAGGAGCTTTATGTTCCAGTGTAATCTATAAATATGACATATGTACAATAAAGAGACACCTGGGATAGATATGGAGTAGCTTTATGTTCCAGTGTAATCTATAAATATGTCACATGTACAATACAGACACACCTGTGATAGATATGGAGGAGCTTTATGTTCCAGTGTAATCTATACATATGACACATGTACAATACAGAGACACCTGGGATAGATATGGAGGAGCTTTATGTTCCAGTGTAATCTATAAATATGACATATGTACAATAAAGAGACACCTGGGATAGATATGGAGGAGATTTATGTTCCAGTGTAATCTATACATGTCACATGTACAATACACACCTGGAATAGGGAGGAGCTTTATGTTCCAGTGTAATCTATAAATATGTCACATGTACAATACAGACACACCTGGGATAGATATGGAGGAGCTTTAATCTTAAAATATGACACATGTACAATACAGAGACACCTGGGATAGATATTTAGGAGCTTTATGTTCCAGTGAAATCTATACATATGACACATGTACAATACAGAGACACCTGGGATAGATATGGAGGAGCTTTATGTTCCAGTGTAATCTATAAATATGACATATGTACAATAAAGACACACCTGGGATAGATATGGAGGAGCTTTATGTTCCAGTGTAATCTTTAAATATGTCACATGTACAATACAGAGACACCTGGGATAGATATGGAGGAGCTTTATGTTACAGTGTAATCTATACATGTCTCATGTACAATACAGAGACACGAGGGATAGATATGGAGGAGCTTTATGTTCCAGTGTAATCTATAAATATGACATATGTACAATAAAGACACACCTGGGATAGATATGGAGGAGCTTTATGTTCCATTGTAATCTATAAATATGACACATGTACAATACAGAGACACCTGGGATAGATATGGAGGAGCTTTATGTTCCAGTGCAATCTATACATGTCACATGTACAATAGACACCTGGGATAGGGAGGAGCTTTATGTTCCAGTGTAATCTATAAATATGTCACATGTACAATACAGAGACACCTGGGATAGATATGGAGGAGCTTTATGTTCCAGTGTAATCTATAAATATGAAACATGTACAATAGTGAGACACCTGGGTTAGATATGGAGGAGCTTTATGTTCCAGTGTAATCTATACATATGACACTTGTACAATACAGAGACACCTGGGGTAGATATGGAGGAGCATTAAGTTCCAGTGTAATCTATACATGTCACATGTACAATAGAAACCTGGGATAGGGAGGAGCTTTATGTTCCAGTGTAATCTATAAATATGTCACATGTACAATACAGAGACACCTGGGATAGATATGGAGGAGCTTTATGTTCCAGTGTAATCTATAAATATGACACATGTACAACACAGAGACACCTGGGATAGATATGGAGGAGCTTTATGTTCCAGTGTAATCTATACATATGACACATGTACAATACAGAGACACCTGGGATAGATATGGAGGAGCTTTATGTTCCAGTGTAATCTATAAATATGACATATGTACAATAAAGAGACACCTGGGATAGATATGGAGGAGCTTTATGTTCCAGTGTATTATATAAATATGTCACATGTACAATACAGAGACACCTGGGATAGATATGGAGGAGCTTTGTGTTCGAGTGTAATCTATACATGTCACATGTACAATACAGAGACATCAGGCATAGATATGGAGGAGCTTTATGTTCCAGTGTAATCTATACAAATGCCACATGTACAATACAGAGACACCTGGGATAGATATGGAGGAGCTTTATGTTCCAGTGTAATCTATAAATATGACATATGTACAATAAAGAGACACCTGGGATAAATATGGAGGAGCTTTATGTTCCAGTGTAATCTGTAAATATGTCACATGTACAATACAGACACACCTGTGATAGATATGGAGGAGCTTTATGTTCGAGTGTAATCTATACATATGACACATGTACAATACAGAGACACCTGGGATAGATATGGAGGAGCTTTATGTTTCATTGTAATCTATAAATATGACAAATGTACAATACAGAGACACCTGGGATAGATATGGAGGAGCTTTATGTTCCAGTGTAATCTATACATGTCACATGTACAATAGAAACCTGGGATAGGGACAAGCTTTATGTTCCTATGTAATCTATAAATATGTCACATGTACAATACAGAGAAACCTGGGATAGATATGGAGGAGCTTTATGTTCCAGTGTAATCTATAAATATGACACATGTACAATACAGAGACACCTGGGATAGATATGGAGGAGCTTTATGTTCCAGTGTAATCTATACATATGACACATGTACAATACAGAGACACCTGGGATAGATATGGAGGAGCTTTATGTTCCAGTGTAATCTATAAATATGACATATGTACAATAAAGAGACACCTGGGATAGATATGGAGTAGCTTTATGTTCCAGTGTAATCTATAAATATGTCACATGTACAATACAGACACACCTGTGATAGATATGGAGGAGCTTTATGTTCCAGTGTAATCTATACATATGACACATGTACAATACAGAGACACCTGGGATAGATATGGAGGAGCTTTATGTTCCAGTGTAATCTATAAATATGACATATGTACAATAAAGAGACACCTGGGATAGATATGGAGGAGATTTATGTTCCAGTGTAATCTATACATGTCACATGTACAATACACACCTGGAATAGGGAGGAGCTTTATGTTCCAGTGTAATCTATAAATATGTCACATGTACAATACAGACACACCTGGGATAGATATGGAGGAGCTTTAATCTTAAAATATGACACATGTACAATACAGAGACACCTGGGATAGATATTTAGGAGCTTTATGTTCCAGTGAAATCTATACATATGACACATGTACAATACAGAGACACCTGGGATAGATATGGAGGAGCTTTATGTTCCAGTGTAATCTATAAATATGACATATGTACAATAAAGACACACCTGGGATAGATATGGAGGAGCTTTATGTTCCAGTGTAATCTTTAAATATGTCACATGTACAATACAGAGACACCTGGGATAGATATGGAGGAGCTTTATGTTACAGTGTAATCTATACATGTCACATGTACAATACAGAGACACGAGGGATAGATATGGAGGAGCTTTATGTTCCAGTGTAATCTATAAATATGACATATGTACAATAAAGACACACCTGGGATAGATATGGAGGAGCTTTATGTTCCATTGTAATCTATAAATATGACACATGTACAATACAGAGACACCTGGGATAGATATGGAGGAGCTTTATGTTCCAGTGCAATCTATACATGTCACATGTACAATAGACACCTGGGATAGGGAGGAGCTTTATGTTCCAGTGTAATCTATAAATATGTCACATGTACAATACAGAGACACCTGGGATAGATATGGAGGAGCTTTATGTTCCAGTGTAATCTATAAATATGAAACATGTACAATAGTGAGACACCTGGGTTAGATATGGAGGAGCTTTATGTTCCAGTGTAATCTATACATATGACACTTGTACAATACAGAGACACCTGGGGTAGATATGGAGGAGCATTAAGTTCCAGTGTAATCTATACATGTCACATGTACAATAGAAACCTGGGATAGGGAGGAGCTTTATGTTCCAGTGTAATCTATAAATATGTCACATGTACAATACAGAGACACCTGGGATAGATATGGAGGAGCTTTATGTTCCAGTGTAATCTATAAATATGACACATGTACAACACAGAGACACCTGGGATAGATATGGAGGAGCTTTATGTTCCAGTGTAATCTATACATATGACACATGTACAATACAGAGACACCTGGGATAGATATGGAGGAGCTTTATGTTCCAGTGTAATCTATAAATATGACATATGTACAATAAAGAGACACCTGGGATAGATATGGAGGAGCTTTATGTTCCAGTGTATTATATAAATATGTCACATGTACAATACAGAGACACCTGGGATAGATATGGAGGAGCTTTGTGTTCGAGTGTAATCTATACATGTCACATGTACAATACAGAGACATCAGGCATAGATATGGAGGAGCTTTATGTTCCAGTGTAATCTATACAAATGCCACATGTACAATACAGAGACACCTGGGATAGATATGGAGGAGCTTTATGTTCCAGTGTAATCTATAAATATGACATATGTACAATAAAGAGACACCTGGGATAGATATGGAGGAGCTTTATGTTCCAGTGTAATCTGTAAATATGTCACATGTACAATACAGACACACCTGTGATAGATATGGAGGAGCTTTATGTTCGAGTGTAATCTATACATATGACACATGTACAATACAGAGACACCTGGGATAGATATGGAGGAGCTTTATGTTTCATTGTAATCTATAAATATGACAAATGTACAATACAGAGACACCTGGGATAGATATGGAGGAGCTTTATGTTCCAGTGTAATCTATACATGTCACATGTACAATAGAAACCTGGGATAGGGACAAGCTTTATGTTCCTATGTAATCTATAAATATGTCACATGTACAATACAGAGAAACCTGGGATAGATATGGAGGAGCTTTATGTTCCAGTGTAATCTATAAATATGACACATGTACAATACAGAGACACCTGGGATAGATATGGAGGAGCTTTATGTTCCAGTGTAATCTATACATATGACACATGTACAATACAGAGACACCTGGGATAGATATGGAGGAGCTTTATGTTCCAGTGTAATCTATAAATATGACATATGTACAATAAAGAGACACCTGGGATAGATATGGAGGAGCTTTATGTTCCAGTGTAATCTATAAATATGTCACATGTACAATACAGAGACGCCTGGGATAGATATGGAGGAGCTTTATGTTCCAGTGTAATCTATACATGTCACATGTACAATACAGAGACATCTGGGATAGATATGGAGGAGCTTTATGTTCCAGTGCAATCTATACAAATGACACATGTACAATACAGAGACACTTGGGATAGATATGGAGGAGCTTTATGTTCCAGTGTAATCTATAAATATGACATATGTACAATAAAGAGACACCTGGGATAGATATGGAGGAGCTTTATGTTCCAGTGGAATCTATAAATATGTCACATGTACAATACAGACACACCTGTGATAGATATGGAGGAGCTTTATGTTCCAGTGTAATCTATACATATGACACATGTACAATACAGAGACACCTGAGATAGATATGGAGGAGCTTTATGTTCCAGTGTAATCTATACATGTCACATGTACAATACACACCTGGAATAGGGAGGAGCTTTATGTTCCAGTGTAATCTATAAATATGTCACATGTACAATACAGACACACCTGGGATAGATATGGAGGAGCTTTAATCTTAAAATATGACACATGTACAATACAGAGACACCTGGGATAGATATTTAGGAGCTTTATGTTCCAGTGTAATCTATACATATGACACCTGCACAATACAGAGACACCTGGGATAGATATGGAGGAGCTTTATGTTCCAGTGTAATCTATAAATATGACATATGTACAATAAAGACACACCTGGGATAGATATGGAGGAGCTTTATGTTCCAGTGTAATCTATAAATATCACATATGTACAAAACAGAGACACCTGGGATAGATATGGAGGAGCTTTATGTTCCAGTGTAATCTATAAATATGACACATGTACAATACAGAGACACCTGGGATAGATATGGAGGAGCTTTATGTTCCAGTGAAATCTATACATATGACACATGTACAATACAGAGACACCTGGGATAGATATGGAGGAGCTTTATGTTCCAGTGTAATCTATAAATATGACATATGTACAATAAAGAGACACCAGGGATAGATATGGAGGAGCTTTATGTTCCAGTGTAATCTATAAATATGTCACATGTACAATACAGAGACATCTGGGATAGATATGGAGGAGCTTTATGTTCCAGTGTAATCTATACATGTCACATGTACAATACACAGACATCTGGGATAGATATGGAGGAGCTTTATGTTCCAGTGTAATCTATACTAATGACACATGTACAATACAGAGACACCTGGGATAGATATGGAGGAGCTTTATGTTCCAGTGTAATCTATAAATATGACATATGTACAATAAAGAGACACCTGGGATAGATATGGAGTAGCTTTATGTTCCAGTGTAATCTATAAATATGACATATGTACAATAAAGAGACACCTGGGATAGATATGGAGGAGATTTATGTTCCAGTGTAATCTATACATGTCACATGTACAATACACACCTGGAATAGGGAGGAGCTTTATGTTCCAGTGTAATCTATAAATATGTCACATGTACAATACAGACACACCTGGGATAGATATGGAGGAGCTTTAATCTTAAAATATGACACATGTACAATACAGAGACACCTGGGATAGATATTTAGGAGCTTTATGTTCCAGTGAAATCTATACATATGACACATGTACAATACAGAGACACCTGGGATAGATATGGAGGAGCTTTATGTTCCAGTGTAATCTATAAATATGACATATGTACAATAAAGACACATTGTGGAATAGATATGGAGGAGCTTTATGTTCCAGTGTAATCTATAAATATGTCACATGTACAATACAGAGACACCTGGGATAGATATGGAGGAGCTTTATGTTCCAGTGTAATCTATACATGTCACATGTACAATACAGAGACACCTGGGATAGATATGGAGGAGCTTTATGTTCCAGTGTAATCTATAAATATGACATATGTACAATAAAGACACACCTGGGATAGATATGGAGGAGCTTTATGTTCCATTGTAATCTATAAATATGACACATGTACAATACAGAGACACCTGGGATAGATATGGAGGAGCTTTATGTTCCAGTGCAATCTATACATGTCACATGTACAATAGACACCTGGGATAGGGAGGAGCTTTATGTTCCAGTGTAATCTATAAATATGTCACATGTACAATACAGAGACACCTGGGATAGATATGGAGGAGCTTTATGTTCCAGTGTAATCTATAAATATGAAACATGTACAATAGTGAGACACCTGGGTTAGATATGGAGGAGCTTTATGTTCCAGTGTAATCTATACATATGACACTTGTACAATACAGAGACAGCTGGGGTAGATATGGAGGAGCTTTAAGTTCCAGTGTAATCTATACATGTCACATGTACAATAGAAACCTGGGATAGGGAGGAGCTTTATGTTCCAGTGTAATCTATAAATATGTCACATGTACAATACAGAGACACCTGGGATAGATATGGAGGAGCTTTATGTTCCAGTGTAATCTATAAATATGACACATGTACAACACAGAGACACCTGGGATAGATATGGAGGAGCTTTATGTTCCAGTGTAATCTATACATATGACACATGTACAATACAGAGACACCTGGGATAGATATGGAGGAGCTTTATGTTCCAGTGTAATCTATAAATATTACATATGTACAATAAAGAGACACCTGGGATAGATATGGAGGAGCTTTATGTTCCAGTGTATTATATAAATATGTCACATGTACAATACAGAGACACCTGGGATAGATATGGAGGAGCTTTGTGTTCGAGTGTAATCTATACATGTCACATGTACAATACAGAGACATCAGGCATAGATATGGAGGAGCTTTATGTTCCAGTGTAATCTATACAAATGCCACATGTACAATACAGAGACACCTGGGATAGATATGGAGGAGCTTTATGTTCCAGTGTAATCTATAAATATGACATATGTACAATAAAGATACACCTGGGATAGATATGGAGGAGCTTTATGTTCCAGTGTAATCTGTAAATATGTCACATGTACAATACAGACACACCTGTGATAGATATGGAGGAGCTTTATGTTCCAGTGTAATCTATACATATGACACATGTACAATACAGAGACACCTGGGATAGATATGGAGGAGCTTTATGTTTCATTGTAATCTATAAATATGACAAATGTACAATACAGAGACACCTGGGATAGATATGGAGGAGCTTTATGTTCCAGTGTAATCTATACATGTCACATGTACAATACAAACCTGGGATAGGGACAAGCTTTATGTTCCTGTGTAATCTATAAATATGTCACATGTACAATACAGAGAAACCTGGGATAGATATGGAGGAGCTTTATGTTCCAGTGTAATCTATAAATATGACACATGTACAATACAGAGACACCTGGGATAGATATGGAGGAGCTTTATGTTCCAGTGTAATCTATACATATGACACATGTACAATACAGAGACACCTGGGATAGATATGGAGGAGCTTTATGTTCCAGTGTAATCTATAAATATGACATATGTACAATAAAGAGACACCTGGGATAGATATGAAGGAGCTTTATGTTCCAGTGTAATCTATAAATATGTCACATGTACAATACAGAGACACCTGGGATAGATATGGAGGAGCTTTATGTTCCAGTGTAATCTATACATGTCACATGTACAATACAGAGACATCTGGGATAGATATGGAGGAGCTTTATGTTCCAGTGTAATCTATACAAATGACACATGTACAATACAGAGACACCTGGGATAGATATGGAGGAGCTTTATGTTCCAGTGTAATCTATAAATATGACATATGTACAATAAAGAGACACCTGGGATAGATATGGAGGAGCTTTATGTTCCAGTGTAATCTATAAATATGTCACATGTACAATACAGACACACCTGTGATAGATATGGAGGAGCTTTATGTTCCAGTGTAATCTATACATATGACACATGTACAATACAGAGACACCTGGGATAGATATGGAGGAGCTTTATGTTCCAGTGTAATCTATAAATATGACATATGTACAATAAAGAGACACCTGGGATAGATATGGAGGAGATTTATGTTCCAGTGTAATCTATACATGTCACATGTACAATACACACCTGGAATAGGGAGGAGCTTTATGTTCCAGTGTAATCTATAAATATGTCACATGTACAATACAGACACACCTGGGATAGATATGGAGGAGCTTTAATCTTAAAATATGACACATGTACAATACAGAGACACCTGGGATAGATATTTAGGAGCTTTATGTTCCAGTGTAATCTATACATATGACACCTGCACAATACAGAGACACCTGGGATAGATATGGAGGAGCTTTATGTTCCAGTGTAATCTATAAATATGACATATGTACAATAAAGAAACACCTGGGATAGATATGGAGGAGCTTTATGTTCCAGTGTAATCTATAAATATCACATATGTACAAAACAGAGACACCTGGGATAGATATGGAGGAGCTTTATGTTCCAGTGTAATCTATAAATATGACATACGTACAATAAAGAGACACCTGGGATAGATATGGAGGAGCTTTATGTTCCAGTGTAATCTATACATGTCACATGTACAATAGACACCTGGGATAGGGAGGAGCTTTATGTTCCAGTGTAATCTATAAATATGTCACATGTACAATACAGAGACACTTGGGATAGATATGGAGGAGCTTTATGTTCCAGTGTAAACTATAAATATGAGACATGTACAATACAGAGACACCTGGGATAGATATGGAGGAGCTTTATGTTCCTGTGTAATCTATAAATATGACATATGTACAATAAAGAGACACCTGGGATAGGGAGGAGCTTTATGTTCCAGTGTAATCTATAAATATGTCACATGTACAATACAGAGACACCTGGGATAGATATGGAGGAGCTTTATGTTCCAGTGTAAACTATAAATATGACATATGTACAATGCAGAGACACCTTGGATAGATATGGAGGAGCTTTATGTTCCAGTGTAATCTATAAATATGACATATGTACAATAAAGAGACACCTGGGATAGATATGGAGGAGCTTTATGTTCCAGTGTAATCTATAAATATGTCACATGTACAATACAGAGACACCTGGGATAGATATGGAGGAGCTTTATGTTCCAGTGTAATCTATACATGTCACATGTACAATACAGAGACACCTGGGATAGATATGGAGGAGCTTTATGTTCCAGTGTAATCTATACATATGACACATGTACAAAACAGAGACACCTGGGATAGATATGGAGGAGCTTTATGTTCCAGTGTAATCAATAAATATCACACATGTACAATAAAGAGACACCTGGGATAGATATGGAGGAGCTTTATGTTCCAGTGTAATCTATACATGTCACATGTACAATTGACAAATGGGATAGGGAGTTGCTTTATGTTCCAGTGTAACCTATAAATATGTCACATGTACAATACAGAGACACCTGGGTTAGATATGGAGGAGCTTTATGTTCCAGTGTAAACTATAAATATGACACATGTACAATACAGAGACACCTGGGATAGATATGGAGGAGCTTTATGTTCCAGTGTAATCTATACATATGACACATGTACAATACAGAGACACCTGGGATAGATATGGAGGAGCTTTAAGTTCCAGTGTAATCTATAAATATGACATATGTACAATAAAGAGACACCTGGGATAGATATGGAGGAGCTTTATGTTCCAGTGTAATCTATACATATGACACATTTACAATACAGAGACACCTGGGATAGATATGGAGGAGCTTTATGTTCCAGTGTAATCTATAAATATGACATATGGACAATAAAGAGACACCTGGGATAGATATGGAGGAGCTTTACGTTCCAGTGTAATCTATAAATATGTCAAATGTACGATACAGACACACCTGGGATAGATATGGAGGAGCTTTATGTTCCATTGTAATCTATAAATATCACATATGTACAATACAGAGGCACCTGGGATAGATATGGAGGAGCTTTATGTTCCAGTGTAATCTATAAATATGACACATGTACAATACAGAGACACCTGGGATAGATATGGAGGAGCTTTATGTTCCAGTGTAATCTATACATATGACACATGTACAATACAGAGACACCTGGGATAGATATGGAGGAGCTTTATGTTCCAGTGTAATCTATAAATATGACATATGTACAATAAAGAGACACCTGGGATAGATATGGAGGAGCTTAATGTTGCAGTGTAATCTATACATGTCACATGTACAATAGACACCTGGGATAGGGAGGAGCTTTATGTTCCAGTGTAAACTATAAATATGTCACATGTACAATACAGAGACACCTGGGATACATATGGAGGAGCTTTATGTTCCAGTGTAATCTATAAATATGACATATGTACAATAAAGAGACACCTGGGATAGATATGGAGGAGCTTTATGTTCCAGTGTAATCTATAAATATGTCACATGTACAATACAGAGACACCTGTGATAGATATGGAGGAGCTTTATGTTCCAGTGTAATCTATACATATGACATATGTACAATACAGAGACACCTGGGATAGATATGGAGGAGCTTTATGTTCCAGTGTAATCTATAAATATGACATATGTACAATAAAGAGACACCTGGGATAGATATGGAGGAGCTTTATGTTCCAGTGTATTATATAAATATGTCACATGTACAATACAGAGACACCTGGGATAGATATGGAGGAGCTTTGTGTTCGAGTGTAATCTATACATGTCACATGTACAATACAGAGACATCAGGCATAGATATGGAGGAGCTTTATGTTCCAGTGTAATCTATACAAATGCCACATGTACAATACAGAGACACCTGGGATAGATATGGAGGAGCTTTATGTTCCAGTGTAATCTATAAATATGACATATGTACAATAAAGATACACCTGGGATAGATATGGAGGAGCTTTATGTTCCAGTGTAATCTGTAAATATGTCACATGTACAATACAGACACACCTGTGATAGATATGGAGGAGCTTTATGTTCCAGTGTAATCTATACATATGACACATGTACAATACAGAGACACCTGGGATAGATATGGAGGAGCTTTATGTTTCATTGTAATCTATAAATATGACAAATGTACAATACAGAGACACCTGGGATAGATATGGAGGAGCTTTATGTTCCAGTGTAATCTATACATGTCACATGTACAATACAAACCTGGGATAGGGACAAGCTTTATGTTCCTGTGTAATCTATAAATATGTCACATGTACAATACAGAGAAACCTGGGATAGATATGGAGGAGCTTTATGTTCCAGTGTAATCTATAAATATGACACATGTACAATACAGAGACACCTGGGATAGATATGGAGGAGCTTTATGTTCCAGTGTAATCTATACATATGACACATGTACAATACAGAGACACCTGGGATAGATATGGAGGAGCTTTATGTTCCAGTGTAATCTATAAATATGACATATGTACAATAAAGAGACACCTGGGATAGATATGAAGGAGCTTTATGTTCCAGTGTAATCTATAAATATGTCACATGTACAATACAGAGACACCTGGGATAGATATGGAGGAGCTTTATGTTCCAGTGTAATCTATACATGTCACATGTACAATACAGAGACATCTGGGATAGATATGGAGGAGCTTTATGTTCCAGTGTAATCTATACAAATGACACATGTACAATACAGAGACACCTGGGATAGATATGGAGGAGCTTTATGTTCCAGTGTAATCTATAAATATGACATATGTACAATAAAGAGACACCTGGGATAGATATGGAGGAGCTTTATGTTCCAGTGTAATCTATAAATATGTCACATGTACAATACAGACACACCTGTGATAGATATGGAGGAGCTTTATGTTCCAGTGTAATCTATACATATGACACATGTACAATACAGAGACACCTGGGATAGATATGGAGGAGCTTTATGTTCCAGTGTAATCTATAAATATGACATATGTACAATAAAGAGACACCTGGGATAGATATGGAGGAGATTTATGTTCCAGTGTAATCTATACATGTCACATGTACAATACACACCTGGAATAGGGAGGAGCTTTATGTTCCAGTGTAATCTATAAATATGTCACATGTACAATACAGACACACCTGGGATAGATATGGAGGAGCTTTAATCTTAAAATATGACACATGTACAATACAGAGACACCTGGGATAGATATTTAGGAGCTTTATGTTCCAGTGTAATCTATACATATGACACCTGCACAATACAGAGACACCTGGGATAGATATGGAGGAGCTTTATGTTCCAGTGTAATCTATAAATATGACATATGTACAATAAAGAAACACCTGGGATAGATATGGAGGAGCTTTATGTTCCAGTGTAATCTATAAATATCACATATGTACAAAACAGAGACACCTGGGATAGATATGGAGGAGCTTTATGTTCCAGTGTAATCTATAAATATGACATACGTACAATAAAGAGACACCTGGGATAGATATGGAGGAGCTTTATGTTCCAGTGTAATCTATACATGTCACATGTACAATAGACACCTGGGATAGGGAGGAGCTTTATGTTCCAGTGTAATCTATAAATATGTCACATGTACAATACAGAGACACTTGGGATAGATATGGAGGAGCTTTATGTTCCAGTGTAAACTATAAATATGAGACATGTACAATACAGAGACACCTGGGATAGATATGGAGGAGCTTTATGTTCCTGTGTAATCTATAAATATGACATATGTACAATAAAGAGACACCTGGGATAGGGAGGAGCTTTATGTTCCAGTGTAATCTATAAATATGTCACATGTACAATACAGAGACACCTGGGATAGATATGGAGGAGCTTTATGTTCCAGTGTAAACTATAAATATGACATATGTACAATGCAGAGACACCTTGGATAGATATGGAGGAGCTTTATGTTCCAGTGTAATCTATAAATATGACATATGTACAATAAAGAGACACCTGGGATAGATATGGAGGAGCTTTATGTTCCAGTGTAATCTATAAATATGTCACATGTACAATACAGAAACACCTGGGATAGATATGGAGGAGCTTTATGTTCCAGTGTAATCTATACATGTCACATGTACAATACAGAGACACCTGGGATAGATATGGAGGAGCTTTATGTTCCAGTGTAATCTATACATATGACACATGTACAAAACAGAGACACCTGGGATAGATATGGAGGAGCTTTATGTTCCAGTGTAATCAATAAATATCACACATGTACAATAAAGAGACACCTGGGATAGATATGGAGGAGCTTTATGTTCCAGTGTAATCTATACATGTCACATGTACAATTGACAAATGGGATAGGGAGTTGCTTTATGTTCCAGTGTAACCTATAAATATGTCACATGTACAATACAGAGACACCTGGGTTAGATATGGAGGAGCTTTATGTTCCAGTGTAAACTATAAATATGACACATGTACAATACAGAGACACCTGGGATAGATATGTAGGAGCTTTATGTTCCAGTGTAATCTATACATATGACACATGTACAATACAGAGACACCTGGGATAGATATGGAGGAGCTTTAAGTTCCAGTGTAATCTATAAATATGACATATGTACAATAAAGAGACACCTGGGATAGATATGGAGGAGCTTTATGTTCCAGTGTAATCTATACATATGACACATTTACAATACAGAGACACCTGGGATAGATATGGAGGAGCTTTATGTTCCAGTGTAATCTATAAATATGACATATGGACAATAAAGAGACACCTGGGATAGATATGGAGGAGCTTTACGTTCCAGTGTAATCTATAAATATGTCAAATGTACGATACAGACACACCTGGGATAGATATGGAGGAGCTTTATGTTCCATTGTAATCTATAAATATCACATATGTACAATACAGAGGCACCTGGGATAGATATGGAGGAGCTTTATGTTCCAGTGTAATCTATAAATATGACACATGTACAATACAGAGACACCTGGGATAGATATGGAGGAGCTTTATGTTCCAGTGTAATCTATACATATGACACATGTACAATACAGAGACACCTGGGATAGATATGGAGGAGCTTTATGTTCCAGTGTAATCTATAAATATGACATATGTACAATAAAGAGACACCTGGGATAGATATGGAGGAGCTTAATGTTGCAGTGTAATCTATACATGTCACATGTACAATAGACACCTGGGATAGGGAGGAGCTTTATGTTCCAGTGTAAACTATAAATATGTCACATGTACAATACAGAGACACCTGGGATACATATGGAGGAGCTTTATGTTCCAGTGTAATCTATAAATATGACATATGTACAATAAAGAGACACCTGGGATAGATATGGAGGAGCTTTATGTTCCAGTGTAATCTATAAATATGTCACATGTACAATACAGAGACACCTGTGATAGATATGGAGGAGCTTTATGTTCCAGTGTAATCTATACATATGACATATGTACAATACAGAGACACCTGGGATAGATATGGAGGAGCTTTATGTTCCAGTGTAATCTATAAATATGACATATGTACAATAAAGAGACACCTGGGATAGATATGGAGGAGCTTTATGTTCCAGTGTAATCTATAAATATGTCACATGTACAATACAGAGACACCTGGGATAGATATGGAGGAGCTTTATGTTCCAGTGTAATCTATACATGTCACATGTACAATACAGAGACATCTGGGATAGATATGGAGGAGCTTTATGTTCCAGTGTAATCTATACAAATGACACATGTACAATACAGAGACACCTGGGATAGATATGGAGGAGCTTTATGTTCCAGTGTAATCTATAAATATGACATATGTACAATAAAGAGACACCTGGGATAGATATGGAGGAGCTTTATGTTCCAGTGTAATCTATAAATATGTCACATGTACAATACAGACACACCTGTGATAGATATGGAGGAGCTTTATGTTCCAGTGTAATCTATACATATGACACATGTACAATACAGAGACACCTGGGATAGATATGGAGGAGCTTTATGTTCCAGTGTAATCTATAAATATGACATATGTACAATAAAGAGACACCTGGGATAGATATGGAGGAGATTTATGTTCCAGTGTAATCTATACATGTCACATGTACAATACACACCTGGAATAGGGAGGAGCTTTATGTTCCAGTGTAATCTATAAATATGTCACATGTACAATACAGACACACCTGGGATAGATATGGAGGAGCTTTAATCTTAAAATATGACACATGTACAATACAGAGACACCTGGGATAGATATTTAGGAGCTTTATGTTCCAGTGTAATCTATACATATGACACCTGCACAATACAGAGACACCTGGGATAGATATGGAGGAGCTTTATGTTCCAGTGTAATCTATAAATATGACATATGTACAATAAAGACACACCTGGGATAGATATGGAGGAGCTTTATGTTCCAGTGTAATCTATAAATATCACATATGTACAAAACAGAGACACCTGGGATAGATATGGAGGAGCTTTATGTTCCAGTGTAATCTATAAATATGACATACGTACAATAAAGAGACACCTGGGATAGATATGGAGGAGCTTTATGTTCCAGTGTAATCTATACATGTCACATGTACAATAGACACCTGGGATAGGGAGGAGCTTTATGTTCCAGTGTAATCTATAAATATGTCACATGTACAATACAGAGACACCTGGGATAGATATGGAGGAGCTTTATGTTCCAGTGTAAACTATAAATATTACACATGTACAATACAGAGACACCTGGGATAGATATGGAGGAGCTTTATGTTCCTGTGTAATCTATAAATATGACATATGTACAATAAAGAGACACCTGGGATAGGGAGGAGCTTTATGTTCCAGTGTAATCTATAAATATGTCACATGTACAATACAGAGACACCTGGGATAGATATGGAGGAGCTTTATGTTCCAGTGTAAACTATAAATATGACATATGTACAATGCAGAGACACCTTGGATAGATATGGAGGAGCTTTATGTTCCAGTGTAATCTATAAATATGACATATGTACAATAAAGAGACACCTGGGATAGATATGGAGGAGCTTTATGTTCCAGTGTAATCTATAAATATGTCACATGTACAATACAGAGACACCTGGGATAGATATGGAGGAGCTTTATGTTCCAGTGTAATCTATACATGTCACATGTACAATACAGAGACACCTGGGATAGATATGGAGGAGCTTTATGTTCCAGTGTAATCTATACATATGACACATGTACAAAACAGAGACACCTGGGATAGATATGGAGGAGCTTTATGTTCCAGTGTAATCAATAAATATCACACATGTACAATAAAGAGACACCTGGGATAGATATGGAGGAGCTTTATGTTCCAGTGTAATCTATACATGTCACATGTACAATAGACACCTGGGATAGGGAGGAGCTTTATGTTCCAGTGTAATCTATAAATATGTCACATGTACAATACAGAGACACCTGGGATAGATATGGAGGAGCTTTATGTTCCAGTGTAAACTATAAATATTACACATGTACAATACAGAGACACCTGGGATAGATATGGAGGAGCTTTATGTTCCTGTGTAATCTATAAATATGACATATGTACAATAAAGAGACACCTGGGATAGGGAGGAGCTTTATGTTCCAGTGTAATCTATAAATATGTCACATGTACAATACAGAGACACCTGGGATAGATATGGAGGAGCTTTATGTTCCAGTGTAAACTATAAATATGACATATGTACAATGCAGAGACACCTTGGATAGATATGGAGGAGCTTTATGTTCCAGTGTAATCTATAAATATGACATATGTACAATAAAGAGACACCTGGGATAGATATGGAGGAGCTTTATGTTCCAGTGTAATCTATAAATATGTCACATGTACAATACAGAGACACCTGGGATAGATATGGAGGAGCTTTATGTTCCAGTGTAATCTATACATGTCACATGTACAATACAGAGACACCTGGGATAGATATGGAGGAGCTTTATGTTCCAGTGTAATCTATACATATGACACATGTACAAAACAGAGACACCTGGGATAGATATGGAGGAGCTTTATGTTCCAGTGTAATCAATAAATATCACACATGTACAATAAAGAGACACCTGGGATAGATATGGAGGAGCTTTATGTTCCAGTGTAATCTATACATGTCACATGTACAATTGACAAATGGGATAGGGAGTTGCTTTATGTTCCAGTGTAACCTATAAATATGTCACATGTACAATACAGAGACACCTGGGTTAGATATGGAGGAGCTTTATGTTCCAGTGTAAACTATAAATATGACACATGTACAATACAGAGACACCTGGGATAGATATGGAGGAGCTTTATGTTCCAGTGTAATCTATACATATGACACATGTACAATACAGAGACACCTGGGATAGATATGGAGGAGCTTTAAGTTCCAGTGTAATCTATAAATATGACATATGTACAATAAAGAGACACCTGGGATAGATATGGAGGAGCTTTATGTTCCAGTGTAATCTATACATATGACACATTTACAATACAGAGACACCTGGGATAGATATGGAGGAGCTTTATGTTCCAGTGTAATCTATAAATATGACATATGGACAATAAAGAGACACCTGGGATAGATATGGAGGAGCTTTACGTTCCAGTGTAATCTATAAATATGTCAAATGTACGATACAGACACACCTGGGATAGATATGGAGGAGCTTTATGTTCCATTGTAATCTATAAATATCACATATGTACAATACAGAGGCACCTGGGATAGATATGGAGGAGCTTTATGTTCCAGTGTAATCTATAAATATGACACATGTACAATACAGAGACACCTGGGATAGATATGGAGGAGCTTTATGTTCCAGTGTAATCTATACATATGACACATGTACAATACAGAGACACCTGGGATAGATATGGAGGAGCTTTATGTTCCAGTGTAATCTATAAATATGACATATGTACAATAAAGAGACACCTGGGATAGATATGGAGGAGCTTAATGTTGCAGTGTAATCTATACATGTCACATGTACAATAGACACCTGGGATAGGGAGGAGCTTTATGTTCCAGTGTAAACTATAAATATGTCACATGTACAATACAGAGACACCTGGGATACATATGGAGGAGCTTTATGTTCCAGTGTAATCTATAAATATGACATATGTACAATAAAGAGACACCTGGGATAGATATGGAGGAGCTTTATGTTCCAGTGTAATCTATAAATATGTCACATGTACAATACAGAGACTCCTGTGATAGATATGGAGGAGCTTTATGTTCCAGTGTAATCTATACATATGACATATGTACAATACAGAGACACCTGGGATAGATATGGAGGAGCTTTATGTTCCAGTGTAATCTATAAATATGACATATGTACAATAAAGAGACACCTGGGATAGATATGGAGGAGCTTTATGTTCCAGTGTAATCTATACATATCACATGTACAATACACACCTGGGATAGGGAGGAGCTTTATGTTCCAGTGTAATCTATAAATATGTCACATGTACAATACAGACACACCTGGGATAGATATGGAGGAACTTTAATCTTAAAATATGACACATGTACAATACAGAGACACCTGGGATAGATATTTAGGAGCTTTATTTTCCAGTGTAATCTATACATATGACACATGTACAATACAGAGACACCTGGGATAGATATGGAGGAGCTTTATGTTCCAGTGTAATCTATAAATATGACATATGTACAATAAAGACACACCTGGGATAGATATGGAGGAGCTTTATGTTCCATTGTAATCTTTAAATATGACACATGTACAATACAGAGACACCTGGGATAGATATGGAGGAGCTTTAAGTTCCAGTGCAATCTATACATGTCACATGTACAATAGACACCTGGGATAGGGAGGAGCTTTATGTTCCTGTGTAATCTATAAATATGTCACATGTACAATACAGAGACACCTGGGATAGATATGGAGGAGCTTTATGTTCCAGTGTAATCTATAAATATGAAACATGTACAATAGTGAGACACCTGGGATAGATATGGAGGAGCTTTATGTTCCAGTGTAATCTATACATATGACACTTGTACAATACAGAGACACCTTGGGTAGATATGGAGGAGCTTTAAGTTCCAGTGTAATCTATACATGTCACATGTACAATAGAAACCTGGGATAGGGAGGAGCTTTATGTTCCAGTGTAATCTATAAATATGTCACATGTACAATACAGAGACACCTGGGATAGATATGGAGGAGCTTTATGTTCCAGTGTAATCTATAAATATGACACATGTACAATACAGAGACACCTGGGATAGATATGGAGGAGCTTTATGTTCCAGTGTAATCTATACATATGACACATGTACAATACAGAGACACCTATGATAGATATGGAGGAGCTTTATGTTCCAGTGTAATCTATAAATATGACATATGTACAATAAAGAGACACCTGGGATAGATATGGAGGAGCTTTATGTTCCAGTGTAATATATAAATATGTCACATGTACAATACAGAGACACCTGGGATAGATATGGAGGAGCTTTATGTTCCAGTGTAATCTATACATGTCACATGTACAATACAGAGACATCTGGCATAGATATGTTGGAGCTTTATGTTCCAGTGTAATCTATACATATGACACATGTACAATACAGAGACACCTGGGATAGATATGGAGGAGCTTTTTGTTCCAGTGTAATCTATAAATATGACACATGTACAATACAGACACACCTGGGATAGATATGGAGGAGCTTTATGTTCCAGTGTAATCTATAAATATCACACATGTACAATACAGAGACACCTGGGATAGATATGGAGGAGCTTTATGTTCCAGTGTAATCTATACATGTTACATGTACAATAGACACCTGGGATAGGGAGGAGCTTTATGTTTAAGTGTAATCTATAAATATGTCACATGTACAATACAGAGACACCTGGGATAGATATGGAGGAGCTTTATGTTCCAGTGTAATCTATAAATATGAAACGTGTACAATAGTGAGACACCTGGGATAGATATGGAGGAGCTTTATGTTCCAGTGTAATCTATACATATGACACTTGTACAATACAGAGACACCTTGGGTAGATATGGAGGAGCTTTAAGTTCCAGTGTAATCTATACATGTCACATGTACAATAGAAACCTGGGATAGGGAGGAGCTTTATGTTCCAGTGTAATCTATAAATATGTCACATGTACAATACAGAGACACCTGGGATAGATATGGAGGAGCTTTATGTTCCAGTGTAATCTATAAATATGACACATGTACAATACAGAGACACCTGGGATAGATATGGAGGAGCTTTATGTTCCAGTGTAATCTATACATATGACACATGTACAATACAGAGACACCTGGGATAGATATGGAGGAGCTTTATGTTCCAGTGTAATCTATAAATATGACTTACGTACAATAAAGAGACACCTGGGATAGATATGGAGGAGCTTTATGTTCCAGTGTAATCTATACATGTCACATGTACAATAGACACCTGGGATAGGGAGGAGCTTTATGTTCCAGTGTAATCTATAAATATGTCACATGTACAATACAGAGACACCTGGGATAGATATGGAGGAGCTTTATGTTCCAGTGTAAACTATAAATATGAGACATATACAATACAGAGACACCTGGGATAGATATGGAGGAGCTTTATGTTCCTGTGTAATCTATAAATATGACATATGTACAATAAAGAGACACCTGGTATAGGGAGGAGCTTTATGTTCCAGTGTAATCTATAAATATGTCACATGTACAATACAGAGACACCTGGGATAGATATGGAGGAGCTTTATGTTCCAGTGTAAACTATAAATATGACACATGTACAATGCAGAGACACCTTGGATAGATATGGAGGAGCTTTATGTTCCAGTGTAATCTATAAATATGACATATGTACAATAAAGAGACACCTGGGATAGATATGGAGGAGCTTTATGTTCCAGTGTAATCTATAAATATGTCACATGTACAATACAGAGACACCTGGGATAGATATGGAGGAGCTTTATGTTCCAGTGTAATCTATACATGTCACATGTACAATACAGAGACACCTGGGATAGATATGGAGGAGCTTTATGTTCCAGTGTAATCTATACATATGACACATGTACAAAACAGAGACACCTGGGATAGATATGGAGGAGCTTTATGTTCCAGTGTAATCAATAAATATCACACATGTACAATAAAGAGACACCTGGGATAGATATGGAGGAGCTTTATGTTCCAGTGTAATCTATACATGTCACATGTACAATTGACAAATGGGATAGGGAGTTGCTTTATGTTCCAGTGTAACCTATAAATATGTCACATGTACAATACAGAGACACCTGGGTTAGATATGGAGGAGCTTTATGTTCCAGTGTAAACTATAAATATGACACATGTACAATACAGAGACACCTGGGATAGATATGGAGGAGCTTTATGTTCCAGTGTAATCTATACATATGACACATGTACAATACAGAGACACCTGGGATAGATATGGAGGAGCTTTAAGTTCCAGTGTAATCTATAAATATGACATATGTACAATAAAGAGACACCTGGGATAGATATGGAGGAGCTTTATGTTCCAGTGTAATCTATACATATGACACATTTACAATACAGAGACACCTGGGATAGATATGGAGGAGCTTTATGTTCCAGTGTAATCTATAAATATGACATATGGACAATAAAGAGACACCTGGGATAGATATGGAGGAGCTTTACGTTCCAGTGTAATCTATAAATATGTCAAAAGTACGATACAGACACACCTGGGATAGATATGGAGGAGCTTTATGTTCCATTGTAATCTATAAATATCACATATGTACAATACAGAGGCACCTGGCATAGATATGGAGGAGCTTTATGTTCCAGTGTAATCTATAAATATGACACATGTACAATACAGAGACACCTGGGATAGATATGGAGGAGCTTTATGTTCCAGTGTAATCTATACATATGACACATGTACAATACAGAGACACCTGGGATAGATATGGAGGAGCTTTATGTTCCAGTGTAATCTATAAATATGACATATGTACAATAAAGAGACACCTGGGATAGATATGGAGGAGCTTAATGTTGCAGTGTAATCTATACATGTCACATGTACAATAGACACCTGGGATAGGGAGGAGCTTTATGTTCCAGTGTAAACTATAAATATGTCACATGTACAATACAGAGACACCTGGGATACATATGGAGGAGCTTTATGTTCCAGTGTAATCTATAAATATGACATATGTACAATAAAGAGACACCTGGGATAGATATGGAGGAGCTTTATGTTCCAGTGTAATCTATAAATATGTCACATGTACAATACAGAGACACCTGTGATAGATATGGAGGAGCTTTATGTTCCAGTGTAATCTATACATATGACATATGTACAATACAGAGACACCTGGGATAGATATGGAGGAGCTTTATGTTCCAGTGTAATCTATAAATATGACATATGTACAATAAAGAGACACCTGGGAAAGATATGGAGGAGCTTTATGTTCCAGTGTAATCTATACATATCACATGTACAATACACACCTGGGATAGGGAGGAGCTTTATGTTCCAGTGTAATCTATAAATATGTCACATGTACAATACAGACACACCTGGGATAGATATGGAGGAACTTTAATCTTAAAATATGACAAATGTACAATACAGAGACACCTGGGATAGATATTTAGGAGCTTTATGTTCCAGTGTAATCTATACATATGACACATGTACAATACAGAGACACCTGGGATAGATATGGAGGAGCTTTATGTTCCAGTGTAATCTATAAATATGACATATGTACAATAAAGACACACCTGGGATAGATATGGAGGAGCTTTATGTTCCATTGTAATCTTTAAATATGACACATGTACAATACAGAGACACCTGGGATAGATATGGAGGAGCTTTATGTTCCAGTGCAATCTATACATGTCACATGTACAATAGACACCTGGGATAGGGAGGAGCTTTATGTTCCTGTGTAATCTATAAATATGTCACGTACAATACAGAGACACCTGGGATAGATATGGAGGAGCTTTATGTTCCAGTGTAATCTATAAATATGAAACATGTACAATAGTGAGACACCTGGGATAGATATGGAGGAGCTTTATGTTCCAGTGTAATCTATACATATGACACTTGTACAATACAGAGACACCTTGGGTAGATATGGAGGAGCTTTAAGTTCCAGTGTAATCTATACATGTCACATGTACAATAGAAACCTGGGATAGGGAGGAGCTTTATGTTCCAGTGTAATCTATAAATATGTCACATGTACAATACAGAGACACCTATGATAGATATGGAGGAGCTTTATGTTCCAGTGTAATCTATAATTATGACACATGTACAATACAGAGACACCTGGGATAGATATGGAGGAGCTTTATGTTCCAGTGTAATCTATACATATGACACATGTACAATACAGAGACACCTATGATAGATATGGAGGAGCTTTATGTTCCAGTGTAATCTATAAATATGACATATGTACAATAAAGAGACACCTGGGATAGATATGGAGGAGCTTTATGTTCCAGTGTAATATATAAATATGTCACATGTACAATACAGAGACACCTGGGATAGATATGGAGGAGCTTTATGTTCCAGTGTAATCTATACATGTCACATGTACAATACAGAGACATCTGGCATAGATATGTTGGAGCTTTATGTTCCAGTGTAATCTATACATATGACACATGTACAATACAGAGACACCTGGGATAGATATGGAGGAGCTTTTTGTTCCAGTGTAATCTATAAATATGACACATGTACAATACAGACACACCTGGGATAGATATGGAGGACCTTTATGTTCCAGTGTAATCTATAAATATCACACATGTACAATACAGAGACACCTGGGATAGATATGGAGGAGCTTTATGTTCCAGTGTAATCTATAAATATGTCACATGTACAATACAGAGACACCTTTGATAGATATGGAGGAGCTTTATGTTCCAGTGTAATCTATAAATATCACATATGTACAAAACAGAGACACCTGGGATAGATATGGAGGAGCTTTATGTTCCAATGTAATCTATAAATATGACACATGTACAATAAAGAGACACCTGGGATAGATATGGAGGAGCTTTATGTTCCAGTGTAATCTATACATGTTACATGTACAATAGACACCTGGGATAGGGAGGAGCTTTATGTTTAAGTGTAATCTATAAATATGTCACATGTACAATACAGAGACACCTGGGATAGATATGGAGGAGCTTTATGTTCCAGTGTAATCTATAAATATGAAACGTGTACAATAGTGAGACACCTGGGATAGATATGGAGGAGCTTTATGTTCCAGTGTAATCTATACATATGACACTTGTACAATACAGAGACACCTTGGGTAGATATGGAGGAGCTTTAAGTTCCAGTGTAATCTATACATGTCACATGTACAATAGAAACCTGGGATAGGGAGGAGCTTTATGTTCCAGTGTAATCTATAAATATGTCACATGTACAATACAGAGACACCTGGGATAGATATGGAGGAGCTTTATGTTCCAGTGTAATCTATAAATATGACACATGTACAATACAGAGACACCTGGGATAGATATGGAGGAGCTTTATGTTCCAGTGTAATCTATACATATGACACATGTACAATACAGAGACACCTGGGATAGATATGGAGGAGCTTTATGTTCCAGTGTAATCTATAAATATGACATATGTACAATAAAGAGACACCTGGGATAGATATGGAGGAGCTTTATGTTCCAGTGTAATATATAAATATGTCACATGTACAATACAGAGACACCTGGGATAGATATGGAGGAGCTTTATGTTCCAGTGTAATCTATACATGTCACATGTACAATACAGAGACATCTGGCATAGATATGGAGGAGCTTTATGTTCCAGTGTAATCTATACAAATGACACATGTACAATACAGAGACACCTGGGATAGTTATGGAGGAGCTTTATGTTCCAGTATAATCTATAAATATGACATATGTACAATAAAGAGACACCTGGGATAGATATGGAGGAGCTTTATGTTCCAGTGTAACCGGTAAATATGTCACATGTACAATACAGACACACCTGTGATAGATATGGAGGAGCATTATGTTCCAGTGCAATCTATACATGTCACATGTACAATAGACACGGGATAGGGAAGAGCTTTATGTTCCAGTGTAATCTATAAATATGTCACATGTACAATATAGAGACACCTGGGATAGATATGGAGGAGCTTTATGTTCCAGTGTAATCTATAAATATGAAACATGTACAATACAGAGACACCTGGGATAGATATGGAGGAGCTTTATGTTCCAGTGTAATCTATACATATGACACTTGTACATTACAGAGACACCTGGGGTAGATATGGAGGAGCTTTATGTTCCAGTGTAATCTATACATGTCACATGTACATTAGAAACCTGGGATAGGGAGGAGCTTTATGTTCCGGTGTAATCTATAAATATGTCACATGTACAATACAGAGAAACCTGGGATAGATATGGAGGAGCTTTATGTTCCAGTGTAATCTATAAATATGACACATGTACAATACAGAGACACCTGGGATAGATATGGAGGAGCTTTATGTTCCAGTGAAATCTATACATATGACACATGTACAATACAGAGACACCTGGGATAGATATGGAGGAGCTTTATGTTCCAGTGTAATCTATAAATATGACATATGTACAATAAAGAGACACCAGGGATAGATATGGAGGAGCTTTATGTTCCAGTGTAATCTATAAATATGTCACATGTACAATACAGAGACATCTGGGATAGATATGGAGGAGCTTTATGTTCCAGTGTAATCTATACATGTCACATGTACAATACAGAGACATCTTGGATAGATATGGAGGAGCTTTATGTTCCAGTGTAATCTATACTAATGACACATGTACAATACAGAGACACCTGGGATAGATATGGAGGAGCTTTATGTTCCAGTGTAATCTATAAATATGACATATGTACAATAAAGAGACACCTGGGATAGATATGGAGTAGCTTTATGTTCCAGTGTAATCTATAAATATGTCACATGTACAATACAGACACACCTGTGATAGATATGGAGGAGCTTTATGTTCCAGTGTAATCTATACATATGACACATGTACAATACAGAGACACCTGGGATAGATATGGAGGAGCTTTATGTTCCAGTGTAATCTATAAATATGACATATGTACAATAAAGAGACACCTGGGATAGATATGGAGGAGATTTATGTTCCAGTGTAATCTATACATGTCACATGTACAATACACACCTGGAATAGGGAGGAGCTTTATGTTCCAGTGTAATCTATAAATATGTCACATGTACAATACAGACACACCTGGGATAGATATGGAGGAGCTTTAATCTTAAAATATGACACATGTACAATACAGAGACACCTGGGATAGATATTTAGGAGCTTTATGTTCCAGTGAAATCTATACATATGACCCATGTACAATACAGAGACACCTGGGATAGATATGGAGGAGCTTTATGTTCCAGTGTAATCTATAAATATGACATATGTACAATAAAGACACACCTGGGATAGATATGGAGGAGCTTTATGTTCCAGTGTAATCTATAAATATGTCACATGTACAATACAGAGACACCTGGGATAGATATGGAGGAGCTTTATGTTCCAGTGTAATCTATACATGTCACATGTACAATACAGAGACACCTGGGATAGATATGGAGGAGCTTTATGTTCCAGTGTAATCTATAAATATGACATATGTACAATAAAGACACACCTGGGATAGATATGGAGGAGCTTTATGTTCCATTGTAATCTATAAATATGACACATGTACAATACAGAGACACCTGGGATAGATATGGAGGAGCTTTATGTTCCAGTGCAATCTATACATGTCACATGTACAATAGACACCTGGGATAGGGAGGAGCTTTATGTTCCAGTGTAATCTATAAATGTGTCACATGTACAATACAGAGACACCTGGGATAGATATGGAGGAGCTTTATGTTCCAGTGTAATCTATAAATATGAAACATGTACAATAGTGAGACACCTGGGTTAGATATGGAGGAGCTTTATGTTCCAGTGTAATCTATACATATGACACTTGTACAATACAGAGACACCTGGGGTAGATATGGAGGAGCTTTAAGTTCCATTGTAATCTATACATGTCACATGTACAATAGAAACCTGGGATAGGGAGGAGCTTTATGTTCCAGTGTAATCTATAAATATGTCACATGTACAATACAGAGACACCTGGGATAGATATGGAGGAGCTTTATGTTCCAGTGTAATCTATAAATATGACACATGTACAACACAGAGACACCTGGGATAGATATGGAGGAGCTTTATGTTCCAGAGTAATCTATACATATGACAAATGTACAATACAGAGACACCTGGGATAGATATGGAGGAGCTTTATGTTCCAGTGTAATCTATAAATATGACATATGTACAATAAAGAGACACCTGGAATAGATATGGAGGAGCTTTATGTTCCAGTGTATTATATAAATATGTCACATGTACAATACAGAGACACCTGGGATAGATATGGAGGAGCTTTGTGTTCGAGTGTAATCTATACATGTCACATGTACAATACAGAGACATCAGGCATAGATATGGAGGAGCTTTATGTTCCAGTGTAATCTATACAAATGCCACATGTACAATACAGAGACACCTGGGATAGATATGGAGGAGCTTTATGTTCCAGTGTAATCTATAAATATGACATATGTACAATAAAGAGACACCTGGGATAGATATGGAGGAGCTTTATGTTCCAGTGTAATCTGTAAATATGTCACATGTACAATACAGACACACCTGTGATAGATATGGAGGAGCTTTATGTTCCAGTGTAATCTATACATATGACACATGTACAATACAGAGACACCTGGGATAGATATGGAGGAGCTTTATGTTTCATTGTAATCTATAAATATGACAAATGTACAATACAGAGACACCTGGGAAAGATATGGAGGAGCTTTATGTTCCAGTGTAATCTATACATGTCACATGTACAATAGAAACCTGGGATAGGGACAAGCTTTATGTTCCTGTGTAATCTATAAATATGTCACATGTACAATACAGAGAAACCTGGGATAGATATGGAGGAGCTTTATGTTCCAGTGTAATCTATAAATATGACACATGTACAATACAGAGACACCTGGGATAGATATGGAGGAGCTTTATGTTCCAGTGTAATCTATACATATGACACATGTACAATACAGAGCCACCTGGGATAGATATGGAGGAGCTTTATGTTCCAGTGTAATCTATAAATATGACATATGTACAATAAAGAGACACCTGGGATAGATATGGAGGAGCTTTATGTTCCAGTGTAATCTATAAATGTGTCACATGTACAATACAGAGACACCTGGGATAGATATGGAGGAGCTTTATGTTCCAGTGTAATCTATACATGTCACATGTACAATACAGAGACATCTGGGATAGATATGGAGGAGCTTTATGTTCCAGTGTAATCTATACAAATAACACATGTACAATACAGAGACACCTGGGATAGATATGGAGGAGCTTTATGTTCCAGTGTAATCTATAAATATGACATATGTACAATAAAGAGACACCTGGGATAGATATGGAGGAGCTTTATGTTCCAGTGTAATCTATAAATATGTCACATGTACAATACAGACACACCTGTGATAGATATGGAGGAGCTTTATGTTCCAGTGTAATCTATACATATGACACATGTACAATACAGAGACACCTGGGATAGATATGGAGGAGCTTTATGTTCCAGTGTAATCTATAAATATGACATATGTACAATAAAGAGACACCTGGGATAGATATGGAGGAGATTTATGTTCCAGTGTAATCTATACATGTCACATGTACAATACACACCTGGAATAGGGAGGAGCTTTATGTTCCAGTGTAATCTATAAATATGTCACATGTACAATACAGACACACCTGGGATAGATATGGAGGAGCTTTAATCTTAAAATATGACACATGTACAATACAGAGACACCTGGGATAGATATTTAGGAGCTTTATGTTCCAGTGTAATCTATACATATGACACCTGCACAATACAGAGACACCTGGGATAGATATGGAGGAGCTTTATGTTCCAGTGTAATCTATAAATATGACATATGTACAATAAAGACACAACTGGGATAGATATTGAGGAGCTTTATGTTCCAGTGTAATCTATAAATATCACATATGTACAAAACAGAGACACCTGGGATAGATATGGAGGAGCTTTATGTTCCAGTGTAATCTATAAATATGACATACGTACAATAAAGAGACACCTGGGATAGATATGGAGGAGCTTTATGTTCCAGTGTAATCTATACATGTCACATGTACAATAGACACCTGGGATAGGGAGGAGCTTTATGTTCCAGTGTAATCTATAAATATGTCACATGTACAATACAGAGACACCTGGGATAGATATGGAGGAGCTTTATGTTCCAGTGTAAACTATAAATATGACACATGTACAATACAGAGACACCTGGGATAGATATGGAGGAGCTTTATGTTCCTGTGTAATCTCTAAATATGACATATGTACAATAAAGAGACACCTGGGATAGGGAGGAGCTTTATGTTCCAGTGTAATCTATAAATATGTCACATGTACAATACAGAGACACCTGGGATAGATATGGAGGAGCTTTATGTTCCAATGTAAACTATAAATATGACACATGTACAATGCAGAGACACCTTGGATAGATATGGAGGAGCTTTATGTTCCAGTGTAATCTATAAATATGACATATGTACAATAAAGAGATACCTGGGATAGATATGGAGGATCTTTATGTTCCAGTGTAATCTATAAATATGTCACATGTACAATACAGAGACACCTGGGATAGATATGGAGGAGCTTTATGTTCCAGTGTAATCTATACATGTCACATGTACAAAACAGAGACACATGGGATAGATATGGAGGAGCTTTATGTTCCAGTGTAATCTATACATATCACACATGTACAATAAAGAGACACCTGGGATAGATATGGAGGAGCTTTATGTTCCAGTGTAATCTATACATGTCACATGTACAATTGACAAATGGGATAGGGAGTTGCTTTATGTTCCAGTGTAACCTATAAATATGTCACATGTACAATACAGAGACACCTGGGTTAGATATGGAGGAGCTTTATGTTCCAGTGTAAACTATAAATATGACACATGTACAATACAGAGACACCTGGGATAGATATGGAGGAGCTTTATGTTCCAGTGTAATCTATACATATGACACATGTACAATACAGAGACACCTGGGATAGATATGGAGGAGCTTTATGTTCCAGTGTAATCTATAAATATGACATATGTACAATAAAGAGACACCTGGGATAGATATGGAGGAGCTTTATGTTCCAGTGTAATCTATACATATGACACATTTACAATACAGAGACACCTGGGATAGATATGGAGGAGCTTTATGTTCCAGTGTAATCTATAAATATGACATATGGACAATAAAGAGACACCTGGGATAGATATGGAGGAGCTTTACGTTCCAGTGTAATCTATAAATATGTCAAATGTACGATACAGACACACCTGGGATAGATATGGAGGAGCTTTATGTTCCATTGTAATCTATAAATATCACATATGTACAATACAGAGGCACCTGGGATAGATATGGAGGAGCTTTATGTTCCAGTGTAATCTATAAATATGACACATGTACAATACAGAGACACCTGGGATAGATATGGAGGAGCTTTATGTTCCAGTGTAATCTATACATATGACACATGTACAATACAGAGACACCTGGGATAGATATGGAGGAGCTTTATGTTCCAGTGTAATCTATAAATATGACATATGTACAATAAAGTGACACCTGGGATAGATATGGAGGAGCTTAATGTTGCAGTGTAATCTATACATGTCACATGTACAATAGACACCTGGGATAGGGAGGAGCTTTATGTTCCAGTGTAAACTATAAATATGTCAAATGTACAATACAGAGACACCTGGGATACATATGGAGGAGCTTTATGTTCCAGTGTAATCTATAAATATGACATATGTACAATAAAGAGACACCTGGGATAGATATGGAGGAGCTTTATGTTCCAGTGTAATCTATAAATATGTCACATGTACAATACAGAGACACCTGTGATAGATATGGAGGAGCTTTATGTTCCAGTGTAATCTATACATATGACATATGTACAATACAGAGACACCTGGGATAGATATGGAGGAGCTTTATGTTCCAGTGTAATCTATAAATATGACATATGTACAATAAAGAGACACCTGGGATAGATATGGAGGAGCTTTATGTTCCAGTATAATCTATACATATCACATGTACAACACACACCTGGGATAGGGAGGAGCTTTATGTTCCAGTGTAATCTATAAATATGTCACATGTACAATACAGACACACCTGGGATAGATATGGAGGAACTTTAATCTTAAAATATGACACATGTACAATACAGAGACACCTGGGATAGATTTTTAGGAGCTTTATGTTCCAGTGTAATCTATACATATGACACATGTACAATACAGAGACACCTGGGATAGATATGGAGGAGCTTTATGTTCCAGTGTAATCTATAAATATGACATATGTACAATAAAGACACACCTGGGATAGATATGGAGGAGCTTTATGTTCCATTGTAATCTTTAAATATGACACATGTACAATACAGAGACACCTGGGATAGATATGGAGGAGCTTTATGTTCCAGTGCAATCTATACATGTCACATGTACAATAGACACCTGGGATAGGGAGGAGCTTTATGTTCCTGTGTAATCTATAAATATGTCACATGTACAATACAGAGACACCTGGGATAGATATGGAGGAGCTTTATGTTCCAGTGTAATCTATAAATATGAAACATGTACAATAGTGAGACACCTGGGATAGATATGGAGGAGCTTTATGTTCCAGTGTAATCTATACATATGACACTTGTACAATACAGAGACACCTTGGGTAGATATGGAGGAGCTTTAAGTTCCAGTGTAATCTATACATGTCACATGTACAATAGAAACCTGGGATAGGGAGGAGCTTTATGTTCCGGTGTAATCTATAAATATGTCACATGTACAATACAGAGAAACCTGGGATAGATATGGAGGAGCTTTATGTTCCAGTGTAATCTATAAATATGACACATGTACAATACAGAGACACCTGGGATAGATATGGAGGAGCTTTATGTTCCAGTGAAATCTATACATATGACACATGTACAATACAGAGACACCTGGGATAGATATGGAGGAGCTTTATGTTCCAGTGTAATCTATAAATATGACATATGTACAATAAAGAGACACCAGGGATAGATATGGAGGAGCTTTATGTTCCAGTGTAATCTATAAATATGTCACATGTACAATACAGAGACATCTGGGATAGATATGGAGGAGCTTTATGTTCCAGTGTAATCTATACATGTCACATGTACAATACAGAGACATCTTGGATAGATATGGAGGAGCTTTATGTTCCAGTGTAATCTATACTAATGACACATGTACAATACAGAGACACCTGGGATAGATATGGAGGAGCTTTATGTTCCAGTGTAATCTATAAATATGACATATGTACAATAAAGAGACACCTGGGATAGATATGGAGTAGCTTTATGTTCCAGTGTAATCTATAAATATGTCAAATGTACAATACAGACACACCTGTGATAGATATGGAGGAGCTTTATGTTCCAGTTTAATCTATACATATGACACATGTACAATACAGAGACACCTGGGATAGATATGGAGGAGCTTTATGTTCCAGTGTAATCTATAAATATGACATATGTACAATAAAGAGACACCTGGGATAGATATGGAGGAGATTTATGTTCCAGTGTAATCTATACATGTCACATGTACAATACACACCTGGAATAGGGAGGAGCTTTATGTTCCAGTGTAATCTATAAATATGTCACATGTACAATACAGACACACCTGGGATAGATATGGAGGAGCTTTAATCTTAAAATATGACACATGTACAATACAGAGACACCTGGGATAGATATTTAGGAGCTTTATGTTCCAGTGAAATCTATACATATGACCCATGTACAATAAAGAGACACCTGGGATAGATATGGAGGAGCTTTATGTTCCAGTGTAATCTATAAATATGACATATGTACAATAAAGACACACCTGGGATAGATATGGAGGAGCTTTATGTTCCAGTGTAATCTATAAATATGTCACATGTACAATACAGAGACACCTGGGATAGATATGGAGGAGCTTTATGTTCCAGTGTAATCTATACATGTCACATGTACAATACAGAGACACCTGGGATAGATATGGAGGAGCTTTATGTTCCAGTGTAATCTATAAATATGACATATGTACAATAAAGACACACCTGGGATAGATATGGAGGAGCTTTATGTTCCATTGTAATCTATAAATATGACACATGTACAATACAGAGACACCTGGGATAGATATGGAGGAGCTTTATGTTCCAGTGCAATCTATACATGTCACATGTACAATAGACACCTGGGATAGGGAGGAGCTTTATGTTCCAGTGTAATCTATAAATATGTCACATGTACAATACAGAGAAACCTGGGATAGATATGGAGGAGCTTTATGTTCCAGTGTAATCTATAAATATGACACATGTACAATACAGAGACACCTGGGATAGATATGGAGGAGCTTTATGTTCCAGTGTAATCTATACATATGACACATGTACAATACAGAGCCACCTGGGATAGATATGGAGGAGCTTTATGTTCCAGTGTAATCTATAAATATGACATATGTACAATAAAGAGACACCTGGGATAGATATGGAGGAGCTTTATGTTCCAGTGTAATCTATAAATGTGTCACATGTACAATACAGAGACACCTGGGATAGATATGGAGGAGCTTTATGTTCCAGTGTAATCTATACATGTCACATGTACAATACAGAGACATCTGGGATAGATATGGAGGAGCTTTATGTTCCAGTGTAATCTATACAAATAACACATGTACAATACAGAGACACCTGGGATAGATATGGAGGAGCTTTATGTTCCAGTGTAATCTATAAATATGACATATGTACAATAAAGAGACACCTGGGATAGATATGGAGGAGCTTTATGTTCCAGTGTAATCTATAAATATGTCACATGTACAATACAGACACACCTGTGATAGATATGGAGGAGCTTTATGTTCCAGTGTAATCTATACATATGACACATGTACAATACAGAGACACCTGGGATAGATATGGAGGAGCTTTATGTTCCAGTGTAATCTATAAATATGACATATGTACAATAAAGAGACACCTGGGATAGATATGGAGGAGATTTATGTTCCAGTGTAATCTATACATGTCACATGTACAATACACACCTGGAATAGGGAGGAGCTTTATGTTCCAGTGTAATCTATAAATATGTCACATGTACAATACAGACACACCTGGGATAGATATGGAGGAGCTTTAATCTTAAAATATGACACATGTACAATACAGAGACACCTGGGATAGATATTTAGGAGCTTTATGTTCCAGTGAAATCTATACATATGACACCTGCACAATACAGAGACACCTGGGATAGATATGGAGGAGCTTTATGTTCCAGTGTAATCTATAAATATGACATATGTACAATAAAGACACAACTGGGATAGATATTGAGGAGCTTTATGTTCCAGTGTAATCTATAAATATCACATATGTACAAAACAGAGACACCTGGGATAGATATGGAGGAGCTTTATGTTCCAGTGTAATCTATAAATATGACATACGTACAATAAAGAGACACCTGGGATAGATATGGAGGAGCTTTATGTTCCAGTGTAATCTATACATGTCACATGTACAATAGACACCTGGGATAGGGAGGAGCTTTATGTTCCAGTGTAATCTATAAATATGTCACATGTACAATACAGAGACACCTGGGATAGATATGGAGGAGCTTTATGTTCCAGTGTAAACTATAAATATGACACGTACAATACAGAGACACCTGGGATAGATATGGAGGAGCTTTATGTTCCTGTGTAATCTATAAATATGACATATGTACAATAAAGAGACACCTGGGATAGGGAGGAGCTTTATGTTCCAGTGTAATCTATAAATATGTCACATGTACAATACAGAGACACCTGGGATAGATATGGAGGAGCTTTATGTTCCAATGTAAACTATAAATATGACACATGTACAATGCAGAGACACCTTGGATAGATATGGAGGAGCTTTATGTTCCAGTGTAATCTATAAATATGACATATGTACAATAAAGAGATACCTGGGATAGATATGGAGGATCTTTATGTTCCAGTGTAATCTATAAATATGTCACATGTACAATACAGAGACACCTGGGATAGATATGGAGGAGCTTTATGTTCCAGTGTAATCTATACATGTCACATGTACAAAACAGAGACACATGGGATAGATATGGAGGAGCTTTATGTTCCAGTGTAATCTATACATATCACACATGTACAATAAAGAGACACCTGGGATAGATATGGAGGAGCTTTATGTTCCAGTGTAATCTATACATGTCACATGTACAATTGACAAATGGGATAGGGAGTTGCTTTATGTTCCAGTGTAACCTATAAATATGTCACATGTACAATACAGAGACACCTGGGTTAGATATGGAGGAGCTTTATGTTCCAGTGTAAACTATAAATATGACACATGTACAATACAGAGACACCTGGGATAGATATGGAGGAGCTTTATGTTCCAGTGTAATCTATACATATGACACATGTACAATACAGAGACACCTGGGATAGATATGGAGGAGCTTTATGTTCCAGTGTAATCTATAAATATGACATATGTACAATAAAGAGACACCTGGGATAGATATGGAGGAGCTTTATGTTCCAGTGTAATCTATACATATGACACATTTACAATACAGAGACACCTGGGATAGATATGGAGGAGCTTTATGTTCCAGTGTAATCTATAAATATGACATATGGACAATAAAGAGACACCTGGGATAGATATGGAGGAGCTTTACGTTCCAGTGTAATCTATAAATATGTCAAATGTACGATACAGACACACCTGGGATAGATATGGAGGAGCTTTATGTTCCATTGTAATCTATAAATATCACATATGTACAATACAGAGGCACCTGGGATAGATATGGAGGAGCTTTATGTTCCAGTGTAATCTATAAATATGACACATGTACAATACAGAGACACCTGGGATAGATATGGAGGAGCTTTATGTTCCAGTGTAATCTATACATATGACACATGTACAATACAGAGACACCTGGGATAGATATGGAGGAGCTTTATGTTCCAGTGTAATCTATAAATATGACATATGTACAATAAAGTGACACCTGGGATAGATATGGAGGAGCTTAATGTTGCAGTGTAATCTATACATGTCACATGTACAATAGACACCTGGGATAGGGAGGAGCTTTATGTTCCAGTGTAAACTATAAATATGTCAAATGTACAATACAGAGACACCTGGGATACATATGGAGGAGCTTTATGTTCCAGTGTAATCTATAAATATGACATATGTACAATAAAGAGACACCTGGGATAGATATGGAGGAGCTTTATGTTCCAGTGTAATCTATAAATATGTCACATGTACAATACAGAGACACCTGTGATAGATATGGAGGAGCTTTATGTTCCAGTGTAATCTATACATATGACATATGTACAATACAGAGACACCTGGGATAGATATGGAGGAGCTTTATGTTCCAGTGTAATCTATAAATATGACATATGTACAATAAAGAGACACCTGGGATAGATATGGAGGAGCTTTATGTTCCAGTATAATCTATACATATCACATGTACAACACACACCTGGGATAGGGAGGAGCTTTATGTTCCAGTGTAATCTATAAATATGTCACATGTACAATACAGACACACCTGGGATAGATATGGAGGAACTTTAATCTTAAAATATGACACATGTACAATACAGAGACACCTGGGATAGATTTTTAGGAGCTTTATGTTCCAGTGTAATCTATACATATGACACATGTACAATACAGAGACACCTGGGATAGATATGGAGGAGCTTTATGTTCCAGTGTAATCTATAAATATGACATATGTACAATAAAGACACACCTGGGATAGATATGGAGGAGCTTTATGTTCCATTGTAATCTTTAAATATGACACATGTACAATACAGAGACACCTGGGATAGATATGGAGGAGCTTTATGTTCCAGTGCAATCTATACATGTCACATGTACAATAGACACCTGGGATAGGGAGGAGCTTTATGTTCCTGTGTAATCTATAAATATGTCACATGTACAATACAGAGACACCTGGGATAGATATGGAGGAGCTTTATGTTCCAGTGTAATCTATAAATATGAAACATGTACAATAGTGAGACACCTGGGATAGATATGGAGGAGCTTTATGTTCCAGTGTAATCTATACATATGACACTTGTACAATACAGAGACACCTTGGGTAGATATGGAGGAGCTTTAAGTTCCAGTGTAATCTATACATGTCACATGTACAATAGAAACCTGGGATAGGGAGGAGCTTTATGTTCCGGTGTAATCTATAAATATGTCACATGTACAATACAGAGAAACCTGGGATAGATATGGAGGAGCTTTATGTTCCAGTGTAATCTATAAATATGACACATGTACAATACAGAGACACCTGGGATAGATATGGAGGAGCTTTATGTTCCAGTGAAATCTATACATATGACACATGTACAATACAGAGACACCTGGGATAGATATGGAGGAGCTTTATGTTCCAGTGTAATCTATAAATATGACATATGTACAATAAAGAGACACCAGGGATAGATATGGAGGAGCTTTATGTTCCAGTGTAATCTATAAATATGTCACATGTACAATACAGAGACATCTGGGATAGATATGGAGGAGCTTTATGTTCCAGTGTAATCTATACATGTCACATGTACAATACAGAGACATCTTGGATAGATATGGAGGAGCTTTATGTTCCAGTGTAATCTATACTAATGACACATGTACAATACAGAGACACCTGGGATAGATATGGAGGAGCTTTATGTTCCAGTGTAATCTATAAATATGACATATGTACAATAAAGAGACACCTGGGATAGATATGGAGTAGCTTTATGTTCCAGTGTAATCTATAAATATGTCACATGTACAATACAGACACACCTGTGATAGATATGGAGGAGCTTTATGTTCCAGTTTAATCTATACATATGACACATGTACAATACAGAGACACCTGGGATAGATATGGAGGAGCTTTATGTTCCAGTGTAATCTATAAATATGACATATGTACAATAAAGAGACACCTGGGATAGATATGGAGGAGATTTATGTTCCAGTGTAATCTATACATGTCACATGTACAATACACACCTGGAATAGGGAGGAGCTTTATGTTCCAGTGTAATCTATAAATATGTCACATGTACAATACAGACACACCTGGGATAGATATGGAGGAGCTTTAATCTTAAAATATGACACATGTACAATACAGAGACACCTGGGATAGATATTTAGGAGCTTTATGTTCCAGTGAAATCTATACATATGACCCATGTACAATAAAGAGACACCTGGGATAGATATGGAGGAGCTTTATGTTCCAGTGTAATCTATAAATATGACATATGTACAATAAAGACACACCTGGGATAGATATGGAGGAGCTTTATGTTCCAGTGTAATCTATAAATATGTCACATGTACAATACAGAGACACCTGGGATAGATATGGAGGAGCTTTATGTTCCAGTGTAATCTATACATGTCACATGTACAATACAGAGACACCTGGGATAGATATGGAGGAGCTTTATGTTCCAGTGTAATCTATAAATATGACATATGTACAATAAAGACACACCTGGGATAGATATGGAGGAGCTTTATGTTCCATTGTAATCTATAAATATGACACATGTACAATACAGAGACACCTGGGATAGATATGGAGGAGCTTTATGTTCCAGTGCAATCTATACATGTCACATGTACAATAGACACCTGGGATAGGGAGGAGCTTTATGTTCCAGTGTAATCTATAAATGTGTCACATGTACAATACAGAGACACCTGGGATAGATATGGAGGAGCTTTATGTTCCAGTGTAATCTATAAATATGAAACATGTACAATAGTGAGACACCTGGGTTAGATATGGAGGAGCTTTATGTTCCAGTGTAATCTATACATATGACACTTGTACAATACAGAGACACCTGGGGTAGATATGGAGGAGCTTTAAGTTCCATTGTAATCTATACATGTCACATGTACAATAGAAACCTGGGATAGGGAGGAGCTTTATGTTCCAGTGTAATCTATAAATATGTCACATGTACAATACAGAGACACCTGGGATAGATATGGAGGAGCTTTATGTTCCAGTGTAATCTATAAATATGACACATGTACAACACAGAGACACCTGGGATAGATATGGAGGAGCTTTATGTTCCAGAGTAATCTATACATATGACAAATGTACAATACAGAGACACCTGGGATAGATATGGAGGAGCTTTATGTTCCAGTGTAATCTATAAATATGACATATGTACAATAAAGAGACACCTGGAATAGATATGGAGGAGCTTTATGTTCCAGTGTATTATATAAATATGTCACATGTACAATACAGAGACACCTGGGATAGATATGGAGGAGCTTTGTGTTCGAGTTTAATCTATACATGTCACATGTACAATACAGAGACATCAGGCATAGATATGGAGGAGCTTTATGTTCCAGTGTAATCTATACAAATGCCACATGTACAATACAGAGACACCTGGGATAGATATGGAGGAGCTTTATGTTCCAGTGTAATCTATAAATATGACATATGTACAATAAAGAGACACCTGGGATAGATATGGAGGAGCTTTATGTTCCAGTGTAATCTGTAAATATGTCACATGTACAATACAGACACACCTGTGATAGATATGGAGGAGCTTTATGTTCCAGTGTAATCTATACATATGACACATGTACAATACAGAGACACCTGGGATAGATATGGAGGAGCTTTATGTTTCATTGTAATCTATAAATATGACAAATGTACAATACAGAGACACCTGGGAAAGATATGGAGGAGCTTTATGTTCCAGTGTAATCTATACATGTCACATGTACAATAGAAACCTGGGATAGGGACAAGCTTTATGTTCCTGTGTAATCTATAAATATGTCACATGTACAATACAGAGAAACCTGGGATAGATATGGAGGAGCTTTATGTTCCAGTGTAATCTATAAATATGACACATGTACAATACAGAGACACCTGGGATAGATATGGAGGAGCTTTATGTTCCAGTGTAATCTATACATATGACACATGTACAATACAGAGCCACCTGGGATAGATATGGAGGAGCTTTATGTTCCAGTGTAATCTATAAATATGACATATGTACAATAAAGAGACACCTGGGATAGATATGGAGGAGCTTTATGTTCCAGTGTAATCTATAAATGTGTCACATGTACAATACAGAGACACCTGGGATAGATATGGAGGAGCTTTATGTTCCAGTGTAATCTATACATGTCACATGTACAATACAGAGACATCTGGGATAGATATGGAGGAGCTTTATGTTCCAGTGTAATCTATACAAATAACACATGTACAATACAGAGACACCTGGGATAGATATGGAGGAGCTTTATGTTCCAGTGTAATCTATAAATATGACATATGTACAATAAAGAGACACCTGGGATAGATATGGAGGAGCTTTATGTTCCAGTGTAATCTATAAATATGTCACATGTACAATACAGACACACCTGTGATAGATATGGAGGAGCTTTATGTTCCAGTGTAATCTATACATATGACACATGTACAATACAGAGACACCTGGGATAGATATGGAGGAGCTTTATGTTCCAGTGTAATCTATAAATATGACATATGTACAATAAAGAGACACCTGGGATAGATATGGAGGAGATTTATGTTCCAGTGTAATCTATACATGTCACATGTACAATACACACCTGGAATAGGGAGGAGCTTTATGTTCCAGTGTAATCTATAAATATGTCACATGTACAATACAGACACACCTGGGATAGATATGGAGGAGCTTTAATCTTAAAATATGACACATGTACAATACAGAGACACCTGGGATAGATATTTAGGAGCTTTATGTTCCAGTGTAATCTATACATATGACACCTGCACAATACAGAGACACCTGGGATAGATATGGAGGAGCTTTATGTTCCAGTGTAATCTATAAATATGACATATGTACAATAAAGACACAACTGGGATAGATATTGAGGAGCTTTATGTTCCAGTGTAATCTATAAATATCACATATGTACAAAACAGAGACACCTGGGATAGATATGGAGGAGCTTTATGTTCCAGTGTAATCTATAAATATGACATACGTACAATAAAGAGACACCTGGGATAGATATGGAGGAGCTTTATGTTCCAGTGTAATCTATACATGTCACATGTACAATAGACACCTGGGATAGGGAGGAGCTTTATGTTCCAGTGTAATCTATAAATATGTCACATGTACAATACAGAGACACCTGGGATAGATATGGAGGAGCTTTATGTTCCAGTGTAAACTATAAATATGACACATGTACAATACAGAGACACCTGGGATAGATATGGAGGAGCTTTATGTTCCTGTGTAATCTATAAATATGACATATGTACAATAAAGAGACACCTGGGATAGGGAGGAGCTTTATGTTCCAGTGTAATCTATAAATATGTCACATGTACAATACAGAGACACCTGGGATAGATATGGAGGAGCTTTATGTTCCAATGTAAACTATAAATATGACACATGTACAATGCAGAGACACCTTGGATAGATATGGAGGAGCTTTATGTTCCAGTGTAATCTATAAATATGACATATGTACAATAAAGAGATACCTGGGATAGATATGGAGGATCTTTATGTTCCAGTGTAATCTATAAATATGTCACATGTACAATACAGAGACACCTGGGATAGATATGGAGGAGCTTTATGTTCCAGTGTAATCTATACATGTCACATGTACAAAACAGAGACACATGGGATAGATATGGAGGAGCTTTATGTTCCAGTGTAATCTATACATATCACACATGTACAATAAAGAGACACCTGGGATAGATATGGAGGAGCTTTATGTTCCAGTGTAATCTATACATGTCACATGTACAATTGACAAATGGGATAGGGAGTTGCTTTATGTTCCAGTGTAACCTATAAATATGTCACATGTACAATACAGAGACACCTGGGTTAGATATGGAGGAGCTTTATGTTCCAGTGTAAACTATAAATATGACACATGTACAATACAGAGACACCTGGGATAGATATGGAGGAGCTTTATGTTCCAGTGTAATCTATACATATGACACATGTACAATACAGAGACACCTGGGATAGATATGGAGGAGCTTTATGTTCCAGTGTAATCTATAAATATGACATATGTACAATAAAGAGACACCTGGGATAGATATGGAGGAGCTTTATGTTCCAGTGTAATCTATACATATGACACATTTACAATACAGAGACACCTGGGATAGATATGGAGGAGCTTTATGTTCCAGTGTAATCTATAAATATGACATATGGACAATAAAGAGACACCTGGGATAGATATGGAGGAGCTTTACGTTCCAGTGTAATCTATAAATATGTCAAATGTACGATACAGACACACCTGGGATAGATATGGAGGAGCTTTATGTTCCATTGTAATCTATAAATATCACATATGTACAATACAGAGGCACCTGGGATAGATATGGAGGAGCTTTATGTTCCAGTGTAATCTATAAATATGACACATGTACAATACAGAGACACCTGGGATAGATATGGAGGAGCTTTATGTTCCAGTGTAATCTATACATATGACACATGTACAATACAGAGACACCTGGGATAGATATGGAGGAGCTTTATGTTCCAGTGTAATCTATAAATATGACATATGTACAATAAAGTGACACCTGGGATAGATATGGAGGAGCTTAATGTTGCAGTGTAATCTATACATGTCACATGTACAATAGACACCTGGGATAGGGAGGAGCTTTATGTTCCAGTGTAAACTATAAATATGTCAAATGTACAATACAGAGACACCTGGGATACATATGGAGGAGCTTTATGTTCCAGTGTAATCTATAAATATGACATATGTACAATAAAGAGACACCTGGGATAGATATGGAGGAGCTTTATGTTCCAGTGTAATCTATAAATATGTCACATGTACAATACAGAGACACCTGTGATAGATATGGAGGAGCTTTATGTTCCAGTGTAATCTATACATATGTACAATACAGAGACACCTGGGATAGATATGGAGGAGCTTTATGTTCCAGTGTAATCTATAAATATGACATATGTACAATAAAGAGACACCTGGGATAGATATGGAGGAGCTTTATGTTCCAGTATAATCTATACATATCACATGTACAACACACACCTGGGATAGGGAGGAGCTTTATGTTCCAGTGTAATCTATAAATATGTCACATGTACAATACAGACACACCTGGGATAGATATGGAGGAACTTTAATCTTAAAATATGACACATGTACAATACAGAGACACCTGGGATAGATTTTTAGGAGCTTTATGTTCCAGTGTAATCTATACATATGACACATGTACAATACAGAGACACCTGGGATAGATATGGAGGAGCTTTATGTTCCAGTGTAATCTATAAATATGACATATGTACAATAAAGACACACCTGGGATAGATATGGAGGAGCTTTATGTTCCATTGTAATCTTTAAATATGACACATGTACAATACAGAGACACCTGGGATAGATATGGAGGAGCTTTATGTTCCAGTGCAATCTATACATGTCACATGTACAATAGACACCTGGGATAGGGAGGAGCTTTATGTTCCTGTGTAATCTATAAATATGTCACATGTACAATACAGAGACACCTGGGATAGATATGGAGGAGCTTTATGTTCCAGTGTAATCTATAAATATGAAACATGTACAATAGTGAGACACCTGGGATAGATATGGAGGAGCTTTATGTTCCAGTGTAATCTATACATATGACACTTGTACAATACAGAGACACCTTGGGTAGATATGGAGGAGCTTTAAGTTCCAGTGTAATCTATACATGTCACATGTACAATAGAAACCTGGGATAGGGAGGAGCTTTATGTTCCAGTGTAATCTATAAATATGTCACATGTACAATACAGAGACACCTGGGATAGATATGGAGGAGCTTTATGTTCCAGTGTAATCTATAAATATGACACATGTACAATACAGAGACACCTGGGAAAGATATGGAGGAGCTTTATGTTCCAGTGTAATCTATACATATGACACATGTACAATACAGAGACACCTGGGATAGATATGGAGGAGCTTTATGTTCCAGTGTAATCTATAAATATGACATATGTACAATAAAGAGACACCTGGGATAGATATGGAGGAGCTTTATGTTCCAGTGTAATATATAAATATGTCACATGTACAATACAGAGACACCTGGGATAGATATGGAGGAGCTTATGTTCCAGTGTAATCTATACATGTCACATGTACAATACAGAGACATCTGGCATAGATATGGAGGAGCTTTATGTTCCAGTGTAATCTATACAAATGACACATGTACAATACAGAGACACCTGGGATAGTTATGGAGGAGCTTTATGTTCCAGTGTAATCTATAAATATGACATATGTACAATAAAGAGACACCTGGGATAGATATGGAGGAGCTTTATGTTCCAGTGTAACCGGTAAATATGTCACATGTACAATACAGACACACCTGTGATAGATATGGAGGAGCATTATGTTCCAGTGCAATCTATACATGTCACAGGTACAATAGACACCTGGGATAGGGAGGAGCTTTATGTTCCAGTGTAATCTATAAATATGTCACATGTACAATATAGAGACACCTGGGATAGATATGGAGGAGCTATATGTTCCAGTGTAATCTATAAATATGAAACATGTACAATACAGAGACACCTGGCATAGATATGGAGGAGCTTTATGTTCCAGTGCAATCTATACATATGACACTTGTACAATACAGAGACACCTGGGGTAGATATGGAGGAGCTTTATGTTCCAGTGTAATCTATACATGTCACATGTACATTAGAAACCTGGGATAGGGAGGAGCTTTATGTTCCTGTGTAATCTATAAATATGTCACATGTACAATACAGAGAAACCTGGGATAGATATGGAGGAGCTTTATGTTCCAGTGTAATCTATAAATATGACACATGTACAATACAGAGACACCTGGGATAGATATGGAGGAGCTTTATGTTCCAGTGAAATCTATACATATGACACATGTACAATACAGAGACACCTGGGATAGATATGGAGGAGCTTTATGTTCCAGTGTAATCTATAAATATGACACATGTACAATAAAGAGACACCAGGGATAGATATGGAGGAGCTTTATGTTCCAGTGTAATCTATAAATATGTCACATGTCCAATACAGAGACATCTGGGATAGATATGGAGGAGCTTTATGTTCCAGTGTAATCTATACATGTCACATGTACAATACAGAGACATCTGGGATAGATATGGAGGAGCTTTATGTTCCAGTGTAATCTATACTAATGACACATGTACAATACAGAGACACCTGGGATAGATATGGAGGAGCTTTATGTTCCAGTGTAATCTATAAATATGACATATGTACAATAAAGAGACACCTGGGATAGATATGGAGTAGCTTTATGTTCCAGTGTAATCTATAAATATGTCACATGTACAATACAGACACACCTGTGATAGATATGGAGGAGCTTTATGTTCCAGTGTAATCTATACATATGACACATGTACAATACAGAGACACCTGGGATAGATATGGAGGAGCTTTATGTTCCAGTGTAATCTATAAATATGACATATGTACAATAAAGAGACACCTGGGATAGATATGGAGGAGATTTATGTTCCAGTGTAAGCTATACATGTCACATGTACAATACACACCTGGAATAGGGAGGAGCTTTATGTTCCAGTGTAATCTATAAATATGTCACATGTACAATACAGACACACCTGGGATAGATATGGAGGAGCTTTAATCTTAAAATATGACACATGTACAATACAGAGACACCTGGGATAGATATGGAGGAGCTTTATGTTCCAGTGAAATCTATACATATGACACATGTACAATACAGAGACACCTGGGATAGATATGGAGGAGCTTTATGTTCCAGTGTAATCTATAAATATGACATATGTACAATAAAGACACACCTGGGATAGATATGGAGGAGCTTTATGTTCCAGTGTAATCTATAAATATGTCACATGTACAATACAGAGACACCTGGGATAGATATGGAGGAGCTTTATGTTCCAGTGTAATCTATACATGTCACATGTACAATACAGAGACACCTGGGATAGATATGGAGGAGCTTTATGTTCCAGTGTAATCTATAAATATGACATATGTACAATAAAGACACACCTGGGATAGATATGGAGGAGCTTTATGTTCCATTGTAATCTATAAATATGACACATGTACAATACAGAGACACCTGGGATAGATATGGAGGAGCTTTATGTTCCAGTGCAATCTATACATGTCACATGTACAATAGACACCTGGGATAGGGAGGAGCTTTATGTTCCAGTGTAATCTATAAATATGTCACATGTACAATACAGAGACACCTGGGATAGATATGGAGGAGCTTTATGTTCCAGTGTAATCTATAAATATGAAACATGTACAATAGTGAAACACCTGGGTTAGATATGGAGGAGCTTTATGTTCCAGTGTAATCTATACATATGACACTTGTACAATACAGAGACACCTGGGGTAGATATGGAGGAGCTTTAAGTTCCAGTGTAATCTATACATGTCACATGTACAATAGAAACCTGGGATAGGGAGGAGCTTTATGTTCCAGTGTAATCTATAAATATGTCACATGTACAATACAGAGACACCTGGGATAGATATGGAGGAGCTTTATGTTCCAGTGTAATCTATAAATATGACACATGTACAACACAGAGACACCTGGGATAGATATGGAGGAGCTTTATGTTCCAGTGTAATCTATACATATGACACATGTACAATACAGAGACACCTGGGATAGATATGGAGGAGCTTTATGTTCCAGTGTAATCTATAAATATGACATATGTACAATAAAGAGACACCTGGGATAGATATGGAGGAGCTTTATGTTCCAGTGTATTATATAAATATGTCACATGTACAATACAGAGACACCTGGGATAGATATGGAGGAGCTTTATGTTCCAGTGTAATCTATACATGTCACATGTACAATACAGAGACATCTGGTATAGATATGGAGGAGCTTTATGTTCCAGTGTAATCTATACAAATGACACATGTACAATACAGAGACACCTGGGATAGATAAGGAGGAGCTTTATGTTCCAGTGTAATCTATAAATATGACATATGTACAATAAAGAGACACCTGGGATAGATATGGAGGAGCTTTATGTTCCAGTGTAATCTGTAAATATGTCACATGTACAATACAGACACACCTGTGATAGATAAGGAGGAGCTTTATGTTCCATTGTAATCTATACATATGACACATGTACAATACAGAGACACCTGGGATAGATATGGAGGAGCTTTATGTTTCATTGTAATCTATAAATATGACAAATGTACAATACAGAGACACCTGGGATAGATATGGAGGAGCTTTATGTTCCAGTGTAATCTATACATGTCACATGTACAATAGAAACCTGGGATAGGGACAAGCTTTATGTTCCTGTGTAATCTATAAATATGTCACATGTACAATACAGAGAAACCTGGGATAGATATGGAGGAGCTTTATGTTCCAGTGTAATCTATAAATATGACACATGTACAATACAGAGACACCTGGGATAGATATGGTGGAGCTTTATGTTCCAGTGTAATCTATACATATGACACATGTACTATACAGAGACACCTGGGATAGATATGGAGGAGCTTTATGTTCCAGTGTAATCTATAAATATGACATATGTACAATAAAGAGACACCTGGGATAGATATGGAGGAGCTTTATGTTCCAGTGTAATCTATAAATATGTCACATGTACAATACAGAGACACCTGGGATAGATATGGAGGAGCTTTATGTTCCAGTGTAATCTATACATGTCACATGTACAATACAGAGACATCTGGGATAGATATGGAGGAGCTTTATGTTCCAGTGTAATCTATACAAATGACACATGTACAATACAGAGACACCTGGGATAGATATGGAGGAGCTTTATGTTCCAGTGTAATCTATAAATATGACATATGTACAATAAAGAGACACCTGGGATAGATATGGAGGAGCTTTATGTTCCAGTGTAATCTATAAATATGTCACATGTACAATACAGACACACCTGTGATAGATATGGAGGAGCTTTATGTTCCAGTGTAATCTATACATATGACACATGTACAATACAGAGACACCTGGGATAGATATGGAGGAGCTTTATGTTCCAGTGTTATCTATAAATATGACATATGTACAATAAAGAGACACCTGGGATAGATATGGAGGAGATTTATGTTCCAGTGTAATCTATACATGTCACATGTACAATACACACCTGGAATAGGGAGAAGCTTTATGTTCCAGTGTAATCTATAAATATGTCACATGTACAATACAGACACACCTGGGATAGATATGGAGGAGCTTTAATCTTAAAATATGACACATGTACAATACAGAGACACCTGGGATAGATATTTAGGAGCTTTATGTTCCAGTGTAATCTATACATATGACACCTGCACAATACAGAGACACCTGGGATAGATAGGTAGGAGCTTTATGTTCCAGTGTAATCTATATATTTGACATATGTACAATAAAGACACACCTGGGATAGATATGGAGGAGCTTTATGTTCCAGTGTAATCTATAAATATGTCACATGTACAATACAGAGACACTTGGGATAGATATGGAGGAGCTTTATGTTCCAGTGTAATCTATACATGTCACATGTACAATACAGAGACACCTGGGATAGATATGTTGGAGCTTTATGTTCCAGTGTAATCTATACATATGACACATGTACAATACAGAGACACCTGGGATAGATATGGAGGAGCTTTATGTTCCAGTGTAATCTATAAATATCACACATGTACAATACAGAGACACCTGGGATAGATATGGAGGAGCTTTATGTTCCAGTGTAATCTATAAATATGTCACATGTACAATACAGAGACACCTTTGATAGATATGGAGGAGCTTTATGTTCCAGTGTAATCTATAAATATCACATATGTACAAAACAGAGACACCTGGGATAGATATGGAGGAGCTTTATGTTCCAATGTAATCTATAAATATGACACATGTACAATAAAGAGACACCTGGGATAGATATGGAGGAGCTTTATGTTCCAGTGTAATCTATACATGTTACATGTACAATAGACACCTGGGATAGGGAGGAGCTTTATGTTTAAGTGTAATCTATAAATATGTCACATGTACAATACAGAGACACCTGGGATAGATATGGAGGAGCTTTATGTTCCAGTGTAATCTATAAATATGAAACATGTACAATAGTGAGACACCTGGGATAGATATGGAGGAGCTTTATGTTCCAGTGTAATCTATACATATGACACTTGTACAATACAGAGACACCTTGGGTAGATATGGAGGAGCTTTAAGTTCCAGTGTAATCTATACATGTCACATGTACAATAGAAACCTGGGATAGGGAGGAGCTTTATGTTCCAGTGTAATCTATAAATATGTCACATGTACAATACAGAGACACCTGGGATAGATATGGAGGAGCTTTATGTTCCAGTGTAATCTATAAATATGACACATATACAATACAGAGACACCTGGGATAGATATGGAGGAGCTTTATGTTCCAGTGTAATCTATACATATGACACATGTACAATACAGAGACACCTGGGATAGATATGGAGGAGCTTTATGTTCCAGTGTAATCTATAAATATGACAAATGTACAATAAAGAGACACCTGGGATAGATATGGAGGAGCTTTATGTTCCAGTGTAATATATAAATATGTCACATGTACAATACAGAGAAACCTGGTATAGATATGGAGGAGCTTTATGTTCCAGTGTAATCTATACATGTCACATGTACAATACAGAGACATCTGGCATAGATATGGAGGAGCTTTATGTTCCAGTGTAATCTATACAAATGACACATGTACAATACAGAGACACCTGGGATAGTTATGGAGGAGCTTTATGTTCCAGTGTAATCTATAAATATGACATATGTACAATAAAGAGACACCTGGGATAGATATGGAGGAGCTTTATGTTCCAGTGTAACTGGTAAATATGTCACATGTACAATACAGACACACCTGTGATAGATATGGAGGAGCATTATGTTCCAGTGCAATCTATACATGTCACATGTACAATAGACACCTGGGATAGGGAGGAGCTTTATGTTCCAGTGTAATCTATAAATATGTCACATGTACAATATAGAGACACCTGGGATAGATATGGAGGAGCTTTATGTTCCGTGTAATCTATAAATATGAAACATGTACAATACAGAGACACCTGGGATAGATATGGAGGAGCTTTATGTTCCAGTGTAATCTATACATATGACACTTGTACAATACAGAGACACCTGGGGTAGATATGGAGGAGCTTTATGTTCCAGTGTAATCTATACATGTCAGATGTACATTAGAAACCTGGGATAGGGAGGAGCTTTATGTTCCGGTGTAATCTATAAATATGTCACATGTACAATACAGAGAAACCTGGGATAGATATGGAGGAGCTTTATGTTCCAGTGTAATCTATAAATATGACACATGTACAATACAGAGACACCTGGGATAGATATGGAGGAGCTTTATGTTCCAGTGAAATCTATACATATGACACATGTACAATACAGAGACACCTGGGATAGATATGGAGGAGCTTTATGTTCCAGTGTAATCTATAAATATGACATATGTACAATAAAGAGACACCAGGGATAGATATGGAGGAGCTTTATGTTCCAGTGTAATCTATAAATATGTCACATGTACAATACAGAGACATCTGTGATAGATATGGAGGAGCTTTATGTTCCAGTGTAATCTATACATGTCACATGTACAATATAGAGACATCTGGGATAGATATGGAGGAGCTTTATGTTCCAGTGTAATCTATACTAATGACACATGTACAATACAGAGACACCTGGGATAGATATGGAGGAGCTTTATGTTCCAGTGTAATCTATAAATATGACATATGTACAATAAAGAGACACCTGGGATAGATATGGAGTAGCTTTATGTTCCAGTGTAATCTATAAATATGTCACATGTACAATACAGACACACCTGTGATAGATATGGAGGAGCTTTATGTTCCTGTGTAATCTATACATGTGACACATGTACAATACAGAGACACCTGGGATAGATATGGAGGAGCTTTATGTTCCAGTGTAATCTATAAATATGACATATGTACAATAAAGAGACACCTGGGATAGATATGGAGGAGATTTATGTTCCAGTGTAATCTATACATGTCACATGTACAATACACACCTGGAATAGGGAGGAGCTTTATGTTCCAGTGTAATCTATAAATATGTCACATGTACAGTACAGACACACCTGGGATAGATATGGAGGAGCTTTAATCTTAAAATATGACACATGTACAATACAGAGACACCTGGGATAGATATTTAGGAGCTTTATGTTCCAGTGAAATCTATACATATGACACATGTACAATACAGAGACACCTGGGATAGATATGGAGGAGCTTTATGTTCCAGTGTAATCTATAAATATGACATATGTACAATAAAGACACACCTGGGATAGATATGGAGGAGCTTTATGTTCCAGTGTAATCTATAAATATGTCACATGTACAATACAGAGACACCTGGGAAAGATATGGAGGAGCTTTATGTTCCAGTGTAATCTATACATGTCACATGTACAATACAGAGACACCTGGGATAGATATGGAGGAGCTTTATGTTCCAGTGTAATCTATAAATATGACATATGTACAATAAAGACACACCTGGGATAGATATGGAGGAGCTTTATGTTCCATTGTAATCTATAAATATGACACATGTACAATACAGAGACACCAGGGATAGATATGGAGGAGCTTTATGTTCCAGTGCAATCTATACATGTCACATGTACAATAGACACCTGGGATAGGGAGGAGCTTTATGTTCCAGTGTAATCTATAAATATGTCACATGTACAATACAGAGACACCTGGGATAGATATGGAGGAGCTTTATGTTCCAGTGTAATCTATAAATATGAAACATGTACAATAGTGAAACACCTGGGTTAGATATGGAGCAGCTTTATAATCCAGTGTAATCTATACATATGACACTTGTACAATACAGAGACACCTGGGGTAGATATGGAGGAGCTTTAAGTTCCAGTGTAATCTATACATGTCACATGTACAATAGAAACCTGGGATAGGGAGGAGCTTTATGTTCCAGTGTAATCTATAAATATGTCACATGTACAATACAGAGACACCTGGGATAGATATGGAGGAGCTTTATGTTCCAGTGTAATCTATAAATATGACACATGTACAACACAGAGACACGTGGGATAGATATGGAGGAGCTTTATGTTCCAGTGTAATCTATTCATATGACACATGTACAATACAGAGACACCTGGGATAGATATGGAGGAGCTTTATGTTCCAGTGTAATCTATAAATATGACATATGTACAATAAAGAGACACCTGGGATAGATATGGAGGAGCTTTATGTTCCAGTGTATTATATAAATATGTCACATGTACAATACAGAGACACCTGGGATAGATATGGAGGAGCTTTATGTTCCAGTGTAATCTATACATGTCACATGTACAATACAGAGACATCTGGCATAGATATGGAGGAGCTTTATGTTCCAGTGTAATCTATACAAATGACACATGTACAATACAGAGACACCTGGGATAGATATGGAGGAGCTTTATGTTCCAGTGTAATCTATAAATATGACATATGTACAATAAAGAGACACCTGGGATAGATATGGAGGAGCTTTATGTTCCAGTGTAATCTGTAAATATGTCACATGTACAATACAGACACACCTGTGATAGATATGGAGGAGCTTTATGTTCCAGTGTAATCTACACATATGACACATGTACAATACAGAGACACCTGGGATAGATATGGAGGAGCTTTATGTTTCATTGTAATCTATAAATATGACAAATGTACAATACAGAGACACCTGGGATAGATATGGAGGAGCTTTATGTTCCAGTGTAATCTATACATGTCACATGTACAATAGAAACCTGGAATAGGGACAAGCTTTATGTTCCTGTGTAATCTATAAATATGTCACATGTACAATACAGAGAAACCTGGGATAGATATGGAGGAGCTTTATGTTCCAGTGTAATCTATAAATATGTCACATGTACAATACAGAGAAACCTGGGATAGATATGGAGGAGCTTTATGTTCCAGTGTAATCTATAAATATGACACATGTACAATACAGAGACACCTGGGATAGATATGGAGGAGCTTTATGTTCCAGTGTAATCTATACATATGACACATGTACAATACAGAGACACCTGGGATAGATATGGAGGAGCTTTATGTTCCATTGTAATCTATAAATATGTCACATGTACAATACAGACACACCTGTGATAGATATGGAGGAGCTTTATGTTCCAGTGTAATCTATACATATGACACATGTACAATACAGAGACACCTGGGATAGATATGGAGGAGCTTTATGTTCCAGTGTTATCTATAAATATGACATATGTACAATAAAGAGACACCTGGGATAGATATGGAGGAGATTTATGTTCCAGTGTAATCTATACATGTCACATGTACAATACACACCTGGAATAGGGAGGAGCTTTATGTTCCAGTGTAATCTATAAATATGTCACATGTACAATACAGACACACCTGGGATAGATATGGAGGAGCTTTAATCTTAAAATATGACACATGTACAATACAGAGACACCTGGGATAGATATTTAGGAGCTTTATGTTCCAGTGTAATCTATACATATGACACCTGCACAATACAGAGACACCTGGGATAGATATGGAGGAGCTTTATGTTCCAGTGTAATCTATAAATATGACATATGTACAATAAAGACACACCTGGGATAGATATGGAGGAGCTTTATGTTCCAGTGTAATCTATAAATATGTCACATGTACAATACAGAGACACCTGGGATAGATATGGAGGAGCTTTATGTTCCAGTGTAATCTATACATGTCACATGTACAATACAGAGACACCTGGGATAGATATGTTGGAGCTTTATGTTCCAGTGTAATCTATACATATGACACATGTACAATACAGAGACACCTGGGATAGATATGGAGGAGCTTTATGTTCCAGTGTAATCTATAAATATCACACATGTACAATACAGAGACACCTGGGATAGATATGGAGGAGCTTTATGTTCCAGTGTAATCTATAAATATGTCACATGTACAATACAGAGACACCTTTGATAGATATGGAGGAGCTTTATGTTCCAGTGTAATCTATAAATATCACATATGTACAAAACAGAGACACCTGGGATAGATATGGAGGAGCTTTATGTTCCAATGTAATCTATAAATATGACACATGTACAATAAAGAGACACCTGGGATAGATATGGAGGAGCTTTATGTTCCAGTGTAATCTATACATGTTACATGTACAATAGACACCTGGGATAGGGAGGAGCTTTATGTTTAAGTGTAATCTATAAATATGTCACATGTACAATACAGAGACACCTGGGATAGATATGGAGGAGCTTTATGTTCCAGTGTAATCTATAAATATGAAACATGTACAATAGTGAGACACCTGGGATAGATATGGAGGAGCTTTATGTTCCAGTGTAATCTATACATATGACACTTGTACAATACAGAGACACCTTGGGTAGATATGGAGGAGCTTTAAGTTCCAGTGTAATCTATACATGTCACATGTACAATAGAAACCTGGGATAGGGAGGAGCTTTATGTTCCAGTGTAATCTATAAATATGTCACATGTACAATACAGAGACACCTGGGATAGATATGGAGGAGCTTTATGTTCCAGTGTAATCTATAAATATGACACATGTACAATACAGAGACACCTGGGATAGATATGGAGGAGCTTTATGTTCCAGTGTAATCTATACATATGACACATGTACAATACAGAGACACCTGGGATAGATATGGAGGAGCTTTATGTTCCAGTGTAATCTATAAATATGACAAATGTACAATAAAGAGACACCTGGGATAGATATGGAGGAGCTTTATGTTCCAGTGTAATATATAAATATGTCACATGTACAATACAGAGACACCTGGGATAGATATGGAGGAACTTTATGTTCCAGTGTAATCTATACATGTCACATGTACAATACAGAGACATCTGGCATAGATATGGAGGAGCTTTATGTTCCAGTGTAATCTATACAAATGACACATGTACAATACAGAGACACCTGGGATAGTTATGGAGGAGCTTTATGTTCCAGTGTAATCTATAAATATGACATATGTACAATAAAGAGACACCTGGGATAGATATGGAGGAGCTTTATGTTCCAGTGTAACCGGTAAATATGTCACATGTACAATACAGACACACCTGTGATAGATATGGAGGAGCATTATGTTCCAGTGCAATCTATACATGTCACATGTACAATAGACACCTGGGATAGGGAGGAGCTTTATGTTCCAGTGTAATCTATAAATATGTCACATGTACAATATAGAGACACCTGGGATAGATATGGAGGAGATTTATGTTCCGGTGTAATCTATAAATATGAAACATGTACAATACAGAGACACCTGGGATAGATATGGAGGAGCTTTATGTTCCAGTGTAATCTATACATATGACACTTGTACAATACAGAGACACCTGGGGTAGATATGGAGGAGCTTTATGTTCCAGTGTAATCTATACATGTCACATGTACATTAGAAACCTGGGATAGGGAGGAGCTTTATGTTCCGGTGTAATCTATAAATATGTCACATGTACAATACAGAGAAACCTGGGATAGATATGGAGGAGCTTTATGTTCCAGTGTAATCAATAAATATGACACATGTACAATACAGAGACACCTGGGATAGATATGGAGGAGCTTTATGTTCCAGTGAAATCTATACATATGACACATGTACAATACAGAGACACCTGGGATAGATATGGAGGAGCTTTATGTTCCAGTGTAATCTATAAATATGACATATGTACAATAAAGAGACACCAGGGATAGATATGGAGGAGCTTTATGTTCCAGTGTAATCTATAAATATGTCACATGTACAATACAGAGACATCTGGGATAGATATGGAGGAGCTTTATGTTCCAGTGTAATCTATACATGTCACATGTACAATATAGAGACATCTGGGATAGATATGGAGGAGCTTTATGTTCCAGTGTAATCTATACTAATGACACATGTACAATACAGAGACACCTGGGATAGATATGGAGGAGCTTTATGTTCCAGAGTAATCTATAAATATGACATATGTACAATAAAGAGACACCTGGGATAGATATGGAGTAGCTTTATGTTCCAGTGTAATCTATAAATATGTCACATGTACAATACAGACACACCTGTGATAGATATGGAGGAGCTTTATGTTCCAGTGTAATCTATACATGTGACACATGTACAATACAGAGACACCTGGGATAGATATGAAGGAGCTTTATGTTCCAGTGTAATCTATAAATATGACATATGTACAATAAAGAGACACCTGGGATAGATATGGAGGAGCTTTAATCTTAAAATATGACACATGTACAATACAGAGACACCTGGGATAGATATTTAGGAGCTTTATGTTCCAGTGAAATCTATACATATGACACATGTACAATACAGAGACACCTGGGATAGATATGGAGGAGCTTTATGATCCAGTGTAATCTATAAATATGACATATGTACAATAAAGACACACCTGGGATAGATATGGAGGAGCTTTATGTTCCAGTGTAATCTATAAATATGTCACATGTACAATACAGAGACACCTGGGAAAGATATGGAGGAGCTTTATGTTCCAGTGTAATCTATACATGTCACATGTACAATACAGAGACACCTGGGATAGATATGGAGGAGCTTTATGTTCCAGTGTAATCTATAAATATGACATATGTACAATAAAGACACACCTGGGATAGATATGGAGGAGCTTTATGTTCCATTGTAATCTATAAATATGACACATGTACAATACAGAGACACCTGGGATAGATATGGAGGAGCTTTATGTTCCAGTGTAATCTATAAATATGAAACATGTACAATAGTGAGACACCTGGGTTAGATATGGAGGAGCTTTATGTTCCAGTGTAATCTATACATATGACACTTGTACAATACAGAGACACCTGGGGTAGATATGGAGGAGCTTTAAGTTCCAGTGTAATCTATACATGTCACATGTACAATAGAAACCTGGGATAGGGAGGAGCTTTATGTTCCAGTGTAATCTATAAATATGTCACATGTACAATACAGAGACACCTGGGATAGATATGGAGGAGCTTTATGTTCCAGTGTAATCTATAAATATGAAACATGTACAATAGTGAGACACCTGGGTTAGATATGGAGGAGCTTTATGTTCCAGTGTAATCTATACATATGACACTTGTACAATACAGAGACACCTGGGGTAGATATGGAGGAGCTTTAAGTTCCAGTGTAATCTATACATGTCACATGTACAATAGAAACCTGGGATAGGGAGGAGCTTTATGTTCCAGTGTAATCTATAAATATGTCACATGTACAATACAGAGTCACCTGGGATAGATATGGAGGAGCTTTATGTTCCAGTGTAATCTATAAATATGACACATGTACAACACAGAGACACCTGGGATAGATATGGAGGAGATTTATGTTCCAGTGTAATCTATACATATGACACATGTACAATACAGAGACACCTGGGATAGATATGGAGGAGCTTTATGTTCCAGTGTAATCTATAAATATGACATATGTACAGTAAAGAGACACCTGGGATAGATATGGAGGAGCTTTATGTTCCAGTGTATTATATAAATATGTCACATGTACAATACAGAGACACCTGGGATAGATATGGAGGAGCTTTATGTTCCAGTGTAATCTATACATGTCACATGTACAATACAGAGACATCTGGCATAGATATGGAGGAGCTTTATGTTCCAGTGTAATCTATACAAATGACACATGTACAATACAGAGACACCTGGGATAGATATGGAGGAGCTTTATGTTCCAGTGTAATCTTTAAATATGACATATGTACAATAAAGAGACACCTGGGATAGATATGGAGGAGCTTTATGTTCCAGTGTAATCTGTAAATATGTCACATGTACAATACAGACACACCTGTGATAGATATGGAGGAGCTTTATGTTCCAGTGTAATCTATACATATGACACATGTACAATACAGAGACACCTGGGATAGATATGGAGGAGCTTTATGTTTCATTGTAATCTATAAATATGACAAATGTACAATACAGAGACACCTGGGATAGATATGGAGGAGCTTTATGTTCCACTGTAATCTATACATGTCACATGTACAATAGAAACCTGGGATAGGGACAAGCTTTATGTTCCTGTGTAATCTATAAATATGTCACATGTACAATACAGAGAAACCTGGGATAGATATGGAGGAGCTTTATGTTCCAGTGTAATCTATAAATATGACACATGTACAATACAGAGACACCTGGGATAGATATGGAGGAGCTTTATGTTCCAGTGTAATCTATACATATGACACATGTACAATACAGAGACACCTGGGATAGATATGGAGGAGCTTTATGTTCCAGTGTAATCTATAAATATGACATATGTACAATAAAGAGACACCTGGGATAGATATGGAGGAGCTTTATGTTCCAGTGTAATCTATAAATATGTCACATGTACAATACAGAGACACCTGGGATAGATATGGAGGAGCTTTATGTTCCAGTGTAATCTATACATGTCACATGTACAATACAGAGACATCTGGGATAGATATGGAGGAGCTTTATGTTCCAGTGTAATCTATACAAATGACACATGTACAATACAGAGACACCTGGGATAGATATGGAGGAGCTTTATGTTCCAGTGTAATCTATAAATATGACATATGTACAATAAAGAGACACCTGGGATAGATATGGAGGAGCTTTATGTTCCAGTGTAATCTATAAATATGTCACATGTACAATACAGACACACCTGTGATAGATATGGAGGAGCTTTATGTTCCAGTGTAATCTATACATATGACACATGTACAATACAGAGACACCTGGGATAGATATGGAGGAGCTTTATGTATCAGTGTAATCTATAAATATGACATATGTACAATAAAGAGACACCTGGGATAGATATGGAGGAGATTTATGTTCCAGTGTAATCTATACATGTCACATGTACAATACACACCTGGAATAGGGAGGAGCTTTATGTTCCAGTGTAATCTATAAATATGTCACATGTACAATACAGACACACCTGGGATAGATATGGAGGAGCTTTAATCTTAAAATATGACACATGTACAATACAGAGACACCTGGGATAGATATTTAGGAGCTTTATGTTCCAGTGTAATCTATACATATGACACCTGCACAATACAGAGACACCTGGGATAGATATGGAGGAGCTTTATGTTCCAGTGAAATCTATAAATATGACATATGTACAATAAAGACACACCTGGGATAGATATGGAGGAGCTTTATGTTCCAGTGTAATCTATAAATATGTCACATGTACAATACAGAGACACCTGGGATAGATATGGAGGAGCTTTATGTTCCAGTGTAATCTATACATGTCACATGTACAATACAGAGACACCTGGGATAGATATGTTGGAGCTTTATGTTCCAGTGTAATCTATACATATGACACATGTACAATACAGAGACACCTGGGATAGATATGGAGGAGCTTTTTGTTCCAGTGTAATCTATAAATATGACACATGTACAATACAGACACACCTGGGATAGATATGGAGGAGCTTTATGTTCCAGTGTAATATATAAATATCACACATGTACAATACAGAGACACCTGGGATAGATATGGAGGAGCTTTATGTTCCAGTGTAATCTATAAATATGTCACATGTACAATACAGAGACACCTTTGATAGATATGGAGGAGCTTTATGTTCCAGTGTAATCTATAAATATCACATATGTACAAAACAGAGACACCTGGGATAGATATGGAGGAGCTTTATGTTCCAATGTAATCTATAAATATGACACATGTACAATAAAGAGACACCTGGGATAGATATGGAGGAGCTTTATGTTCCAGTGTAATCTATACATGTTACATGTACAATAGACACCTGGGATAGGGAGGAGCTTTATGTTTAAGTGTAATCTATAAATATGTCACATGTACAATACAGAGACACCTGGGATAGATATGGAGTAGCTTTATGTTCCAGTGTAAACTATAAATATGACACATGTACAATACAGAGACACCTGGGATAGATATGGAGGAGCTTTATGTTCCAGTGTAATCTACACATACGACACATGTACAATACAGAGACACCTGGGATAGATATGGAGGAGCTTTATGTTCCAGTGTAATCTATAAATATGACATATGTACAATAAAGAGACACCTGGGATAGATATGGAGGAGCTTTATGTTCCAGTGTAATCTATAAATATGTCACATGTACAATACAGAGACACCTGGGATAGATATGGAGGAGCTTTATGTTCCAGTGTAATCTTTACATGTCACACATGTACAATACAGAGACACCTGGGATAGATATGGAGGAGCTTTATGTTCCAGTGTAATCTATAAATATGTCACATGTACAATACAGAGACACCTTTGATAGATATGGAGGAGCTTTATGTTCCAGTGTAATCTATAAATATCACATATGTACAAAACAGAGACACCTGGGATAGATATGGAGGAGCTTTATGTTCCAATGTAATCTATAAATATGACACATGTACAATAAAGAGACACCTGGGATAGATGTGGAGGAGCTTTATGTTCCAGTGTAATCTATACATGTTACATGTACAATAGACACCTGGGATAGGGAGGAGCTTTATGTTTAAGTGTAATCTATAAATATGTCACATGTACAATACAGAGACACCTGGGATAGATATGGAGGAGCTTTATGTTCCAGTGTAATCTATAAATATGAAACATGTACAATAGTGAGACACCTGGGATAGATATGGAGGAGCTTTATGTTCCAGTGTAATCTATACATATGACACTTGTACAATACAGAGACACCTTGGGTAGATATGGAGGAGCTTTAAGTTCCAGTGTAATCTATACATGTCACATGTACAATAGAAACCTGGGATAGGGAGGAGCTTTATGTTCCAGTGTAATCTATAAATATGTCACATGTACAATACAGAGACACCAGGGATAGATATGGAGGAGCTTTATGTTCCAGTGTAATCTATACATATGACACATGTGCAATACAGAGACACCTGGGAGAGATATGGAGGAGCTTTATGTTCCAGTGTAATCTATACATATGACACATGTACAATACAGAGACACCTGGGATAGATATGGAGGAGCTTTATGTTCCAGTGTAATCTATAAATATGACATATGTACAATAAAGAGACACCTGGGATAGATATGGAGGAGCTTTATGTTCCAGTGTAATATATAAATATGTCACATGTACAATACAGAGACACCTGGGATAGATATGGAGGAGCTTTATGTTCCAGTGTAATCTATACATGTCACATGTACAATACAGAGACATCTGGCATACATATGGAGGAGCTTTATGTTCCAGTGTAATCTATACAAATGACACATGTACAATACAGAGACACCTGGGATAGTTATGGAGGAGCTTTATGTTCCAGTGTAATCTATAAATATGACATATGTACAATAAAGAGACACCTGGGATAGATATGGAGGAGCTTTATGTTCCAGTGTAACCGGTAAATATGTCACATGTACAATACAGACACTCCTGTGATAGATATGGAGGAGCATTATGTTCCAGTGCAATCTATACATGTCACATGTACAATAGACACCTGGGATAGGGAGGAGCTTTATGTTCCAGTGTAATCTATAAATATGTCACATGTACAATATAGAGACACCTGGGATAGATATGGAGGAGCTTTATGTTCCAGTGTAATCTATAAATATGAAACATGTACAATACAGAGACACCTGGGATAGATATGGAGGAGCTTTATGTTCCAGTGTAATCTATACATATGACACTTGTACAATACAGAGACACCTGGGGTAGATATGGAGGAGCTTTATGTTCCAGTGTAATCTATACATGTCACATGTACATTAGAAACCTGGGATAGGGAGGAGCTTTATGTTCCGGTGTAATCTATAAATATGTCACATGTACAATACAGAGAAACCTGGGATAGATATGGAGGAGCTTTATGTTCCAGTGTAATCTATAAATATGACACATGTACAATACAGAGACACCTGGGATAGATATGGAGGAGCTTTATGTTCCAGTGTAATCTATAAATATGACATATGTACAATAAAGAGACACCAGGGATAGATATGGAGGAGCTTTATGTTCCAGTGTAATCTATAAATATGTCACATGTACAATACAGAGACATCTGGGATAGATATGGAGGAGCTTTATGTTCCAGTGTAATCTATACATGTCACATGTACAATATAGAGACATCTGGGATAGATATGGAGGAGCTTTATGTTCCAGTGTAATCTATACTAATGACACATGTACAATACAGAGACACCTGGGATAGATATGGAGGAGCTTTATGTTCCAGTGTAATCTATACATATGACACATGTACAATACAGAGACACCTGGGATAGGTATGGAGGAGCTTTATGTTCCAGTGTAATCTATAAATCTGACATATGTACAATAAAGAGACACCTGGGATAGATATGGAGGAGCTTTATGTTCCAGTGTAATATATAAATATGTCACATGTACAATACAGAGACACCTGGGATAGATATGGAGGAGCTTTATGTTCCAGTGTAATCTATACATGTCACATGTACAATACAGAGACATCTGGCATACATATGGAGGAGCTTTATGTTCCAGTGTAATCTATACAAATGACACATGTACAATACAGAGACACCTGGGATAGTTATGGAGGAGCTTTATGTTCCAGTGTAATCTATAAATATGACATATGTACAATAAAGAGACACCTGGGATAGATATGGAGGAGCTTTATGTTCCAGTGTAACCGGTAAATATGTCACATGTACAATACAGACACTCCTGTGATAGATATGGAGGAGCATTATGTTCCAGTGCAATCTTTACATGTCACATGTACAATAGACACCTGGGATAGGGAGGAGCTTTATGTTCCAGTGTAATCTATAAATATGTCACATGTACAATATAGAGACACCTGGGATAGATATGGAGGAGCTTTATGATCCAGTGTAATCTATAAATATGAAACATGTACAATACAGAGACACCTGGGATAGATATGGAGGAGCTTTATGTTCCAGTGTAATCTATACATATGACACTTGTACAATACAGAGACACCTGGGGTAGATATGGAGGAGCTTTATGTTCCAGTGTAATCTATACATGTCACATGTACATTAGAAACCTGGGATAGGGAGGAGCTTTATGTTCCGGTGTAATCTATAAATATGTCACATGTACAATACAGAGAAACCTGGGATAGATATGGAGGAGCTTTATGTTCCAGTGTAATCTATAAATATGACACATGTACAATACAGAGACACCTGGGATAGATATATAGGAGCTTTATGTTCCAGTGAAATCTATACATATGACACATGTACAATACAGAGACACCTGGGATAGATATGGAGGAGCTTTATGTTCCAGTGTTATCTATAAATATGACATATGTACAATAAAGAGACACCAGGGATAGATATGGAGGAGCTTTATGTTCCAGTGTAATCTATAAATATGTCACATGTACAATACAGAGACATCTGGGATAGATATGGAGGAGCTTTATGTTCCAGTGTAATCTATACATGTCACATGTACAATATAGAGACATCTGGGATAGATATGGAGGAGCTTTATGTTCCAGTGTAATCTATACTAATGACACATGTACAATACAGAGACACCTGGGATAGATATGGAGGAGCTTTATGTTCCAGTGTAATCTATACATATGACACATGTACAATACAGAGACACCTGGGATAGATATGGAGGAGCTTTATGTTCCAGTGTAATCTATAAATATGACATATGTACAATAAAGAGACACCTGGGATAGATATGGAGGAGCTTTATGTTCCAGTGTAATATATAAATATGTCACATGTACAATACAGAGACACCTGGGATAGATATGGAGGAGCTTTATGTTCCAGTGTAATCTATACATGTCACATGTACAATACAGAGACATCTGGCATACATATGGAGGAGCTTTATGTTCCAGTGTAATCTATACAAATGACACATGTACAATACAGAGACACCTGGGATAGTTATGGAGGAGCTTTATGTTCCAGTGTAATCTATAAATATGACATATGTACAATAAAGAGACACCTGGGATAGATATGGAGGAGCTTTATGTTCCAGTGTAACCGGTAAATATGTCACATGTACAATACAGACACTCCTGTGATAGATATGGAGGAGCATTATGTTCCAGTGCAATCTATACATGTCACATGTACAATAGACACCTGGGATAGGGAGGAGCTTTATGTTCCAGTGTAATCTATAAATATGTCACATGTACAATATAGAGACACCTGGGATAGATATGGAGGAGATTTATGTTCCGGTGTAATCTATAAATATGAAACATGTACAATACAGAGACACCTGGGATAGATATGGAGGAGCTTTATGTTCCAGTGTAATCTATACATATGACACTTGTACAATACAGAGACACCTGGGGTAGATATGGAGGAGCTTTATGTTCCAGTGTAATCTATACATGTCACATGTACATTAGAAACCTGGGATAGGGAGGAGCTTTATGTTCCGGTGTAATCTATAAATATGTCACATGTACAATACAGAGAAACCTGGGATAGATATGGAGGAGCTTTATGTTCCAGTGTAATCAATAAATATGACACATGTACAATACAGAGACACCTGGGATAGATATGGAGGAGCTTTATGTTCCAGTGAAATCTATACATATGACACATGTACAATACAGAGACACCTGGGATAGATATGGAGGAGCTTTATGTTCCAGTGTAATCTATAAATATGACATATGTACAATAAAGAGACACCAGGGATAGATATGGAGGAGCTTTATGTTCCAGTGTAATCTATAAATATGTCACATGTACAATACAGAGACATCTGGGATAGATATGGAGGAGCTTTATGTTCCAGTGTAATCTATACATGTCACATGTACAATATAGAGACATCTGGGATAGATATGGAGGAGCTTTATGTTCCAGTGTAATCTATACTAATGACACATGTACAATACAGAGACACCTGGGATAGATATGGAGGAGCTTTATGTTCCAGAGTAATCTATAAATATGACATATGTACAATAAAGAGACACCTGGGATAGATATGGAGTAGCTTTATGTTCCAGTGTAATCTATAAATATGTCACATGTACAATACAGACACACCTGTGATAGATATGGAGGAGCTTTATGTTCCAGTGTAATCTATACATGTGACACATGTACAATACAGAGACACCTGGGATAGATATGAAGGAGCTTTATGTTCCAGTGTAATCTATAAATATGACATATGTACAATAAAGAGACACCTGGGATAGATATGGAGGAGATTTATGTTCCAGTGTAATCTATACATGTCACATGTACAATACACACCTGGAATAGGGAGGAGCTTTATGTTCCAGTGTAATCTATAAATATGTCACATGTACAATACAGACACACCTGGGATAGATATGGAGGAGCTTTAATCTTAAAATATGACACATGTACAATACAGAGACACCTGGGATAGATATTTAGGAGCTTTATGTTCCAGTGAAATCTATACATATGACACATGTACAATACAGAGACACCTGGGATAGATATGGAGGAGCTTTATGTTCCAGTGTAATTTATAAATATGACATATGTACAATAAAGACACACCTGGGATAGATATGGAGGAGCTTTATGTTCCAGTGTAATCTATAAATATGTCACATGTACAATACAGAGACACCTGGGAAAGATATGGAGGAGCTTTATGTTCCAGTGTAATCTATACATGTCACATGTACAATACAGAGACACCTGGGATAGATATGGAGGAGCTTTATGTTCCAGTGTAATCTATAAATATGACATATGTACAATAAAGACACACCTGGGATAGATATGGAGGAGCTTTATGTTCCATTGTAATCTATAAATATGACACATGTACAATACAGAGACACCAGGGATAGATATGGAGGAGCTTTATGTTCCAGTGCAATCTATACATGTCACATGTACAATAGACACCTGGGATAGGGAGGAGCTTTATGTTCCAGTGTAATCTATAAATATGTCACATGTACAATACAGAGACACCTGGGATAGATATGGAGGAGCTTTATGTTCCAGTGTAATCTATAAATATGAAACATGTACAATAGTGAGACACCTGGGTTAGATATGGAGGAGCTTTATGATCCAGTGTAATCTATACATATGACACTTGTACAATACAGAGACACCTGGGGTATATATGGAGGAGCTTTAAGTTCCAGTGTAATCTATACATGTCACATGTACAATAGAAACCTGGGATAGGGAGGAGCTTTATGTTCCAGTGTAATCTATAAATATGTCACATGTACAATACAGAGACACCTGGGATAGATATGGAGGAGCTTTATGTTCCAGTGTAATCTATAAATATGACACATGTACAACACAGAGACACCTGGGATAGATATGGAGGAGCTTTATGTTCCAGTGTAATCTATACATATGACACATGTACAATACAGAGACACCTGGGATAGATATGGAGGAGCTTTATGTTCCAGTGTAATCTATAAATATGACATATGTACAATAAAGAGACACCTGGGATAGATATGGAGGAGCTTTATGTTCCAGTGTATTATATAAATATGTCACATGTACAATACAGAGACACCTGGGATAGATATGGAGGAGCTTTATGTTCCAGTGTAATCTATACATGTCACATGTACAATACAGAGACATCTGGCATAGATATGGAGGAGCTTTATGTTCCAGTGTAATCTATACAAATGACACATGTACAATACAGAGACACCTGGGATAGATATGGAGGAGCTTTATGTTCCAGTGTAATCTATAAATATGACATATGTACAATAAAGAGACACCTGGGATAGATATGGAGGAGCTTTATGTTCCAGTGTAATCTGTAAATATGTCACATGTACAATACAGACACACCTGTGATAGATATGGAGGAGCTTTATGTTCCAGTGTAATCTATACATATGACACATGTACAATACAGAGACACCTGGGATAGATATGGAGGAGCTTTATGTTTCATTGTAATCTATAAATATGACAAATGTACAATACAGAGACACCTGGGATAGATATGGAGGAGCTTTATGTTCCAGTGTAATCTATAAATATGACACATGTACAATACAGAGACACCTGGGATAGATATGGAGGAGCTTTATGTTCCAGTGTAATCTATACATATGACACATGTACAATACAGAGACACCTGGGATAGATATGGAGGAGCTTTATGTTCCAGTGTAATCTATACATATGACACATGTACAATACAGAGACACCTGGGATAGATATGGAGGAGCTTTATGTTCCAGTGTAATCTATAAATATGACATATGTACAATGCAGAGACACCTGGGATAGATATGGAGGAGCTTTATGTTCCAGTGTAATCTATAAATATGTCACATGTACAATACAGAGACACCTGGGATAGATATGGAGGAGCTTTATGTTCCAGTGTAATCTATACATGTCACATGTACAATACAGAGACATCTGGGATAGATATGGAGGAGCTTTATGTTCCAGTGTAATCTATACAAATGACACATGTACAATACAGAGACACCTGGGATAGATATGGAGGAGCTTTATGTTCCAGTGTAATCTATAAATATGACATATGTACAATAAAGAGACACCTGGGATAGATATGGAGGAGCTTTATGTTCCAGTGTAATCTATAAATATGTCACATGTACAATACAGACACACCTGTGATAGATATGGAGGAGCTTTATGTTCCAGTGTAATCTATACATATGACACATGTACAATACAGAGACACCTGGGATAGATATGGAGGAGCTTTATGTTCCAGTGTAATCTATAAATATGACATATGTACAATAAAGAGACACCTGGGATAGATATGGAGGAGATTTATGTTCCAGTGTAATCTATACATGTCACATGTACAATACACACCTGGAATAGGGAGGAGCTTTATGTTCCAGTGTAATCTATAAATATGTCACATGTACAATACAGACACACCTGGGATAGATATGGAGGAGCTTTAATCTTAAAATATGACAGATGTACAATACAAAGACACCTGGGATAGATATTTAGGAGCTTTATGATCCAGTGTAATCTATACATATGACACCTGCACAATACAGAGACACCTGGGATAGATATGGAGGAGCTTTATGTTCCAGTGAAATCTATAAATATGACATATGTACAATAAGGACACACCTGGGATAGATATGGAGAAGCTTTATGTTCCAGTGTAATCTATAAATATGTCACATGTACAATACAGAGACACCTGGGATAGATATGGAGGAGCTTTATGTTCCAGTGTAATCTATACATGTCACATGTACAATACAGAGACACCTGGGATAGATATGTTGGAGCTTTATGTTCCAGTGTAATCTATACATATGACACATGTACAATACAGAGACACCTGGGATAGATATGGAGGAGCTTTTTGTTCCAGTGTAATCTATAAATATGACACATGTACAATACAGACACACCTGGGATAGATATGGAGGAGCTTTATGTTCCAGTGTAATCTATAAATATCACACATGTACAATACAGAGACACCTGGGATAGATATGGAGGAGCTTTATGTTCCAGTGTAATCTATAAATATGTCACATGTACAATACAGAGACACCTTTGATAGATATGGAGGAGCTTTATGTTCCAGTGTAATCTATAAATATCACATATGTACAAAACAGAGACACCTGGGATAGATATGGAGGAGCTTTATGTTCCAATGTAATCTATAAATATGACACATGTACAATAAAGAGACACCTGGGATAGATATGGAGGAGCTTTATGTTCCAGTGTAATCTATACATGTTACATGTACAATAGACACCTGGGATAGGGAGGAGCTTTATGTTTAAGTGTAATCTATAAATATGTCACATGTACAATACAGAGACACCTGGGATAGATATGGAGTAGCTTTATGTTCCAGTGTAAACTATAAATATGACACATGTACAATACAGAGACACCTGGGATAGATATGGAGGAGCTTTATGTTCCAGTGTAATCTACACATACGACACATGTACAATACAGAGACACCTGGGATAGATATGGAGGAGCTTTATGTTCCAGTGTAAACTATAAATATGACACATGTACAATACAGAGACACCTGGGATAGATATGGAGGAGCTTTATGTTCCAGTGTAATCTACACATACGACACATGTACAATACAGAGACACCTGGGATAGATATGGAGGAGCTTTATGTTCCAGTGTAATCTATACATATGACACATGTACAATACAGAGACACCTGGGATAGATATGGAGGAGCTTTATGTTCCAGTGTAATCTATAAATATGACATATGTACAATAAAGAGACACCTGGGATAGATATGGAGGAGCTTTATGTTCCAGTGTAATCTATAAATATGTCACATGTACAATACAGATACACCTGGGATAGATATGGAGGAGCTTTATGTTCCAGTGTAATCTATACATGTCACATGTACAATACAGAGACATCTGGGATAGATATGGAGGAGCTTTATGTTCCAGTGTAATCTATACAAATGACACATGTACAATACAGAGACACCTGGGATAGATATGGAGGAGCTTTATGTTCCAGTGTAATCTATAAATATGACATATGTACAATAAAGAGACACCTGGGATAGATATGGAGGAGCTTTATGTTCCAGTGTAATCTATAAATATGTCACATGTACAATACAGACACACCTGTGATAGATATGGAGGAGCTTTATGTTCCAGTGTAATCTATACATATGACACATGTACAATACAGAGACACCTGGGATAGATATGGAGGAGCTTTATGTTCCAGTGTAATCTATAAATATGACATATGTACAATAAAGAGACACCTGGGATAGATATGGAGGAGATTTATGTTCCAGTGTAATCTATACATGTCACATGTACAATACACACCTGGAATAGGGAGGAGCTTTATGTTCCAGTGTAATCTATAAATATGTCACATGTACAATACAGACACACCTGGGATAGATATGGAGGAGCTTTAATCTTAAAATATGACACATGTACAATACAGAGACACCTGGGATAGATATTTAGGAGCTTTATGATCCAGTGTAATCTATACATATGACACCTGCACAATACAGAGACACCTGGGATAGATATGGAGGAGCTTTATGTTCCAGTGAAATCTATAAATATGACATATGTACAATAAGGACACACCTGGGATAGATATGGAGAAGCTTTATGTTCCAGTGTAATCTATAAATATGTCACATGTACAATACAGAGACACCTGGGATAGATATGGAGGAGCTTTATGTTCCAGTGTAATCTATACATGTCACATGTACAATACAGAGACACCTGGGATAGATATGTTGGAGCTTTATGTTCCAGTGTAATCTATACATATGACACATGTACAATACAGAGACACCTGGGATAGATATGGAGGAGCTTTTTGTTCCAGTGTAATCTATAAATATGACATATGTACAATACAGACACACCTGGGATAGATATGGAGGAGCTTTATGTTCCAGTGTAATCTATAAATATCACACATGTACAATACAGAGACACCTGGGATAGATATGGAGGAGCTTTATGTTCCAGTGTAATCTATAAATATGTCACATGTACAATACAGAGACACCTTTGATAGATATGGAGGAGCTTTATGTTCCAGTGTAATCTATAAATATCACATATGTACAAAACAGAGACACCTGGGATAGATATGGAGGAGCTTTATGTTCCAATGTAATCTATAAATATGACACATGTACAATAAAGAGACACCTGGGATAGATATGGAGGAGCTTTATGTTCCAGTGTAATCTATACATGTTACATGTACAATAGACACCTGGGATAGGGAGGAGCTTTATGTTTAAGTGTAATCTATAAATATGTCACATGTACAATACAGAGACACCTGGGATAGATATGGAGTAGCTTTATGTTCCAGTGTAAACTATAAATATGACACATGTACAATACAGAGACACCTGGGATAGATATGGAGGAGCTTTATGTTCCAGTGTAAACTATAAATATGACACATGTACAATACAGAGACACCTGGGATAGATATGGAGGAGCTTTATGTTCCAGTGTAATCTACACATACGACACATGTACAATACAGAGACACCTGGGATAGATATGGAGGAGCTTTATGTTCCAGTGTAATCTACACATACGACACATGTACAATACAGAGACACCTGGGATAGATATGGAGGAGCTTTATGTTCCAGTGTAATCTATAAATATGACATATGTACAATAAAGAGACACCTGGGATAGATATGGAGGAGCTTTATGTTCCAGTGTAATCTATAAATATGTCACATGTACAATACAGAGACACCTGGGATAGATATGGAGGAGCTTTATGTTCCAGTGTAATCTTTACATGTCACATGTACAATACAGAGACACCTGGGATAGATATGGAGGAGCTTTATGTTCCAGTGTAATGTATACATTTGACACATGTACAAAACAGAGACACCTGGGATAGATATGGAGGAGCTTTATGTTCCAGTGTAATCTATAAATATGACACATGTACAATAAAGAGACACCTGGGATAGATATGGAGGAGCTTTATGTTCCAGTGTAATCTATACATGTCACATGTACAATTGACAAATGGGATAGGGAGTAGCTTTATGTTCCAGTGTAATCTATAAATATGTCACAAGTACAATACAGAGACACCTGGGATAGATATGGAGGAGCTTTATGTTCCATTGTAATCTATAAATATCACATATGTACAATACAGAGACACCTGGGATAGATATGGAGGAGCTTTATGTTCCAGTGTAATCTATAAATATGACACATGTACAATACAGAGACACCTGGGATAGATATGGAGGAGCTTTATGTTCCAGAGTAATCTATACATATGACACATGTATCATACAGAGACACCTGGGATAGATATGGAGGAGCTTTATGTTCCAGTGTAATCTATAAATATGACATATGTACATTAAAGAGACACCTGGGATAGATATGGAGGAGCTTTATGTTGCAGTATAATCTATACATGTCACATGTACAATAGACACCTGGGATAGGGAGGAGCTTTATGTTCCAGTGTAATCTATAAATATGTCACATGTACAATACAGAGACACCTGGGATAGATATGGAGGAGCTTTATGTTCCATTGTAATCTATAAATATGACACATGTACAATATAGAGACACCTGGGATAGATATGGAGGAGCTTTATGTTCCAGTGTAATCTATACATATGACACATGTACAATACAGAGACACCTGGGATAGATATGGAGGAGCTTTATGTTCCAGTGTAATGTATAAATATGACATATGTACAATAAAGAGACACCTGGGATAGATATGGAGGAGCTTTATGTTCCAGTGTAATCTATAAATATGTCACATGGACAATACAGAGACAACTTGGATAGATATGGAGGAGCTTTATGTTCCAGTGTAATCTATACATGTCACATGTACAATACAGAGACACCCGGAATAGATATGGTGGAGCTTTATATTCCAGTGTAATCTATACATATGACACATGTACAAAACAGAGACACCTGGGATAGATATGGAGGAGCTTTATGTTCCAATGTATTCTATAAATATGACACATGTACAATAAAGAGACACCTGGGATAGATATGGAGGAGCTTTATGTTCCAGTGTAATCTATACATGTCACATGTACAATAGACAAATGGGATAGGGAGGAGCTTTATGTTCCAGTGTAATCTATAAACATGTCACATGTACAATACTGAGACATCTGGGATAGATATGGAGGAGCTTTATATTCCATTGTAATCTATAAATATGACACATGTACAATACAGAGACACCTGGGATAGATATGGAGGAGCTTTATGTTCCAGTGCAATCTATACATGTCACATGTACAATAGACACCTGGGATAGGGAGGAGCTTTATGTTCCAGTGTAATCTATAAATATGTCACATGTACACTACAGAGACACCTGGGATAGATATGGAGGAGCTTTATGTTCCAGTGTAATCTATAAATATGAAACATGTACAATACAGAGACACCTGGGATAGATATGGAGGAGCTTTATGTTCCACTGTAATCTATACATATGACACATGTACAATACAGAGACACCTGGGATAGATATGGAGGAGCTTTATGTTCCAGTGTAATCTATAAATATGTCACATGTACAATACAGAGACACCTGGGATAGATATGGAGGAGCTGTATGTTCCAGTGTAATCTATAAATATGACACATGTACAATACAGAGAATCTGGGATAGATATGGAGGAGGTTTATGTTCCAGTGTAATCTATACATATGACACATATACAATACAGAGACACCTGGGATAGATATGGAGGAGCTTTATGTTCCAGTGTAATCTATACATGTTACATGTACAATAGACACCTGGGATAGGGAGGAGCTTTATGTTTAAGTGTAATCTATAAATATGTCACATGTACAATACAGAGACACCTGGGATAGATATGGAGTAGCTTTATGTTCCAGTATAAACTATAAATATGACACATGTACAATACAGAGACACCTGGGATAGATATGGAGGAGCTTTATGTTCCAGTGTAATCTACACATACGACACATGTACAATACAGAGACACCTGGGATAGATATGGAGGAGCTTTATGTTCCAGTGTAAACTATAAATATGACACATGTACAATACAGAGACACCTGGGATAGATATGGAGGAGCTTTATGTTCCAGTGTAATCTACACATACGACACATGTACAATACAGAGACACCTGGGATAGATATGGAGGAGCTTTATGTTCCAGTGTAATCTATACATATGACACATGTACAATACAGAGACACCTGGGATAGATATGGAGGAGCTTTATGTTCCAGTGTAATCTATAAATATGACATATGTACAATAAAGAGACACCTGGGATAGATATGGAGGAGCTTTATGTTCCAGTGTAATCTATAAATATGTCACATGTACAATACAGAGACACCTGGGATAGATATGGAGGAGCTTTATGTTCCAGTGTAATCTATACATGTCACATGTACAATACAGAGACATCTGGGATAGATATGGAGGAGCTTTATGTTCCAGTGTAATCTATACAAATGACACATGTACAATACAGAGACACCTGGGATAGATATGGAGGAGCTTTATGTTCCAGTGTAATCTATAAATATGACATATGTACAATAAAGAGACACCTGGGATAGATATGGAGGAGCTTTATGTTCCAGTGTAATCTATAAATATGTCACATGTACAATACAGACACACCTGTGATAGATATGGAGGAGCTTTATGTTCCAGTGTAATCTATACATATGACACATGTACAATACAGAGACACCTGGGATAGATATGGAGGAGCTTTATGTTCCAGTGTAATCTATAAATATGACATATGTACAATAAAGAGACACCTGGGATAGATATGGAGGAGATTTATGTTCCAGTGTAATCTATACATGTCACATGTACAATACACACCTGGAATAGGGAGGAGCTTTATGTTCCAGTGTAATCTATAAATATGTCACATGTACAATACAGACACACCTGGGATAGATATGGAGGAGCTTTAATCTTAAAATATGACACATGTACAATACAGAGACACCTGGGATAGATATTTAGGAGCTTTATGATCCAGTGTAATCTATACATATGACACCTGCACAATACAGAGACACCTGGGATAGATATGGAGGAGCTTTATGTTCCAGTGAAATCTATAAATATGACATATGTACAATAAGGACACACCTGGGATAGATATGGAGAAGCTTTATGTTCCAGTGTAATCTATAAATATGTCACATGTACAATACAGAGACACCTGGGATAGATATGGAGGAGCTTTATGTTCCAGTGTAATCTATACATGTCACATGTACAATACAGAGACACCTGGGATAGATATGTTGGAGCTTTATGTTCCAGTGTAATCTATACATATGACACATGTACAATACAGAGACACCTGGGATAGATATGGAGGAGCTTTTTGTTCCAGTGTAATCTATAAATATGACATATGTACAATACAGACACACCTGGGATAGATATGGAGGAGCTTTATGTTCCAGTGTAATCTATAAATATCACACATGTACAATACAGAGACACCTGGGATAGATATGGAGGAGCTTTATGTTCCAGTGTAATCTATAAATATGTCACATGTACAATACAGAGACACCTTTGATAGATATGGAGGAGCTTTATGTTCCAGTGTAATCTATAAATATCACATATGTACAAAACAGAGACACCTGGGATAGATATGGAGGAGCTTTATGTTCCAATGTAATCTATAAATATGACACATGTACAATAAAGAGACACCTGGGATAGATATGGAGGAGCTTTATGTTCCAGTGTAATCTATACATGTTACATGTACAATAGACACCTGGGATAGGGAGGAGCTTTATGTTTAAGTGTAATCTATAAATATGTCACATGTACAATACAGAGACACCTGGGATAGATATGGAGTAGCTTTATGTTCCAGTGTAAACTATAAATATGACACATGTACAATACAGAGACACCTGGGATAGATATGGAGGAGCTTTATGTTCCAGTGTAATCTACACATACGACACATGTACAATACAGAGACACCTGGGATAGATATGGAGGAGCTTTATGTTCCAGTGTAAACTATAAATATGACACATGTACAATACAGAGACACCTGGGATAGATATGGAGGAGCTTTATGTTCCAGTGTAATCTACACATACGACACATGTACAATACAGAGACACCTGGGATAGATATGGAGGAGCTTTATGTTCCAGTGTAATCTACACATACGACACATGTACAATACAGAGACACCTGGGATAGATATGGAGGAGCTTTATGTTCCAGTGTAATCTATAAATATGACATATGTACAATAAAGAGACACCTGGGATAGATATGGAGGAGCTTTATGTTCCAGTGTAATCTATAAATATGTCACATGTACAATACAGAGACACCTGGGATAGATATGGAGGAGCTTTATGTTCCAGTGTAATCTTTACATGTCACATGTACAATACAGAGACACCTGGGATAGATATGGAGGAGCTTTATGTTCCAGTGTAATGTATACATTTGACACATGTACAAAACAGAGACACCTGGGATAGATATGGAGGAGCTTTATGTTCCAGTGTAATCTATAAATATGACACATGTACAATAAAGAGACACCTGGGATAGATATGGAGGAGCTTTATGTTCCAGTGTAATCTATACATGTCACATGTACAATTGACAAATGGGATAGGGAGTAGCTTTATGTTCCAGTGTAATCTATAAATATGTCACAAGTACAATACAGAGACACCTGGGATAGATATGGAGGAGCTTTATGTTCCATTGTAATCTATAAATATCACATATGTACAATACAGAGACACCTGGGATAGATATGGAGGAGCTTTATGTTCCAGTGTAATCTATAAATATGACACATGTACAATACAGAGACACCTGGGATAGATATGGAGGAGCTTTATGTTCCAGAGTAATCTATACATATGACACATGTATCATACAGAGACACCTGGGATAGATATGGAGGAGCTTTATGTTCCAGTGTAATCTATAAATATGACATATGTACATTAAAGAGACACCTGGGATAGATATGGAGGAGCTTTATGTTGCAGTATAATCTATACATGTCACATGTACAATAGACACCTGGGATAGGGAGGAGCTTTATGTTCCAGTGTAATCTATAAATATGTCACATGTACAATACAGAGACACCTGGGATAGATATGGAGGAGCTTTATGTTCCATTGTAATCTATAAATATGACACATGTACAATATAGAGACACCTGGGATAGATATGGAGGAGCTTTATGTTCCAGTGTAATCTATACATATGACACATGTACAATACAGAGACACCTGGGATAGATATGGAGGAGCTTTATGTTCCAGTGTAATGTATAAATATGACATATGTACAATAAAGAGACACCTGGGATAGATATGGAGGAGATTTATGTTCCAGTGTAATCTATAAATATGTCACATGGACAATACAGAGACAACTTGGATAGATATGGAGGAGCTTTATGTTCCAGTGTAATCTATACATGTCACATGTACAATACAGAGACACCCGGAATAGATATGGTGGAGCTTTATATTCCAGTGTAATCTATACATATGACACATGTACAAAACAGAGACACCTGGGATAGATATGGAGGAGCATTATGTTCCAATGTATTCTATAAATATGACACATGTACAATAAAGAGACACCTGGGATAGATATGGAGGAGCTTTATGTTCCAGTGTAATCTATACATGTCACATGTACAATAGACAAATGGGATAGGGAGGAGCTTTATGTTCCAGTGTAATCTATAAACATGTCACATGTACAATACTGAGACATCTGGGATAGATATGGAGGAGCTTTATATTCCATTGTAATCTATAAATATGACACATGTACAATACAGAGACACCTGGGATAGATATGGAGGAGCTTTATGTTCCAGTGCAATCTATACATGTCACATGTACAATAGACACCTGGGATAGGGAGGAGCTTTATGTTCCAGTGTAATCTATAAATATGTCACATGTACACTACAGAGACACCTGGGATAGATATGGAGGAGCTTTATGTTCCAGTGTAATCTATAAATATGAAACATGTACAATACAGAGACACCTGGGATAGATATGGAGGAGCTTTATGTTCCACTGTAATCTATACATATGACACATGTACAATACAGAGACACCTGGGATAGATATGGAGGAGCTTTATGTTCCAGTGTAATCTATAAATATGTCACATGTACAATACAGAGACACCTGGGATAGATATGGAGGAGCTGTATGTTCCAGTGTAATCTATAAATATGACACATGTACAATACAGAGAATCTGGGATAGATATGGAGGAGGTTTATGTTCCAGTGTAATCTATACATATGACACATATACAATACAGAGACACCTGGGATAGATATGGAGGAGCTTTATGTTCCAGTGTAATCTATAAATATGACATATGTACAATAAAGAGACACCTGGGATAGATATGGAGGAGCTTTATCTTCCTGTGTAATCTATAAATATGTCACATGTACAATACAGAGACACCTGGGATAGATATGGAGGAGCTTTATGTTCCAGTGTAATCGATACATGTCACATGTACAATACAGAGACATCTGGGATAGATATGGAGGAGCTTTATGTTCCAGTGTAATCTATACATATGACACATGTACAATACAGAGATACCTGGGATAGATATGGAGGAGCTTTATGTTCCAGTGTAATCTATAAATATGACATATGTACAATAAAGAGACACCTGGGATAGATATGGAGGAGCTTTATGTTCCAGTGTAATCTATACATATCACATGTACAATAGACACCTGGGATAGGGAGGAGCTTTATGTTCCAGTGTAATCTATAAATATGTCACATGTACAAGACAGACACACCTGGGATAGATATGGAGGAGCTTTAATCTTAAAATATGACACATGTACAATACAGAGACACCTGGGAGAGATATTTAGGAGCTTTATGTTCCAGTGTAATCTATACAAATGACACATGTACAATACAGAGACACCTGGGATAGATATGGAGGAGCTTTATGTTCCAGTGTAATCTATAAATATGACATATGTACAATAAAGACACACCTGGGATAGATATGGAGGAGCTTTATGTTCCAGTGTAATCTATAAATATGTCACATGTACAATACAGAGACACCTGGGATAGATATGGAGGAGCTTTATGTTCCAGTGTAATCTATACATGTCACATGTACAATACAGAGACACCTGGGATAGATATGTTGGAGCTTTATGTTCCAGTGTAATCTATACATATGACACATGTACAATACAGAGACACCTGGGATAGATTTGGAGGAGCTTTATGTTTCATTGCAATCTATAAATATTACAAATGTACAATACAGAGACACCTGGGATAGATATGGAGGAGCTTTATGTTCCAGTGCAATCTATACATGTCACATGTACAATAAACACCTGGGATAGGGAGGAGCTTTATGTTCCAGTGTAATCTATAAATATGTCACATGTACAATACAGAGACACCTGGGATAGATATAGAGGATCTTTATGTTCCAGTGTAATCTATAAATATGAAACATGTACAATACAGAGACACCTGGGATAGATATGGAGAAGCTTTATGTTCCAGTGTAATCTATACATATGACACTTGTACAATACAGAGACACCTGGGGTTGATATGGAGGAGCTTTATGTTCCAGTGTAATCTATACATGTCACATGTACAATAGAAACCTGGGATAGGTTGGAGCTTTATGTTCCTGTGTAATCTATAAATATGTCACATGTACAATACAGAGACACCTGGGATAGATATGGAGGAGCTTTATGTCCCAGTGTAATCTATAAATATGACACATGTACAATACAGAGACACCTGGGATAGATATGGAGGAGCTTTATGTTCCAGTGTAATCTATACATATGACACATGTACAATACAGAGACACCTGGGATAGATATGGAGGAGCTTTATGTTCCAGTGTAATCTATAAATATGACATATGTACAATAAAGAGACACCTGGGATAGATATGGAGGAGCTTTATGTTCCAGTGTAATCTATAAATATGTCACATGTACAATACAGAGACACCTGGGATAGATATGGAGGAGCTTTATGTTCCAGTGTAATCTATACATGTCACATGTACAATACAGAGACATCTGGGATAGATATGGAGGAGCTTTATGTTCCAGTGTAATCTATACAAATGACACATGCACAATACAGAGACACCTGGGATAGATATGGAGGAGCTTTATATTCCAGTGTAATCTATAAATATGACATATGTACAATAAAGAGACACCTGGGATAGATATGGAGGAGCTTTATGTTCCAGTGTAATCTATACATGTCACATGTACAATACACACCTGGAATAGGGAGGAGCTTTATGTTCCAGTGTAATCTATAAATATGTCACATGTACAATACAGACACACCTGGGATAGATATGGAGTAGCTTTAATCTTAAAATATGACACATGTACAATACAGAGACACCTGGGATAGATATTTAGGAGCTTTATGTTCCAGTGTAATCTATACATATGACACATGTACAATACAGATACACCTGAGATAGATATGGAGGAGCTTTATGTTCCAGTGTAATCTATAAATATGACATATGCACAATAAAGACACACCTGGGATAGATATGGAGGAGCTTTATGTTCCAGTGTAATCTATAAATATGTCACATGTACAATACAGAGACACCTGGGATAGATATGGAGGAGCTTTAGATTCCAGTGTAATCTATACATGTCACATGTACAATACAGAGACACCTGGGATAGATATGGAGGAGCTTTATGTTGCAGTGTAATCTATACATGTCACATGTACAATAGACACCTGGGATAGGGAGGAGCTTTATGTTCAAGTGTAATCTATAAATATGTCACATGTACAATACAGAGACACCTGGGATAGATATGGATGAGCTTTATGTTCCAGTGTAATCTATAAATATGACATATGTACAATAAAGACACACCTGGGATAGATATGGAGGAGCTTTATGTTCCAGTGTAATCTATAAATATGACATATGTACAATAAAGACACACCTGGGATAGATATGGAGGAGCTTTATGTTCCAGTGTAATCTATAAATATGTCACATGTACAATACAGAGACACCTGAGATAGATATGGAGGAGCTTTATGTTCCAGTGTAATCTATACATGTCACATGTACAATACAGAGACACCTGGGATAGATATGTTGGAGCTTTATGTTCCAGTGTAATCTATACATATGACACATGTAAAATACAGAGACACCTGGGATAGATATGGAGGAGCTTTTTGTTCCAGTGTAATCTATAAATATGACACATGTACAATACAGACACACCTGGGATAGATATGGAGGAGCTTTATGTTCCAGTGTAATCTATAAATATTACACATGTACAATACAGAGACACCTGGGATAGATTTGGAGGAGCTTTATGTTCCAGTGTAATCTATAAATATGTCACATGTACAATACAGTGACACCTTTGATAGATATGGAGGAGCTTTATGTTCCAGTGTAATCTATAAATATCACATATGTACAAAATAGAGACACCTGGGATAGATATGGAGGAGCTTTATGTTCCAGTGTAAACTGTAAATATGACACATGTACAATACAGAGACACCTGTGATAGATATGGAGGAGCTTTATGTTCCAGTGTAATCTATTCATGTCACATGTACAATTGACAAAGGGGATAGGGAGTAGCTTTATGTTCCAGTGTAATCTATAAATATGTCACATGTACAATACAGAGACACCTGGGTTAGATATGGAAGAGCTTTATGTTCCAGAGTAAACTATAAATATGACATATGTACAATAAAGAGACACCTGGGATAGATATGGAGGAGCTTTATGTTCTAGTGTAATCTATAAATATGTCACATGAACAATACAGAGACACCTGGGATAGATATGGAGGAGCTTTATGTTCCAGTGTAATCTATACATGTCACATGTACAATACAGAGACACCTGGGATAGATATGGAGGAGCTTTATGTTCCAGTGTAATCTATACATATGACACATGTACAAAACAGAGACACCTGGGATAGATATGGAGGAGCTTTATGTTCCAGTGTAATCTATAAATATGACACATGTACAATAAAGAGACACCGGGGATAGATATGGAGGAGCTTTATGATCCAGTGTAATCTATACATGTCACATGTACAATAGACAAATGGGATAGGGAGGAGCTTTATGTTCCAGTGTAATCTATAAATATGTCACATGTACAATACAGAGACACCTGGGATAGATATGGAGGAGCTTTATGTTCCATTGTAATCTATAAATATGACACATGTACAATACAGAGACACCTGGGATAGATATGGAGGAGCTTTATGTTCCAGTGCAATCTATACATGTCACATGTACAATAGACACCTGGGATAGGGAGGAGCTTTATGTTCCAGTGTAATCTATAAATATGTCACATGTACACTACAGAGACACCTGGGATAGATATGGAGGAGCTTTATGTTCCAGTGTAATCTATAAATATGAAATATGTACAATACAGAGACACCTGGGATAGATATGGAGGAGCTTTATGTTCCAGTGTAATCTATAAATATGTCACATGTACAATACAGAGACACCTGGGATAGATATGGAGGAGCTTTATGTTCCAGTGTAATCTATACATATGACACATGTACAATACAGAGACACCTGGGATAGATATGGAGGAGTTTTATGTTCCATTGTAATCTATAAATATCACATATGTACAATACAGAGACACCTGGGTTAGATATGGAGGAGCATAATGTTCCAGTGTAATCTATAAATATGACACATGTACAATACAGAGACACCTGGGATAGATATGGAGGAGCTTTATGTTCCAGAGTAATCTATACATATGACACATGTATCATACAGAGACACCTGGGATAGATATGGAGGAGCTTTATGTTCCAGTGTAATCTATAAATATGACATATGTACATTAAAGAGACACCTGGGATAGATATGGAGGAGCTTTATGTTGCAGTATAATCTATACATGTCACATGTACAATAGACACCTGGGATAGGGAGGAGCTTTATGTTCCAGTGTAATCTATAAATATGTCACATGTACAATACAGAGACACCTGGGATAGATATGGAGGAGCTTTATGTTCCATTGTAATCTATAAATATGACACATGTACAATATAGAGACACCTGGGATAGATATGGAGGAGCTTTATGTTCCAGTGTAATCTATACATATGACACATGTACAATACAGAGACACCTGGGATAGATATGGAGGAGCTTTATGTTCCAGTGTAATCTATAAATATGACATATGTACAATAAAGAGACACCTGGGATAGATATGGAGGAGCTTTATGTTCCAGTGTAATCTATAAATATGTCACATGGACAATACAGAGACAACTTGGATAGATATGGAGGAGCTTTATGTTCCAGTGTAATCTATACATGTCACATGTACAATACAGAGACACCCGGAATAGATATGGAGGAGCTTTATGTTCCAGTGTAATCTATACATATGACACATGTACAAAACAGAGACACCTGGGATAGATATGGAGGAGCTTTATGTTCCAATGTATTCTATAAATATGACACATGTACAATAAAGAGACACCTGGGATAGATATGGAGGAGCTTTATGTTCCAGTGTAATCTATACATGTCACATGTACAATAGACAAATGGGATAGGGAGGAGCTTTATGTTCCAGTGTAATCTATAAACATGTCACATGTACAATACTGAGACATCTGGGATAGATATGGAGGAGCTTTATATTCCATTGTAATCTATAAATATGACACATGTACAATACAGAGACACCTGGGATAGATATGGAGGAGCTTTATGTTCCAGTGCAATCTATACATGTCACATGTACAATAGACACCTGGGATAGGTAGGAGCTTTATGTTCCAGTGTAATCTATAAATATGTCACATGTACACTACAGAGACACCTGGGATAGATATGGAGGAGCTTTATGTTCCAGTGTAATCTATAAATATGAAACATGTACAATACAGAGACACCTGGGATAGATATGGAGGAGCTTTATGTTCCACTGTAATCTATACATATGACACATGTACAATACAGAGACACCTGGGATAGATATGGAGGAGCTTTATGTTCCAGTGTAATCTATAAATATGTCACATGTACAATACAGAGACACCTGGGATAGATATGGAGGAGCTGTATGTTCCAGTGTAATCTATAAATATGACACATGTACAATACAGAGAATCTGGGATAGATATGGAGGAGCTTTATGTTCCAGTGTAATCTATACATATGACACATATACAATACAGAGACACCTGGGATAGATATGGAGGAGCTTTATGTTCCAGTGTAATCTATAAATATGACATATGTACAATAAAGAGACACCTGGGATAGATATGGAGGAGCTTTATCTTCCTGTGTAATCTATAAATATGTCACATGTACAATACAGAGACACCTGGGATAGATATGGAGGAGCTTTATGTTCCAGTGTAATCGATACATGTCACATGTACAATACAGAGACATCTGGGATAGATATGGAGGAGCTTTATGTTCCAGTGTAATCTATACATATGACACATGTACAATACAGAGATACCTGGGATAGATATGGAGGAGCTTTATGTTCCAGTGTAATCTATAAATATGACATATGTACAATAAAGAGACACCTGGGATAGATATGGAGGAGCTTTATGTTCCAGTGTAATCTATACATATCACATGTACAATAGACACCTGGGATAGGGAGGAGCTTTATGTTCCAGTGTAATCTATAAATATGTCACATGTACAAGACAGACACACCTGGGATAGATATGGAGGAGCTTTAATCTTAAAATATGACACATGTACAATACAGAGACACCTGGGAGAGATATTTAGGAGCTTTATGTTCCAGTGTAATCTATACAAATGACACATGTACAATACAGAGACACCTGGGATAGATATGGAGGAGCTTTATGTTCCAGTGTAATCTATAAATATGACATATGTACAATAAAGACACACCTGGGATAGATATGGAGGAGCTTTATGTTCCAGTGTAATCTATAAATATGTCACATGTACAATACAGAGACACCTGGGATAGATATGGAGGAGCTTTATGTTCCAGTGTAATCTATACATGTCACATGTACAATACAGAGACACCTGGGATAGATATGTTGGAGCTTTATGTTCCAGTGTAATCTATACATATGACACATGTACAATACAGAGACACCTGGGATAGATATGGAGGAGCTTTATGTTTCATTGTAATCTATAAATATGACAAATGTACAATACAGAGACACCTGGGATAGATATGGAGGAGCTTTATGTTCCAGTGCAATCTATACATGTCACATGTACAATAAACACCTGGGATAGGGAGGAGCTTTATGTTCCAGTGTAATCTATAAATATGTCACATGTACAATACAGAGACACCTGGGATAGATATGGAGGATCTTTATGTTCCAGTGTAATCTATAAATATGAAACATGTACAATACAGAGACACCTGGGATAGATATGGAGAAGCTTTATGTTCCAGTGTAATCTATACATATGACACTTGTACAATACAGAGACACCTGGGGTAGATATGGAGGAGCTTTATGTTCCAGTGTAATCTATACATGTCACATGTACAATAGAAACCTGGGATAGGGAGGAGCTTTATGTTCCTGTGTAATCTATAAATATGTCACATGTACAATACAGAGACACCTGGGATAGATATGGAGGAGCTTTATGTCCCAGTGTAATCTATAAATATGACACATGTACAATACAGAGACACCTGGGATAGATATGGAGGAGCTTTATGTTCCAGTGTAATCTATACATATGACACATGTACAATACAGAGACACCTGGGATAGATATGGAGGAGCTTTATGTTCCAGTGTAATCTATAAATATGACATATGTACAATAAAGAGACACCTGGGATAGATATGGAGGAGCTTTATGTTCCAGTGTAATCTATAAATATGTCACATGTACAATACAGAGACACCTGGGATAGATATGGAGGAGCTTTATGTTCCAGTGTAATCTATACATGTCACATGTACAATACAGAGACATCTGGGATAGATATGGAGGAGCTTTATGTTCCAGTGTAATCTATACAAATGACACATGCACATTACAGAGACACCTGGGATAGATATGGAGGAGCTTTATATTCCAGTGTAATCTATAAATATGACATATGTACAATAAAGAGACACCTGGGATAGATATGGAGGAGCTTTATGTTCCAGTGTAATCTATACATGTCACATGTACAATACACACCTGGAATAGGGAGGAGCTTTATGTTCCAGTGTAATCTATAAATATGTCACATGTACAATACAGACACACCTGGGATAGATATGGAGGAGCTTTAATCTTAAAATATGACACATGTACAATACAGAGACACCTGGGATAGATATTTAGGAGCTTTATGTTCCAGTGTAAACTATACATATGACACATGTACAATACAGATACACCTGAGATAGATATGGAGGAGCTTTATGTTCCAGTGTAATCTATAAATATGACATATGCACAATAAAGACACACCTGGGATAGATATGGAGGAGCTTTATGTTCCAGTGTAATCTATAAATATGTCACATGTACAATACAGAGACACCTGGGATAGATATGGAGGAGCTTTAGATTCCAGTGTAATCTATACATGTCACATGTACAATACAGAGACACCTGGGATAGATATGGAGGAGCTTTATGTTGCAGTGTAATCTATACATGTCACATGTACAATAGACACCTGGGATAGGGAGGAGCTTTATGTTCAAGTGTAATCTATAAATATGTCACATGTACAATACAGAGACACCTGGGATAGATATGGAGGAGCTTTATGTTCCAGTGTAATCTATAAATATGACATATGTACAATAAAGACACACCTGGGATAGATATGGAGGAGCTTTATGTTCCAGTGTAATCTATAAATATGACATATGTACAATAAAGACACACCTGGGATAGATATGGAGGAGCTTTATGTTCCAGTGTAATCTATAAATATGTCACATGTACAATACAGAGACACCTGAGATAGATATGGAGGAGCTTTATGTTCCAGTGTAATCTATACATGTCACATGTACAATACAGAGACACCTGGGATAGATATGTTGGAGCTTTATGTTCCAGTGTAATCTATACATATGACACATGTAAAATACAGAGACACCTGGGATAGATATGGAGGAGCTTTTTGTTCCAGTGTAATCTATAAATATGACACATGTACAATACAGACACACCTGGGATAGATATGGAGGAGCTTTATGTTCCAGTGTAATCTATAAATTTTACACATGTACAATACAGAGACACCTGGGATAGATTTGGAGGAGCTTTATGTTCCAGTGTAATCTATAAATATGTCACATGTACAATACAGTGACACCTTTGATAGATATGGAGGAGCTTTATGTTCCAGTGTAATCTATAAATATCACATATGTACAAAATAGAGACACCTGGGATAGATATGGAGGAGCTTTATGTTCCAGTGTAAACTGTAAATATGACACATGTACAATACAGAGACACCTGTGATAGATATGGAGGAGCTTTCTGTTCCAGTGTAATCTATTCATGTCACATGTACAATTGACAAAGGGGATAGGGAGTAGCTTTATGTTCCAGTGTAATCTATAAATATGTCACATGTACAATACAGAGACACCTGGGTTAGATATGGAAGAGCTTTATGTTCCAGAGTAAACTATAAATATGACATATGTACAATAAAGAGACACCTGGGATAGATATGGAGGAGCTTTATGTTCTAGTGTAATCTATAAATATGTCACATGAACAATACAGAGACACCTGGGATAGATATGGAGGAGCTTTATGTTCCAGTGTAATCTGTACATGTCACATGTACAATACAGAGACACCTGGGATAGATATGGAGGAGCTTTATGTTCCAGTGTAATCTATACAAATGACACATGTACAAAACAGAGACACCTGGGATAGATATGGAGGAGCTTTATGTTCCAGTGTAATCTATAAATATGACACATGTACAATAAAGAGACACCGGGGATAGATATGGAGGAGCTTTATGATCCAGTGTAATCTATACATGTCACATGTACAATAGACAAATGGGATAGGGAGGAGCTTTATGTTCCAGTGTAATCTATAAATATGTCACATGTACAATACAGAGACACCTGGGATAGATATGGAGGAGCTTTATGTTCCATTGTAATCTATAAATATGACACATGTACAATACAGAGACACCTGGGATAGATATGGAGGAGCTTTATGTTCCAGTGCAATCTATACATGTCACATGTACAATAGACACCTGGGATAGGGAGGAGCTTTATGTTCCAGTGTAATCTATAAATATGTCACATGTACACTACAGAGACACCTGGGATAGATATGGAGGAGCTTTATGTTCCAGTGTAATCTATAAATATGAAATATGTACAATACAGAGACACCTGGGATAGATATGGAGGAGCTTTATGTTCCAGTGTAATCTATAAATATGTCACATGTACAATACAGAGACACCTGGGATAGATATGGAGGAGCTTTATGTTCCAGTGTAATCTATACATATGACACATGTACAATACAGAGACACCTGGGATAGATATGGAGGAGTTTTATGTTCCAGTGTAATCTATAAATATGACATATGTACAATAAAGAGACACCTGGGATAGATATGGAGGAGCTTTATGTTCCAGTGTAATCTATAAATATGTCACATGTACAATACAGAGACACCTGGGATAGATATGGAGGAGCTTTATGTTCCAGTGTAATCTATACATGTCACATGTACAATACAGAGACATCTGGGATAGATATGGAGGAGCTTTATGTTCCAGTGTAATCTATACAAATGACACATGTACAATACAGAGACACCTGGGATAGATATGGAGGAGCTTTATGTTCCAGAGTAATCTATAAATATGACATATGTACAATAAAGAGACACCTGGGATAGATATGGAGGAGCTTTATGTTCCAGTGTAATCTATAAATATGTCACATGTACAATACAGAGACACCTGGGATAGATATGGAGGAGCTTTAGATTCCAGTGTAATCTATACATGTCACATGTACAATACAGAGGCACCTGGGATAGATATGTAGGAGCTTTATGTTGCAGTGTAATCTAAACATGTCACATGTACAATAAACACCTGGGATAGGGAGGAGCTTTATGTTCCGGTGTAATCTATAAATATGTCACATGTACAATACAGAGACACCTGGGATAGATATGGAGGAGCTTTATGTTCCAGTGTAATCTATAAATATGACATATGCACAATAAAGACACACCTGGGATAGATATGGAGGAGCTTTATGTTCCAGTGTAATCTATAAATATGTCACATGAACAATACAGAGACACCTGGGATAGATATGGAGGAGCTTTAGATTCCAGTGTAATCTATACATGTCACATGTACAATACAGAGACACCTGGGATAGATATGTAGGAGCTTTATGTTGCAGTGTAATCTATACATGTCACATGTACAATAGACACCTGGGATAGGGAGGAGCTTTATGTTCCAGTGTAATCTATAAATATGTCACATGTACAATACAGAGACACCTGGGATAGATATGGAGGAGCTTTATGTTCCATTGTAATCTATAAATATGACACATGTACAATATAGAGACTCCTGGGATAGATATGGAGGAGCTTTATGTTCCAGTGTCATCTATACATATGACACATGTACAATACAGATACACCTGGGATAGATATGGAGGAGCTTTATGTTCCAGTGTAATCTATAAATATGACATATGTACAATAAAGAGACACCTGGGATAGATATGGAGGAGCTTTATGTTCCAGTGTAAACTGTAAATATGACACATGTACAATACAGAGACACCTGTGATAGATATGGAGGAGCTTTATGTTCCAGTGTAATCTATTCATGTCACATGTACAATTGACAAAGGGGATAGGGAGTAGCTTTATGTTCCAGTGTAATCTATAAATATGTCACATGTACAATACAGAGACACCTGGGTTAGATATGGAAGAGCTTTATGTTCCAGAGTAAACTATAAATATGACATATGTACAATAAAGAGACACCTGGGATAGATATGGAGGAGCTTTATGTTCTAGTGTAATCTATAAATATGTCACATGAACAATACAGAGACACCTGGGATAGATATGGAGGAGCTTTATGTTCCAGTGTAATCTATACATGTCACATGTACAATACAGAGACACCTGGGATAGATATGGAGGAGCTTTATGTTCCAGTGTAATCTATACATATGACACATGTACAAAACAGAGACACCTGGGATAGATATGGAGGAGCTTTATGTTCCAGTGTAATCTATAAATATTACACATGTACAATAAAGAGACACCGGGGATAGATATGGAGGAGCTTTATGATCCAGTGTAATCTATAAATATGTCACATGTACAATACAGAGACACCTGGGATAGATATGGAGGAGCTTTATGTTCCAGTGTAATCTATACATGTCACATGTACAATACAGAGACATCTGGGATAGATATGGAGGAGCTTTATGTTCCAGTGTAATCTATACAAATGACACATGCACATTACAGAGACACCTGGGATAGATATGGAGGAGCTTTATATTCCAGTGTAATCTATAAATATGACATATGTACAATAAAGAGACACCTGGGATAGATATGGAGGAGCTTTATGTTCCAGTGTAATCTATACATGTCACATGTACAATACACACCTGGAATAGGGAGGAGCTTTATGTTCCAGTGTAATCTATAAATATGTCACATGTACAATACAGACACACCTGGGATAGATATGGAGGAGCTTTAATCTTAAAATATGACACATGTACAATACAGAGACACCTGGGATAGATATTTAGGAGCTTTATGTTCCAGTGTAATCTATACATATGACACATGTACAATACAGATACACCTGAGATAGATATGGAGGAGCTTTATGTTCCAGTGTAATCTATAAATATGACATATGCACAATAAAGACACACCTGGGATAGATATGGAGGAGCTTTATGTTCCAGTGTAATCTATAAATATGTCACATGTACAATACAGAGACACCTGGGATAGATATGGAGGAGCTTTAGATTCCAGTGTAATCTATACATGTCACATGTACAATACAGAGACACCTGGGATAGATATGGAGGAGCTTTATGTTGCAGTGTAATCTATACATGTCACATGTACAATAGACACCTGGGATAGGGAGGAGCTTTATGTTCAAGTGTAATCTATAAATATGTCACATGTACAATACAGAGACACCTGGGATAGATATGGAGGAGCTTTATGTTCCAGTGTAATCTATAAATATGACATATGTACAATAAAGACACACCTGGGATAGATATGGAGGAGCTTTATGTTCCAGTGTAATCTATAAATATGACATATGTACAATAAAGACACACCTGGGATAGATATGGAGGAGCTTTATGTTCCAGTGTAATCTATAAATATGTCACATGTACAATACAGAGACACCTGAGATAGATATGGAGGAGCTTTATGTTCCAGTGTAATCTATACATGTCACATGTACAATACAGAGACACCTGGGATAGATATGTTGGAGCTTTATGTTCCAGTGTAATCTATACATATGACACATGTAAAATACAGAGACACCTGGGATAGATATGGAGGAGCTTTTTGTTCCAGTGTAATCTATAAATATGACACATGTACAATACAGACACACCTGGGATAGATATGGAGGAGCTTTATGTTCCAGTGTAATCTATAAATTTTACACATGTACAATACAGAGACACCTGGGATAGATTTGGAGGAGCTTTATGTTCCAGTGTAATCTATAAATATGTCACATGTACAATACAGTGACACCTTTGATAGATATGGAGGAGCTTTATGTTCCAGTGTAATCTATAAATATCACATATGTACAAAATAGAGACACCTGGGATAGATATGGAGGAGCTTTATGTTCCAGTGTAAACTGTAAATATGACACATGTACAATACAGAGACACCTGTGATAGATATGGAGGAGCTTTCTGTTCCAGTGTAATCTATTCATGTCACATGTACAATTGACAAAGGGGATAGGGAGTAGCTTTATGTTCCAGTGTAATCTATAAATATGTCACATGTACAATACAGAGACACCTGGGTTAGATATGGAAGAGCTTTATGTTCCAGAGTAAACTATAAATATGACATATGTACAATAAAGAGACACCTGGGATAGATATGGAGGAGCTTTATGTTCTAGTGTAATCTATAAATATGTCACATGAACAATACAGAGACACCTGGGATAGATATGGAGGAGCTTTATGTTCCAGTGTAATCTGTACATGTCACATGTACAATACAGAGACACCTGGGATAGATATGGAGGAGCTTTATGTTCCAGTGTAATCTATACAAATGACACATGTACAAAACAGAGACACCTGGGATAGATATGGAGGAGCTTTATGTTCCAGTGTAATCTATAAATATGACACATGTACAATAAAGAGACACCGGGGATAGATATGGAGGAGCTTTATGATCCAGTGTAATCTATACATGTCACATGTACAATAGACAAATGGGATAGGGAGGAGCTTTATGTTCCAGTGTAATCTATAAATATGTCACATGTACAATACAGAGACACCTGGGATAGATATGGAGGAGCTTTATGTTCCATTGTAATCTATAAATATGACACATGTACAATACAGAGACACCTGGGATAGATATGGAGGAGCTTTATGTTCCAGTGCAATCTATACATGTCACATGTACAATAGACACCTGGGATAGGGAGGAGCTTTATGTTCCAGTGTAATCTATAAATATGTCACATGTACACTACAGAGACACCTGGGATAGATATGGAGGAGCTTTATGTTCCAGTGTAATCTATAAATATGAAATATGTACAATACAGAGACACCTGGGATAGATATGGAGGAGCTTTATGTTCCAGTGTAATCTATAAATATGTCACATGTACAATACAGAGACACCTGGGATAGATATGGAGGAGCTTTATGTTCCAGTGTAATCTATACATATGACACATGTACAATACAGAGACACCTGGGATAGATATGGAGGAGTTTTATGTTCCAGTGTAATCTATAAATATGACATATGTACAATAAAGAGACACCTGGGATAGATATGGAGGAGCTTTATGTTCCAGTGTAATCTATAAATATGTCACATGTACAATACAGAGACACCTGGGATAGATATGGAGGAGCTTTATGTTCCAGTGTAATCTATACATGTCACATGTACAATACAGAGACATCTGGGATAGATATGGAGGAGCTTTATGTTCCAGTGTAATCTATACAAATGACACATGTACAATACAGAGACACCTGGGATAGATATGGAGGAGCTTTATGTTCCAGAGTAATCTATAAATATGACATATGTACAATAAAGAGACACCTGGGATAGATATGGAGGAGCTTTATGTTCCAGTGTAATCTATAAATATGTCACATGTACAATACAGAGACACCTGGGATAGATATGGAGGAGCTTTAGATTCCAGTGTAATCTATACATGTCACATGTACAATACAGAGGCACCTGGGATAGATATGTAGGAGCTTTATGTTGCAGTGTAATCTAAACATGTCACATGTACAATAAACACCTGGGATAGGGAGGAGCTTTATGTTCCGGTGTAATCTATAAATATGTCACATGTACAATACAGAGACACCTGGGATAGATATGGAGGAGCTTTATGTTCCAGTGTAATCTATAAATATGACATATGCACAATAAAGACACACCTGGGATAGATATGGAGGAGCTTTATGTTCCAGTGTAATCTATAAATATGTCACATGAACAATACAGAGACACCTGGGATAGATATGGAGGAGCTTTAGATTCCAGTGTAATCTATACATGTCACATGTACAATACAGAGACACCTGGGATAGATATGTAGGAGCTTTATGTTGCAGTGTAATCTATACATGTCACATGTACAATAGACACCTGGGATAGGGAGGAGCTTTATGTTCCAGTGTAATCTATAAATATGTCACATGTACAATACAGAGACACCTGGGATAGATATGGAGGAGCTTTATGTTCCATTGTAATCTATAAATATGACACATGTACAATATAGAGACTCCTGGGATAGATATGGAGGAGCTTTATGTTCCAGTGTCATCTATACATATGACACATGTACAATACAGATACACCTGGGATAGATATGGAGGAGCTTTATGTTCCAGTGTAATCTATAAATATGACATATGTACAATAAAGAGACACCTGGGACAGATATGGAGGAGCTTTATGTTCCAGTGTAATCTATAAATATGTCACATGTACAATACAGAGACACCTGGGATAGATATGGAGGAGCTTTGTGTTCCAGTGTAATCTATACATGTCACATGTACAATACAGAGACACCTGGGATAGATATGGAGGAGCTTTATGTTCCAGTGTAATCTATACATATGACACATGTACAAAACAGAGACACCTGGGATAGATATGGAGGAGCTTTATGTTCCAATGTGATCTATAAATATGACACATGTTCAATAAAGAGACACCTGGGATATATATGGAGGAGCTTTATGTTCCAGTGTAATCTATACATGTCACATGTGCAATAGACAAATGGGATAGGGAGGAGCTTTATGTTCCAGTGTAATCTATAAATATGTCACATGTACAATACAGAGACACCTGGGATAGATATGCAGGAGCTTTATGTTCCATTGTAATCTATAAATATGACACATGTACAATACAGAGACACCTGGGATAGATATGGAGGAGCTTTATGTTCCAGTGCAATCTATACATGTCACATGTACAATAGACACCTGGGATAGGGAGGAGCTTTATGTTCCAGTGTAATCTATAAATATGTCACATGTACACTACAGAGACACCTGGGATAGATATGGAGGAGTTTTATGTTCCAGTGTAATCTATAAATATGAAACATGTACAATACAGAGACACCTGGGATAGATATGGAGGAGCTTTATGTTCCAGTGTAATCTATACATATGACACATGTACAATACAGAGACACCTGGGATAGATATGGAGGAGCTTTATGTTCCAGTGTAATCTATAAATATGTCACATGTACAATACAGAGACACCTGGGATAGATATGGAGGAGCTTTATGTTCCAGTGTAATCTATAAAAATGACACATGTACAATACAGAGACACCTGGGATAGATATGGAGGAGCTTTATGTTCCAGTGTAATCTATACATATGACACATGTACAATACAGAGACACCTGGGATAGATATGGAGGAGCTTTATGTTCCAGTGTAATCTATAAATATGACATATGTACAATAAAGAGACACCTGGGATTGATATGGAGGAGCTTTATGTTCCAGTGTAATCTATAAATATGTCACATGTACAATACAGAGACACCTGGGATAGATATGGAGGAGCTTTATGTTCCAGTGTAATCTATACATGTCACATGTACAATACAGAGACATCTGGGATAGATTTGGAGGAGCTTTATGTTCCAGTGTAATCTATACAAATGACACATGTACAATACAGAGACACCTGGGATAGATATGGAGGAGCTTTATGTTCCAGTGTAATCTATAAATATGACATATGTGCAATAAAGAGACACCTGGGATAGATATGGAGGAGCTTTATGTTCCAGTGTAATCTATAAATATGTCACATGTACAATACAGACACAACTGTGATAGATATGGAGGAGTTTATGTTCCAGTGTAATCTATACATATGACACATGTACAATACAGAGACACCTGGGATAGATATGGAGGAGCTTTATGTTCCAGTGTAATCTATAAATATGACATATGTACAATAAAGAGACACCTGGGATAGATATGGAGGTGCTTTATGTTCCAGTGTAATCTATACATGTCACATGTACAATAGACACCTGGGATAGGGAGGAGCTTTATATTCCAGTGTAATCTATAAATATGTCACATGTACAATACAGACACACCTGGGATAGATATGGAGGAGCTTTAATCTTAAAATATGACACATGTACAATACAGAGACACCTGGGATAGATATTTAGGAGCTTTATGTTCCAGTGTAATCTATACATATGACACATGTACAATAGAGAGACACCTGGGATAGATATGGAGGAGCTTTATGTTCCAGTGTAATCTATAAATATGACATATGTACAATAAAGACACACCTGGGATAGATATGGAGGAGATTTATGTTCCAGTGTAATCTATAAATATGTCACATGTACAATACAGAGACACCTGAGATAGATATGGAGGAGCTTTATGTTCCAGTGTAATCTATACATGTCACATGTACAATACAGAGACACCTGGGATAGATATGTTGGAGCTTTATGTTCCAGTGTAATCTATACATATGACACATGTAAAATACAGAGACACCTGGGATAGATATGGAGGAGCTTTTTGTTCCAGTGTAATCTATAAATATGACACATGTACAATACAGACACACCTGGGATAGATATGGAGGAGCTTTATGTTCCAGTGTAATCTATAAATATTACACATGTACAATACAGAGACACCTGGGATAGATTTGGAGGAGCTTTATGTTCCAGTGTAATCTATAAATATCACATATGTACAAAATAGAGACACCTGGGATAGATATGGAGGAGTTTTATGTTCCAGTGTAATCTATAAATATGTCACATGTACAATACAGAGACACCTGGGATAGATATGGAGGAGCTTTAGATTCCAGTGTAATCTATACATGTCACATGTACAATACAGAGACACCTGGGATAGATATGTAGGAGCTTTATGTTGCAGTGTAATCTATACATGTCACATGTACAATAGACACCTGGGATAGGGAGGAGCTTTAAGTTCCGGTGTAATCTATAAATATGTCACATGTACAATACAGAGACACCTGGGATAGATATGGAGGAGCTTTATGTTCCAGTGTAATCTATAAATATGACATATGCACAATAAAGACACACCTGGGATAGATATGGAGGAGCTTTATGTTCCAGTGTAATCTATAAATATATCACATGAACAATACAGAGACACCTGGGATAGTAATGGAGGAGCTTTAGATTCCAGTGTAATCTATACATGTCACATGTACAATACAGAGACACCTGGGATAGATATGTAGGAGCTTTATGTTGCAGTGTAATCTATACATGTCACATGTACAATAGACACCTGGGATAGGGAGGAGCTTTATGTTCCAGTGTAATCTATAAATATGTCACATGTACAATACAGAGACACCTGGGATAGATATGGAGGAGCTTTATGTTCCATTGTAATCTATAAATATGACACATGTACAATATAGAGACACCTGGGATAGATATGGAGGAGCTTTATGTTCCAGTGTCATCTATACATATGACACATGTACAATACAGATACACCTGGGATAGATATGGAGGAGCTTTATGTTCCAGTGTAATCTATAAATATGACATATGTACAATAAAGAGACACCTGGGATAGATATGGAGGAGCTTTATGTTCCAGTGTAATCTATAAATATGTCACATGTACAATACAGAGACACCTGGGATAGATATGGAGGAGCTTTATGTTCCAGTGTAATCTATACATGTCACATGTACAATACAGAGACACCTGGGATAGATATGGAGGAGATTTATGTTCCAGTGTAATCTATACATATGACACATGTACAAAACAGAGACACCTGGGATAGATATGGAGGAGCTTTATGTTCCAATGTGATCTATAAATATGACACATGTTCAATAAAGAGACACCTGGGATAGATATGGAGGAGCTTTATGTTCCAGTGTAATCTATACATGTCACATGTACAAAAGACAAATGGGATAGGGAGGAGCTTTATGTTCCAGTGTAATCTATAAATATGTCACATGTACAATACAGAGACACCTGGGATAGATATGGAGGAGCTTTATGTTCCATTGTAATCTATAAATATGACACATGTACAATACAGAGACAACTGGGATAGATATGGAGGAGCTTTATGTTCCAGTGCAATCTATACATGTCACATGTACAATAGACACCTGGGATAGGGAGGAGCTTTATGTTCCAGTGTAATCTATAAATATGTCACATGTACACTACAGAGACACCTGGGATAGATATGGAGGAGCTTTATGTTCCAGTGTAATCTATAAATATGAAACATGTACAATACAGAGACACCTGGGATAGATATGGAGGAGCTTTATGTTCCAGTGTAATCTATACATATGACACATGTACAATACAGAGACACCTGGGATAGATATGGAGGAGCTTTATGTTCCAGTGTAATCTATAAATATGTCACATGTACAATACAGAGACACCTGGGATAGATATGGAGGAGCTTTATGTTCCAGTGTAATCTATACATGTCACATGTACAATACAGAGACATCTGGGATAGATTTGGAGGAGCTTTATGTTCCAGTGTAATCTATACAAATGACACATGTACAATACAGAGACACCTGGGATAGATATGGAGGAGCTTTATGTTCCAGTGTAATCTATAAATATGACATATGTGCAATAAAGAGACACCTGGGATAGATATGGAGGAGCTTTATGTTCCAGTGTAATCTATAAATATGTCACATGTACAATGCAGACACACCTGTGATAGATATGGAGGAGTTTATGTTCCAGTGTAATCTATACATATGACACATGTACAATACAGAGACAGCTGGGATAGATATGGAGGAGCTTTATGTTCCAGTGTAATCTATAAATATGACATATGTACAATAAAGAGACACCTGGGATAGATATGGAGGTGCTTTATGTTCCAGTGTAATCTATACATGTCACATGTACAATAGACACCTGGGATAGGGAGGAGCTTTATATTCCAGTGTAATCTATAAATATGTCACATGTACAATACAGACACACCTGGGATAGATATGGAGGAGCTTTAATCTTAAAATATGACACATGTACAATACAGAGACACCTGGGATAGATATTTAGGAGCTTTATGTTCCAGTGTAATCTATACATATGACACATGTACAATAGAGAGACACCTGGGATAGATATGGAGGAGCTTTATGTTCCAGTGTAATCTATAAATATGACATATGTACAATAAAGACACACCTGGGATAGATATGGAGGAGCTTTATGTTCCAGTGTAATCTATAAATATGTCACATGTACAATACAGAGACACCTGAGATAGATATGGAGGAGCTTTATGTTCCAGTGTAATCTATACATGTCACATGTACAATACAGAGACACCTGGGATAGATATGTTGGAGCTTTATGTTCCAGTGTAATCTATACATATGACACATGTAAAATACAGAGACACTTGGGATAGATATGGAGGAGCTTTTTGTTCCAGTGTAATCTATAAATATGACACATGTACAATACAGACACACCTGGGATAGATATGGAGGAGCTTTATGTTCCAGTGTAATCTATAAATATTACACATGTACAATACAGAGACACCTGGGATAGATTTGGAGGAGCTTTATGTTCCAGTGTAATCTATAAATATGTCACATGTACAATACAGTGACACGTTTGATAGATATGGAGGAGCTTTATGTTCCAGTGTAATCTATAAATATCACATATGTACAAAATAGAGACACCTGGGATAGATATGGAGGAGCTTTATGTTCCAGTGTAATCTATAAATATGTCACATGTACAATACAGAGACACCTGGGATAGATATGGAGGAGCTTTAGATTCCAGTGTAATCTATACATGTCACATGTACAATACAGAGACACCTGGGATAGATATGTAGGAGCTTTATGTTGCAGTGTAATCTATACATGTCACATGTACAATAGACGCCTGGGATAGGGAGGAGCTTTATGTTCCGGTGTAATCTATAAATATGTCACATGTACAATACAGAGACACCTGGGATAGATATGGAGGAGCTTTATGTTCCAGTGTAATCTATAAATATGACATATGCTCAATAAAGACACACCTGGGATAGATATGGAGGAGCTTTATGTTCCAGTGTAATCTATAAATATATCACATGAACAATACAGAGACACCTGGGATAGATATGGAGGAGCTTTAGATTCCAGTGTAATCTATACATGTCACATGTACAATACAGAGACACCTGGGATAGATATGTAGGAGCTTTATGTTGCAGTGTAATCTATACATGTCACATGTACAATAGACACCTGGGATAGGGTGGAGCTTTATGTTCCAGTGTAATATATAAATATGTCACATGTACAATACAGAGACACCTGGGATAGATATGGAGGAGCTTTATGTTCCATTGTAATCTATAAATATGACACATGTACAATATAGAGACACCTGGGATAGATATGGAGGAGCTTTATGTTCCAGTGTCATCTATACATATGACACATGTACAATACAGATACACCTGGGATAGATATGGAGGAGCTTTATGTTCCAGTGTAATCTATAAATATGACATATGTACAATAAAGAGACACCTGGGATAGATATGGAGGAGCTTTATGTTCCAGTGTAATCTATAAATATGTCACATGTACAATACAGAGACACCTGGGATAGATATGGAGGAGCTTTATGTTCCAGTGTAATCTATACATGTCACATGTACAATACAGAGACACCTGGGATAGATATGGAGGAGCTTTATGTTCCAGTGTAATCTATACATATGACACATGTACAAAACAGAGACACCTGGGATAGATATGGAGGAGCTTTATGTTCCAATGTGATCTATAAATATGACACATGTTCAATAAAGAGACACCTGGGATAGATATGGAGGAGCTTTATGTTCTAGTGTAATCTATACATGTCACATGTACAATAGACAAATGGGATAGGGAGGAGCTTTATGTTCCAGTGTAATCTATAAATATGTCACATGTACAATACAGAGACACCTGGGATTGATATGGAGGAGCTTTATGTTCCATTGTAATCTATAAATATGACACATGTACAATACAGAGACAACTGGGATAGATATGGAGGAGCTTTATGTTCCAGTGCAATCTATACATGTCACATGTACAATAGACACCTGGGATAGGGAGGAGCTTTATGTTCCAGTGTAATCTATACATTTGACACATGTACAATACAGAGACACCTGGGATAGATATGGAGGAGCTTTATGTTCCAGTGTAATCTATAAATATGTCACATGTACAATACAGAGACACCTGGGATAGATATGGAGGAGCTTTATGTTCCAGTGTAATCTATAAAAATGACACATGTACAATACAGAGACACCTGGGATAGATATGGAGGAGCTTTATGTTCCAGTGTAATCTATACATATGACACATGTACAATACAGAGACACCTGGGATAGATATGGAGGAGCTTTATGTTCCAGTGTAATCTATAAATATGACATATGTACAATAAAGAGACACCTGGGATAGATATGGAGGAGCTTTATGTTCCAGTGTAATCTATAAATATGTCACATGTACAATACAGAGACACCTGGGATAGATATGGAGGAGCTTTATGTTCCAGTGTAATCTATACATGTCACATGTACAATACAGAGACATCTGGGATAGATTTGGAGGAGCTTTATGTTCCAGTGTAATCTATACAAATGACACATGTACAATACAGAGACACCTGGGATAGATATGGAGGAGCTTTATGTTCCAGTGTAATCTATAAATATGACATATGTGCAATAAAGAGACACCTGGGATAGATATGGAGGAGCTTTATGTTCCAGTGTAATCTATAAATATGTCACATGTACAATACAGACACACCTGTGATAGATATGGAGGAGTTTATGTTCCAGTGTAATCTATACATATGACACATGTACAATACAGAGACACATTGGATAGATATGGAGGAGCTTTATGTTCCAGTGTAATCTATAAATATGACATATGTACAATAAAGAGACTCCTGGGATAGATATGGAGGAGCTTTATGTTCCAGTGTAATCTATACATGTCACAAGTACAATAGACACCTGGGATAGGGAAGAGCTTTATATTCCAGTGTAATCTATAAACATGTCACATGTACAATACAGACACACCTGGGATAGATATGGAGGAGCTTTAATCTTAAAATATGACACATGTACAATACAGAGACACCTGGGATAGATATTTAGGAGCTTTATGTTCCAGTGTAATCTATACATATGACACATGTACAATAGAGAGACACCTGGGATAGATATGGAGGAGCTTTATGTTCCAGTGTAATCTATAAATATGACATATGTACAATAAAGACACACCTGGGATAGATATGGAGGAGCTTTATGTTCCAGTGTAATCTATAAATATGTCACATGTACGATACAGAGACACCTGAGATAGATATGGAGGAGCTTTATGTTCCAGTGTAATCTATACATGTCACATGTACAATACAGAGACACCTGGGATAGATATGTTGGAGCTTTATGTTCCAGTGTAATCTATACATATGACACATGTAAAATACAGAGACACCTGGGATAGATATGGAGGAGCTTTTTGTTCCAGTGTAATCTATAAATATGACACATGTACAATACAGACACACCTGGGATAGATATGGAGGAGCTTTATGTTCCAGTGTAATCTATAAATATTACACATGTACAATACAGAGACACCTGGGATAGATTTGGAGGAGCTTTATGTTCCAGTGTAATCTATAAATATGTCACATGTACAATACAGTGACACGTTTGATAGATATGGAGGAGCTTTATGTTCCAGTGTAATCTATAAATATCACATATGTACAAAATAGAGACACCTGGGATAGATATGGAGGAGCTTTATGTTCCAGTGTAATCTATAAATATGACACATGTACAATAAAGAGACACCTGGGATAGATATGGAGGAGCTTTATGTTCCAGTGTAATCTATACATGTCACATGTACAATAGACACCTGGGATAGGGAGGAGCTTTATGTTCCAGTGTAATCTATAAATATGTCACATGTACAACACAGAGACACCTGGGATAGATATGGAGGAGCTTTATGTTCCAGTGTAAACTATAAATATGACACATGTACAATACAGAGACACCTGGGATAGATATGGAGGAGCTTTATGATCCAGAGTAATCTATTCATGTCACATGTACAATTGACAAATGGGATAGGGAGTAGCTTCATGTTCCAGTGTAATCTATAAATATGTCACATGTACAATACAGAGACACCTGGGTTAGATATGGAAGAGCTTTATGTTCCAGTGTAAACTATAAATATGACATATGTACAATAAAGAGACACCTGGGATAGATATGGAGGAGCATTATGTTCCAGTGTAATCTATAAATATGTCACATGAACAATACAGAGACACCTGGGATAGATATGGAGGAGCTTTATGTTCCAGTGTAATCTATACATGTCACATGTACAATACAGAGACACCTGGGATAGATATGGAGGAGCTTTATGTTCCAGTGTAATCTATACATATGACACATGTACAAAACAGAGACACCTGGGATAGATATGGAGGAGCTTTATGTTCCAGTGTAATCTATAAATATGACACATGTACAATAAAGAGACACCTGGGATAGATATGGAGGAGCTTTATGTTCCAGTGTAATCTATACATGTCACATGTACAATAGACAAATGGGATAGGGAGGAGCTTTATGTTCCAGTGTAATCTATAAATATGTCACATGTACAATACAGAGACACCTGGGATAGATATGTAGGAGCTTTATGTTCCATTGTAATCTATAAATATGACACATGTACAATACAGAGACACCTGGGATAGATATGGAGGAGCTTTATGTTCCAGTGTAATCTATACATGTCACATGTACAATAGACACCTGGGATAGGGAGGAGCTTTATGTTCCAGTGTAATCTATAAATATGTCACATGTACACTACAGAGACACCTGGGATAGATATGGAGGAGCTTTATGTTCCAGTGTAATCTATAAATATGAAACATGTACAATACAGAGACACCTGGGATAGATATGGTGGAGCTTTATGTTCCAGTGTAATCTATAAATATGTCACATGTACAATACAGAGACACCTGGGATAGATATGGAGGAGCTTTATGTTCCAGTGTAATCTATAAATATGACACATGTACAATACAGAGACACCTGGGATAGATATGGAGGAGCTTTATGTTCCAGTGTAATCTATACATATGACACATGTACAATACAGAGACACCTGGGATAGATATGGAGGAGCTTTATGTTCCAGTGTGATCTATAAATATGACATATGTACAATAAAGAGACACCTGGGATAGATATGGAGGAGCTTTATGTTCCAGTGTAATCTATAAATATGTCACATGTACAATACAGAGACAACTGGGATAGATATGGAGGAGCTTTATGTTCCAGTGTAATCTATACATGTCACATGTACAATACAGAGACATCTGGGATAGATATGGAGGAGCTTTATGTTCCAGTGTAATCTATACAAATGACACATGTACAATACAGAGACACCTGGGATAGATATGGAGGAGCTTTATGTTCCAGTGTAATCTTTAAATATGACATATGTACAATAAAGAGACACCTGGGATAGATATGGAGGAACTTTATCTTCCAGTGTAATCTATAAATATGTCACATGTACAATACAGACACACCTGTGATAGATATGGAGGAGCTTTATGTTCCAGTGTAATCTATACATATGACACATGTACAATACAGAGACACCTGGGATAGATATTGAGGAGCTTTATGTTCCAGTGTAATCTATACATGTCACATGTACAATAGACAAATGGGATAGGGAGGAGCTTTATGTTCCAGTGTAATCTATAAATATGTCACATGTACAATACAGAGACACCTGGGATAGATATGTAGGAGCTTTATGTTCCATTGTAATCTATAAATATGACACATGTACAATACAGAGACACCTGGGATAGATATGGAGGAGCTTTATGTTCCAGTGTAATCTATACATGTCACATGTACAATAGACACCTGGGATAGGGAGGAGCTTTATGTTCCAGTGTAATCTATAAATATGTCACATGTACACTACAGAGACACCTGGGATAGATATGGAGGAGCTTTATGTTCCAGTGTAATCTATAAATATGAAACATGTACAATACAGAGACACCTGGGATAGATATGGAGGAGCTTTATGTTCCAGTGTAATCTATAAATATGTCACATGTACAATACAGACACACCTGTGATAGATATGGAGGAGTTTATGTTCCAGTGTAATCTATACATATGACACATGTACAATACAGAGACACCTTGGATAGATATGGAGGAGCTTTATGTTCCAGTGTAATCTATAAATATGACATATGTACAATAAAGAGACTCCTGGGATAGATATGGAGGAGCTTTATGTTCCAGTGTAATCTATACATGTCACAAGTACAATAGACACCTGGGATAGGGAAGAGCTTTATATTCCAGTGTAATCTATAAACATGTCACATGTACAATACAGACACACCTGGGATAGATATGGAGGAGCTTTAATCTTAAAATATGACACATGTACAATACAGAGACACCTGGGATAGATATTTAGGAGCTTTATGTTCCAGTGTAATCTATACATATGACACATGTACAATAGAGAGACACCTGGGATAGATATGGAGGAGCTTTATGTTCCAGTGTAATCTATAAATATGACATATGTACAATAAAGACACACCTGGGATAGATATGGAGGAGCTTTATGTTCCAGTGTAATCTATAAATATGTCACATGTACGATACAGAGACACCTGAGATAGATATGGAGGAGCTTTATGTTCCAGTGTAATCTATACATGTCACATGTACAATACAGAGACACCTGGGATAGATATGTTGGAGCTTTATGTTCCAGTGTAATCTATACATATGACACATGTAAAATACAGAGACACCTGGGATAGATATGGAGGAGCTTTTTGTTCCAGTGTAATCTATAAATATGACACATGTACAATACAGACACACCTGGGATAGATATGGAGGAGCTTTATGTTCCAGTGTAATCTATAAATATTACACATGTACAATACAGAGACACCTGGGATAGATTTGGAGGAGCTTTATGTTCCAGTGTAATCTATAAATATGTCACATGTACAATACAGTGACACGTTTGATAGATATGGAGGAGCTTTATGTTCCAGTGTAATCTATAAATATCACATATGTACAAAATAGAGACACCTGGGATAGATATGGAGGAGCTTTATGTTCCAGTGTAATCTATAAATATGACACATGTACAATAAAGAGACACCTGGGATAGATATGGAGGAGCTTTATGTTCCAGTGTAATCTATACATGTCACATGTACAATAGACACCTGGGATAGGGAGGAGCTTTATGTTCCAGTGTAATCTATAAATATGTCACATGTACAACACAGAGACACCTGGGATAGATATGGAGGAGCTTTATGTTCCAGTGTAAACTATAAATATGACACATGTACAATACAGAGACACCTGGGATAGATATGGAGGAGCTTTATGATCCAGAGTAATCTATTCATGTCACATGTACAATTGACAAATGGGATAGGGAGTAGCTTCATGTTCCAGTGTAATCTATAAATATGTCACATGTACAATACAGAGACACCTGGGTTAGATATGGAAGAGCTTTATGTTCCAGTGTAAACTATAAATATGACATATGTACAATAAAGAGACACCTGGGATAGATATGGAGGAGCATTATGTTCCAGTGTAATCTATAAATATGTCACATGAACAATACAGAGACACCTGGGATAGATATGGAGGAGCTTTATGTTCCAGTGTAATCTATACATGTCACATGTACAATACAGAGACACCTGGGATAGATATGGAGGAGCTTTATGTTCCAGTGTAATCTATACATATGACACATGTACAAAACAGAGACACCTGGGATAGATATGGAGGAGCTTTATGTTCCAGTGTAATCTATAAATATGACACATGTACAATAAAGAGACACCTGGGATAGATATGGAGGAGCTTTATGTTCCAGTGTAATCTATACATGTCACATGTACAATAGACAAATGGGATAGGGAGGAGCTTTATGTTCCAGTGTAATCTATAAATATGTCACATGTACAATACAGAGACACCTGGGATAGATATGTAGGAGCTTTATGTTCCATTGTAATCTATAAATATGACACATGTACAATACAGAGACACCTGGGATAGATATGGAGGAGCTTTATGTTCCAGTGTAATCTATACATGTCACATGTACAATAGACACCTGGGATAGGGAGGAGCTTTATGTTCCAGTGTAATCTATAAATATGTCACATGTACACTACAGAGACACCTGGGATAGATATGGAGGAGCTTTATGTTCCAGTGTAATCTATAAATATGAAACATGTACAATACAGAGACACCTGGGATAGATATGGTGGAGCTTTATGTTCCAGTGTAATCTATAAATATGTCACATGTACAATACAGAGACACCTGGGATAGATATGGAGGAGCTTTATGTTCCAGTGTAATCTATAAATATGACACATGTACAATACAGAGACACCTGGGATAGATATGGAGGAGCTTTATGTTCCAGTGTAATCTATACATATGACACATGTACAATACAGAGACACCTGGGATAGATATGGAGGAGCTTTATGTTCCAGTGTGATCTATAAATATGACATATGTACAATAAAGAGACACCTGGGATAGATATGGAGGAGCTTTATGTTCCAGTGTAATCTATAAATATGTCACATGTACAATACAGAGACAACTGGGATAGATATGGAGGAGCTTTATGTTCCAGTGTAATCTATACATGTCACATGTACAATACAGAGACATCTGGGATAGATATGGAGGAGCTTTATGTTCCAGTGTAATCTATACAAATGACACATGTACAATACAGAGACACCTGGGATAGATATGGAGGAGCTTTATGTTCCAGTGTAATCTTTAAATATGACATATGTACAATAAAGAGACACCTGGGATAGATATGGAGGAACTTTATCTTCCAGTGTAATCTATAAATATGTCACATGTACAATACAGACACACCTGTGATAGATATGGAGGAGCTTTATGTTCCAGTGTAATCTATACATATGACACATGTACAATACAGAGACACCTGGGATAGATATTGAGGAGCTTTATGTTCCAGTGTAATCTATACATGTCACATGTACAATAGACAAATGGGATAGGGAGGAGCTTTATGTTCCAGTGTAATCTATAAATATGTCACATGTACAATACAGAGACACCTGGGATAGATATGTAGGAGCTTTATGTTCCATTGTAATCTATAAATATGACACATGTACAATACAGAGACACCTGGGATAGATATGGAGGAGCTTTATGTTCCAGTGTAATCTATACATGTCACATGTACAATAGACACCTGGGATAGGGAGGAGCTTTATGTTCCAGTGTAATCTATAAATATGTCACATGTACACTACAGAGACACCTGGGATAGATATGGAGGAGCTTTATGTTCCAGTGTAATCTATAAATATGAAACATGTACAATACAGAGACACCTGGGATAGATATGGTGGAGCTTTATGTTCCAGTGTAATCTATAAATATGTCACATGTACAATACAGAGACACCTGGGATAGATATGGAGGAGCTTTATGTTCCAGTGTAATCTATAAATATGACACATGTACAATACAGAGACACCTGGGATAGATATGGAGGAGCTTTATGTTCCAGTGTAATCTATACATATGAAACATGTACAATACAGAGACACCTGGGATAGATATGGAGGAGCTTTATGTTCCAGTGTGATCTATAAATATGACATATGTACAATAAAGAGACACCTGGGATAGATATGGAGGAGCTTTATGTTCCAGTGTAATCTATAAATATGTCACATGTACAATACAGAGACAACTGGGATAGATATGGAGGAGCTTTATGTTCCAGTGTAATCTATACATGTCACATGTACAATACAGAGACATCTGGGATAGATATGGAGGAGCTTTATGTTCCAGTGTAATCTATACAAATGACACATGTACAATACAGAGACACCTGGGATAGATATGGAGGAGCTTTATGTTCCAGTGTAATCTTTAAATATGACATATGTACAATAAAGAGACACCTGGGATAGATATGGAGGAACTTTATCTTCCAGTGTAATCTATAAATATGTCACATGTACAATACAGACACACCTGTGATAGATATGGAGGAGCTTTATGTTCCAGTGTAATCTATACATATGACACATGTACAATACAGAGACACCTGGGATAGATATTGAGGAGCTTTATGTTCCAGTGTAATCTATAAATATGACATATGTACAATAAAGAGACACCTGGGATAGATATGGAGGAGCTTTATATTCCAGTGTAATCTATACATGTCACATGTACAATAGACACCTGGGATAGGGAGGAGCTTTATGTTCCAGTGTAATCTATAAATATGACATATGTACAATAAAGACAAACCTGGGATAGATATGGAGGAGCTTTATGTTCCAGTGTAATCTATAAATATTTCACATGTACAATACAGAGACACCTGGGATAGATATGGAGGAGCTTTATGTTCCAGTGTAATCTATACATGTCACATGTACAATACAGAGACACCTGGGATAGATATGTTGGAGCTTTATGTTCCAGTGTAATCTATACATATGACACATGTACAATACAGACACACCTGGGATAGATATGGAGGAGCTTTATGTTCCAGTGTAATCTATAAATATCACACATGTACATTACAGAGACACCTGGGATAGATATGGAGGAGCTTTATGTTCCAGTGTAATCTATAAATATGTCACATGTACAATACAGAGACACCTTTGATAGATATGGAGGAGCTTTATGTTCCAGTGTAATCTATAAATATCACATATGTACAAAACAGAGACACCTGGGATTGATATGGAGGAGCTTTATGTTCCAGTGTAATCTATAAATATGACACATGTACAATAAAGAGACACCTGGGATAGATATGGAGGAGCTTTATGTTCCAGTGTAATCTATACATGTCACATGTACAATAGACACCTGGGATAGGGAGGAGCTTTATGTTCCAGTGTAATCTATAAATATGTCACATGTACAATACAGAGACACCTGGGATAGATATGGAGGAGCTTTATGTTCCAGTGTAAACTATAAATATGACACATGTACAATACAGAGACACCTGGGATAGATATGGAGGAGCTTTATGTTCCAGTGTAATCTATACATACGACACAAGTACAATACAGAGACACCTGGGATAGATATGGAGGAGCTTTATGTTCCAGTGTAATCTATAAATATGACATATGTACAATAAAGAGACACCTGGGATAGATATGGAGGAGCTTTATGTTCCAGTGTAATCTATAAATATGTCACATGTACAATACAGATACACCTGGGATAGATATGGAGGAGCTTTATGTTCCAGTGTAATCTATACATGTCACATGTACAATACAGAGACACCTGGGATAGATATGGAGAAGCTTTATGTTCCAGTGTAATCTCTACATATGACACATGTACAAAACAGAGACACCTGGGATAGATATGGAGGAGCTTTATGTTCCAGTGTAATCTATAAATATGACACATGTACATTAAAGAGACACCTGGGATAGATATGGAGGAGCTTTATGTTCCAGTGTAATCTATTCATGTCACATGTACAATAGACAAATGGGATAGGGAGGAGCTTTATGTTCCAGTGTAATCTATAAATATGTCACATGTACAATACAGAGACACCAGGGATAGATATGGAGGAGCTTTATGTTCCATTGTAATCTATAAATATGACACATGTACAATACAGAGACACCTGGGATAGATATGGAGGAGCTTTATGTTCCAGTGCAATTTATACATGTCACATGTACAATAGACACCTGGGATAGGGAGGAGCTTTATGTTCCAGTGTAATCTATAAATATGTCACATGTACAATACAGAGACACCTGGGATAGATATGGAGGAACTATGTGTTCCAGTGTAATCTATAAATATGAAACATGTACATTACAGAGACACCTGGGATAGATATGGAGGAGCTTTATGTTCCAGTGTAATCTATACATATGACACATGTACAATACAGAGACACCTGGGATAGATAAGGAGGAGCTTTATGTTCCAGTGTAATCTATAAATATGTCACATGTACAATACAGAGACACCTGGGATAGATATGGAGGAGCTTTATGTACCAGTGTAATCTATAAATATGACACATGTACAATACAGAGACACCTGGGATAGATATGGAGGAGCTTTATGTTCCAGTGTAATCTATAAATATGTCACATGTACAATACAGAGACACCTGGGAAAGATATGGAGGAGCTTTATGTTCCAGTGTAATCTATACATGTCACATGTACAATACAGAGACACCTGGGATAGATATGGAGGAGCTTTATGTTCCAGTGTAATCTATACATATGACACATGTACAAAACAGAGATACCTGGGATAGATATGGAGGAGCTTTATGTTCCAGTGTAATCTATAAATATGACACATGTACATTATAGAGACACCTGGGATAGATATGGAGGAGCTTTATGTTCCAGTGTGATCTATTCATGTCACATGTACAATTGACAAATGGGATAGGGAGTAGCTTTATGTTCCAGTGTAATCTATAAATATGTCACATGTACAATACAGAGACACCTGGGTTAGATATGGAGGAGCTTTATGTTCCAGTGTAAACTATAAATATGACATATGTACAATAAAGAGACACCTGGGATAGATATGGAGGAGCTTTATGTTCCAGTGTAATCTATAAATATGTCACATGTACAATACAGAGACACCTGGGATAGATATGGAGGAGCTTTATGTTTCAGTGTAATCTATACATGTCACATGTACAATACAGAGACACCTGGGATAGATATGGAGGAGCTTTATGTTCCAGTGTAATCTATACATATGACACATGTACAAAACAGAGACACCTGGGATAGATATGGAGGAGCTTTATGTTCCAGTGTAATCTATAAATATGACACATGTACAATAAAGAGACACCTGGGATAGATATGGAGGAGCTTTATGTTCCAGTGTAATCTATGGATGTCACATGTACAATAGACAATTGGGATAGGGAGGAGCTTTATGTTCCAGTGTAATCTATAAATATGTCACATGTACAATACAGAGACACCTGGGATAGATATGGAGGAGCTTTATGTTCCATTGTAATCTATAAATATGACACATGTACAATACAGAGACACCTGGGATAGATATGGAGGAGCTTTATGTTCCAGTGCAATCTATAAATATGACACATGTACAATAAAGAGACACCTGGGATAGATAAGGAGGAGCTTTATGTTCCAGTGTAATCTATGGATGTCACATGTACAATAGACAATTGGGATAGGGAGGAGCTTTTTGTTCCAGTGTAATCTATAAATATGTCACATGTACAATAGACACCTGGGATAGGGAGGAGCTTTATGTTCCAGTGTAATCTATAAATATGTCACATGTACAATACAGAGACACCTGGGATAGATGTGGAGGAGCTTTATGTTCCAGTGTAATCTATAAATATGAAACATGTACAATACAGAGACACGTGGGATAGATATGGAGGAGCTTTATGTTCCAGTGAAATCTATACATATGACACATGTACAATACAGAGACACCTGGGATAGATATGGAGGAGCTTTATGTTCCAGTGTAATCTATAAATATGTCACATGTACAATACAGAGACACCTGGGATAGATATGGAGGAGCTTTATGTACCAGTGTAATCTATAAATATGACACATGTACAATACAGACACACCTGGGATAGATATGGAGGAGCATTATGTTCCAGTGTAATCTATAAATATGTCACATGTACAATTCAGAGACACCTGGGATACATATGGAGGAGCTTTATGTTCCAGTGTAATCTATACATGTCACATGTACAATACAGAGACACCTGGGATAGATATGTTGGAGCTTTATGTTCCAGTGTAATCTATACATATGACACATGTAAAATACAGATACACCTGGGATAGATATGGAGGAGCTTTTTGTTCCAGTGTAATCTATAAATATGACACATGTACAATACAGACACACCTGGGATAGATATGGAGGAGCTTTATGTTCCAGTGTAATCTATACATATGACACATGTACAATACAGAGACACCTGGGATAGATATGGAGGAGCTTTATGTTCCAGTGTAATCTATAAATATGACATATGTACAATAAAGAGACATCTGGGATAGATATGGAGGAGCTTTATGTTCCAGTGTAATCTATAAATATGTCACATGTACAATACAGAGACACCTGGGATAGATATGGAGGAGCTTTATGTTCCAGTGTAATCTATACATGTCACATGTACAATACAGAGACATCTGGGATAGATTTGGAGGAGCTTTATGTTCCAGTGTAATCTATACAAATGACACATGTACAATACAGAGACACCTGGGATAGATATGGAGGAGCTTTATGTTCCAGTGTAATCTATAAATATGACATATGTGCAATAAAGAGACACCTGGGATAGATATGGAGGAGCTTTATGTTCCAGTGTAATCTATAAATATGTCACATGTACAATACAGACATACCTGTGATAGATATGGAGGAGCTTTATGTTGCAGTGTAATCTATACATATGACACATGTACAATACAGAGACACCTGGGATAGATATGGAGGAGCTTTATGTTCCAGTGTAATCTATACATGTCACATGTACAATAGACACCTGGGATAGGGAGGAGCTTTATGTTCCAGTGTAATCTATAAATATGTCACATGTACAATACAGACACACCTGGGATAGATATGGAGGAGCTTTAATCTTAAAATATGACACATGTACAATACAGAGACACCTGGGATAGATATTTAGGAGCTTTATGTTCCAGTGTAATCTATACATATGACACATGTACAATAGAGAGACACCTGGGATAGATATGGAGGAGCTTTATGTTCCAGTGTAATCTATAAATATGACATATGTACAATAAAGACACACCTGGGATAGATATGGAGGAGCTTTATGTTCCAGTGTAATCTATAAATATGTCACATGTACAATACAGAGACACCTGAGATAGATATGGAGGAGCTTTATGTTCCAGTGTAATCTATACATGTCACATGTACAATACAGAGACACCTGGGATAGATATGTTTGAGCTTTATGTTCCAGTGTAATCTATACATATGACACATGTAAAATACAGAGACACCTGGGATAGATATAGAGGAGCTTTTTGTTCCAGTGTAATCTATAAATATGACACATGTACAATACAGACACACCTGGGATAGATATGGAGGAGCTTTATGTTCCAGTGTAATCTATAAATATTACACTTGTACAATACAGAGACACCTGGGATAGATTTGGAGGAGCTTTATGTTCCAGTGTAATCTATAAATATGTCACATGTACAATACAGTGACACCTTTGATAGATATGGAGGAGCTTTATGTTCCAGTGTAATCTATAAATATCACATATGTACAAAATAGAGACACCTGGGATAGATATGGAGGAGCTTTATGTTCCAGTGTAATCTATAAATATGACACATGTACAATAAAGAGACACCTGGGATAGATATGGAGGAGCTTTATGTTCCAGTGTAATCTATACATGTCACATGTACAATAGACACCTGGGATAGGGAGGAGCTTTATGTTCCAGTGTAATCTATAAATATGTCACATGTACAATACAGACACACCTGGGATAGATATGGAGGAGCTTTAATCTTAAAATATGACACATGTACAATACAGAGACAACTGGGATAGATATTTAGGTGCTTTATGTTCCAGTGTAATCTATACATATGACACATGTACAATACAGAGACACCTGGGATAGATATGGAGGAGCTTTATGTTCCAGTGTAATCTATAAATATGACATATGTACAATAAAGACAAACCTGGGATAGATATGGAGGAGCTTTATGTTCCAGTGTAATCTATAAATATTTCACATGTACAATACAGAGACACCTGGGATAGATATGGAGGAGCTTTATGTTCCAGTGTAATCTATACATGTCACATGTACAATACAGAGACACCTGGGATAGATATGTTGGAGCTTTATGTTCCAGTGTAATCTATACATATGACACATGTACAATACAGAGACACCTGGGATAGATATGGAGGAGCTTTTTGTTCCAGTGTAATCTATAAATATGACACATGTACAATACAGACACACCTGGGATAGATATGGAGGAGCTTTATGTTCCAGTGTAATCTATACATGTCACATGTACAATAGACACCTGGGATAGGGAGGAGCTTTATGTTCCAGTGTAATCTATAAATATGTCACATGTACAATACAGAGACACCTGGGATAGATATGGAGGAGCTTTATGTTCCAGTGTAAACTATAAATATGACACATGTACAATACAGAGACACCTGGGATAGATATGGAGGAGCTTTATGTTCCAGTGTAATCTATACATACGACACAAGTACAATACAGAGACACCTGGGATAGATATGGAGGAGCTTTATGTTCCAGTGTAATCTATAAATATGACATATGTACAATAAAGAGACACCTGGGATAGATATGGAGGAGCTTTATGTTCCAGTGTAATCTATAAATATGTCACATGTACAATACAGATACACCTGGGATAGATATGGAGGAGCTTTATGTTCCAGTGTAATCTATACATGTCACATGTACAATACAGAGACACCTGGGATAGATATGGAGAAGCTTTATGTTCCAGTGTAATCTCTACATATGACACATGTACAAAACAGAGACACCTGGGATAGATATGGAGGAGCTTTATGTTCCAGTGTAATCTATAAATATGACACATGTACATTAAAGAGACACCTGGGATAGATATGGAGGAGCTTTATGTTCCAGTGTAATCTATTCATGTCACATGTACAATAGACAAATGGGATAGGGAGGAGCTTTATGTTCCAGTGTAATCTATAAATATGTCACATGTACAATACAGAGACACCTGGGATAGATATGGAGGAGCTTTATGTTCCATTGTAATCTATAAATATGACACATGTACAATACAGAGACACCTGGGATAGATATGGAGGAGCTTTATGTTCCAGTGCAATTTATACATGTCACATGTACAATAGACACCTGGGATAGGGAGGAGCTTTATGTTCCAGTGTAATCTATAAATATGTCACATGTACAATACAGAGGCACCTGGGATAGATATGGAGGAGCTTTGTGTTCCAGTGTAATCTATAAATATGAAACATGTACATTACAGAGACACCTGGGATAGATATGGAGGAGCTTTATGTTCCAGTGTAATCTATACATATGACACATGTACAATACAGAGACACCTGGGATAGATAAGGAGGAGCTTTATGTTCCAGTGTAATCTATAAATATGTCACATGTACAATACAGAGACACCTGGGATAGATATGGAGGAGCTTTATGTACCAGTGTAATCTATAAATATGACACATGTACAATACAGAGACACCTGGGATAGATATGGAGGAGCTTTATGTTCCAGTGTAATCTATAAATATGTCACAAGTACAATACAGAGACACCTGGGAAAGATATGGAGGAGCTTTATGTTCCAGTGTAATCTATACATGTCACATGTACAATACAGAGACACCTGGGATAGATATGGAGGAGCTTTATGTTCCAGTGTAATCTATACATAAGACACATGTACAAAACAGAGATACCTGGGATAGATATGGAGGAGCTTTATGTTCCAGTGTAATCTATAAATATGACACATGTACATTATAGAGACACCTGGGATAGATATGGAGGAGCTTTATGTTCCAGTGTGATCTATTCATGTCACATGTACAATTGACAAATGGGATAGGGAGTAGCTTTATGTTCCAGTGTAATCTATAAATATGTCACATGTACAATACAGAGACACCTGGGTTAGATATGGAGGAGCTTTATGTTCCAGTGTAAACTATAAATATGACATATGTACAATAAAGAGACACCTGGGATAGATATGGAGGAGCTTTATGTTCCAGTGTAATCTATAAATATGTCACATGTACAATACAGAGACACCTGGGATAGATATGGAGGAGCTTTATGTTTCAGTGTAATCTATACATGTCACATGTACAATACAGAGACACCTGGGATAGATATGGAGGAGCTTTATGTTCCAGTGTAATCTATACATATGACACATGTACAAAACAGAGACACCTGGGATAGATATGGAGGAGCTTTATGTTCCAGTGTAATCTATAAATATGACACATGTACAATAAAGAGACACCTGGGATAGATATGGAGGAGCTTTATGTTCCAGTGTAATCTATGGATGTCACATGTACAATAGACAATTGTGATAGGGAGGAGCTTTATGTTCCAGTGTAATCTATAAATATGTCACATGTACAATACAGAGACACCTGGGATAGATATGGAGGAGCTTTATGTTCCATTGTAATCTATAAATATGACACATGTACAATACAGAGACACCTGGGATAGATATGGAGGAGCTTTATGTTCCAGTGCAATCTATAAATATGACACATGTACAATAAAGAGACACCTGGGATAGATATGGAGGAGCTTTATGTTCCAGTGTAATCTATGGATGTCACATGTACAATAGACAATTGGGAAAGGGAGGAGCTTTTTGTTCCAGTGTAATCTATAAATATGTCACATGTACAATAGACACCTGGGATAGGGAGGAGCTTTATGTTCCAGTGTAATCTATAAATATGTCACATGTACAATACAGAGACACCTGGGATAGATGTGGAGGAGCTTTATGTTCCAGTGTAATCTATAAATATGAAACATGTACAATACAGAGACACGTGGGATAGATATGGAGGAGCTTTATGTTCCAGTGTAATCTATACATATGACACATGTACAATACAGAGACACCTGGGATAGATATGGAGGAGCTTTATGTTCCAGTGTAATCTATAAATATGTCACATGTACAATACAGAGACACCTGGGATAGATATGGAGGAGCTTTATGTACCAGTGTAATCTATAAATATGACACATGTACAATACAGACACACCTGGGATAGATATGGAGGAGCATTATGTTCCAGTGTAATCTATAAATATGTCACATGTACAATACAGAGACACCTGGGATACATATGGAGGAGCTTTATGTTCCAGTGTAATCTATACATGTCACATGTACAATACAGAGACACCTGGGATAGATATGTTGGAGCTTTATGTTCCAGTGTAATCTATACATATGACACATGTAAAATACAGAGACACCTGGGATAGATATGGAGGAGCTTTTTGTTCCAGTGTAATCTATAAATATGACACATGTACAATACAGACACACCTGGGATAGATATGGAGGAGCTTTATGTTCCAGTGTAATCTATACATATGACACATGTACAATACAGAGACACCTGGGATAGATATGGAGGAGCTTTATGTTCCAGTGTAATCTATAAATATGACATATGTACAATAAAGAGACATCTGGGATAGATATGGAGGAGCTTTATGTTCCAGTGTAATCTATACATGTCACATGTACAATACAGAGACATCTGGGATAGATTTGGAGGAGCTTTATGTTCCAGTGTAATCTATACAAATGACACATGTACAATACAGAGACACCTGGGATAGATATGGAGGAGCTTTATGTTCCAGTGTAATCTATAAATATGACATATGTGCAATAAAGAGACACCTGGGATAGATATGGAGGAGCTTTATGTTCCAGTGTAATCTATAAATATGTCACATGTACAATACAGACATACCTGTGATAGATATGGAGGAGCTTTATGTTGCAGTGTAATCTATACATATGACACATGTACAATACAGAGACACCTGGGATAGATATGGAGGAGCTTTATGTTCCAGTGTAATCTATAAATATAACATATGTACAATAAAGAGACACCTGGGATAGATATGGAGGAGCTTTATGTTCCAGTGTAATCTATACATGTCACATGTACAATAGACACCTGGGATAGGGAGGAGCTTTATGTTCCAGTGTAATCTATAAATATGTCACATGTACAATACAGACACACCTGGGATAGATATGGAGGAGCTTTAATCTAAAAAAATATGACACATGTACAATACAGAGACACCTGGGATAGATATTTAGGAGCTTTATGTTCCAGTGTAATCTATACATATGACACATGTACAATAGAGAGACACCTGGGATAGATATGGAGGAGCTTTATGTTCCAGTGTAATCTATAAATATGACATATGTACAATAAAGACACACCTGGGATAGATATGGAGGAGCTTTATGTTCCAGTGTAATCTATAAATATGTCACATGTACAATACAGAGACACCTGAGATAGATATGGAGGAGCTTTATGTTCCAGTGTAATCTATACATGTCACATGTACAATACAGAGACACCTGGGATAGATATGTTTGAGCTTTATGTTCCAGTGTAATCTATACATATGACACATGTAAAATACAGAGACACCTGGGATAGATATAGAGGAGCTTTTTGTTCCAGTGTAATCTATAAATATGACACATGTACAATACAGACACACCTGGGATAGATATGGAGGAGCTTTATGTTCCAGTGTAATCTATAAATATTACACATGTACAATACAGAGACACCTGGGATAGATTTGGAGGAGCTTTATGTTCCAGTGTAATCTATAAATATGTCACATGTACAATACAGTGACACCTTTGATAGATATGGAGGAGCTTTAAGTTCCAGTGTAATCTATAAATATCACATATGTACAAAATAGAGACACCTGGGATAGATATGGAGGAGCTTTATGTTCCAGTGTAATCTATAAATATGACACATGTACAATAAAGAGACACCTGGGATAGATATGGAGGAGCTTTATGTTCCAGTGTAATCTATACATGTCACATGTACAATAGACACCTGGGATAGGGAGGAGCTTTATGTTCCAGTGTAATCTATAAATATGTCACATGTACAACACAGAGACACCTGGGATAGATATGGAGGAGCTTTATGTTCCAGTGTAAACTATAAATATGACACATGTACAATACAGAGAACCTGGGATAGATATGGAGGAGCTTTATGTTCCAGTGTAATCTATTCATGTCACATGTACAATTGACAAATGGGATAGGGAGTAGCTTTATGTTCCAGTGTAATCTATATATATGTCACATGTACAATACAGAGACACCTGGGTTAGATATGGAAGAGCTTTTTGTTCCAGTGTAAACTATAAATATGACATATGTACAATAAAGAGACACCTGGGATAGATATGGAGGAGCTTTATGTTCCAGTGTAATCTATAAATATGTCACATGAACAATACAGAGACACCTGGGATAGATATGGAGGATCTTTATGTTCCAGTGTAATCTATACATATGACACATGTACAAAACAGAGACACCTGGGATAGATATGGAGGATCTTTATGTTCCAGTGTAATCTATAAATATGACACATGTACAATAAAGAGACACCTTGGATAGATATGGAGGAGCTTTATGATACAGTGTAATCTATACATGTCACATGTACAATAGACAAATGGGATAGGGAGGAGCTTTATGTTCCAGTGTAATCTATAATTATGTCACATGTACAATACAGAGACACCTGGGATAGATATGGAGGAGCTTTATGTTCCATTGTAATCTATAAATATGACACATGTACAATACAGAGACACCCGGGATAGATATGGAGGAGCTTTATGTTCCAGTGCAATCTATACATGTCACATGTACAATAGACACCTGGGATAGGGAGGAGCTTTATGTTCCAGTGTAATCTATAAATATGTCACATGTACAATACAGAGACACCTGGGATAGATATGGAGGAGCTTTATGTTCCAGTGTAATCTATAAATATGACACATGTACAATACAGAGACACCTGGGATAGATATGGAGGAGCTTTATGTTCCATGTAATCTATACATAAGACACATTTACAATACAGAGACACCTGGGATAGATATGGAGGAGCTTTATGTTCCAGTGTAATCTATAAATATGACATATGTACAATAAAGAGACACCTGGGATAGATATGGAGGAGCTTTATGTTAAAGTGTATTCTATAAATATGTCACATGTACAATACAGAGACACCTGGGATAGATATGGAGGAGCTTTATGTTCCAGTGTAATCTATACATGTCACATGTACAATACAGAGACATCTGGGATAGATATGGAGGAGCTTTATGTTCCAGTGTAATCTATACAAATGACACATGTACAATACAGAGACACCTGGGATAGATATGGAGGAGCTTTATGTTCCAGTGTAATCTATAAATATGTCACATGTACAATACAGAGACACCTGGGATAGATATGGAGGAGCTTTATGTTCCAGTGTAATCTATACATGTCACATGTACAATACAGAGACATCTGGGATAGATTTGGAGGAGCTTTATGTTCCAGTGTAATCTATACAAATGACACATGTACAATACAGAGACACCTGGGATAGATATGGAGGAGCTTTATGTTCCAGTGTAATCTATAAATATGACATATGTGCAATAAAGAGACACCTGGGATAGATATGGAGGAGCTTTATGTTCCAGTGTAATCTATAAATATGTCACATGTACAATACAGACATACCTGTGATAGATATGGAGGAGCTTTATGTTCCAGTGTAATCTATACATATGACACATGTACAATACAGAGACACCTGGGATAGATATGGAGGAGCTTTATGTTCCAGTGTAATCTATAAATATAACATATGTACAATAAAGAGACACCTGGGATAGATATGGAGGAGCTTTATGTTCCAGTGTAATCTATACATGTCACATGTACAATAGACACCTGGGATAGGGAGGAGCTTTATGTTCCAGTGTAATCTATAAATATGTCACATGTACAATACAGACACACCTGGGATAGATATGGAGGAGCTTTAATCTTAAAATATGACACATGTACAATACAGAGACACCTGGGATAGATATTTAGGAGCTTTATGTTCCAGTGTAATTTATACATATGACACATGTACAATAGAAAGACACCTGGGATAGATATGGAGGAGCTTTATGTTCCAGTGTAATCTATAAATATGACATATGTACAATAAAGACACACCTGGGATAGATATGGAGGAGCTTTATGTTCCAGTGTAATCTATACATATGACATATGTACAATACAGAGACACCTGAGATAGATATGGAGGAGCTTTATGTTCCAGTGTAATCTATACATGTCACATGTACAATACAGAGACACCTGGGATAGATATGTTTGAGCTTTATGTTCCAGTGTAATCTATACATATGACACATGTAAAATACAGAGACACCTGGGATAGATATAGAGGAGCTTTTTGTTCCAGTGTAATCTATAAATATGACACATGTACAATACAGACACACCTGGGATAGATATGGAGGAGCTTTATGTTCCAGTGTAATCTATAAATATTACACATGTACAATACAGAGACACCTGGGATAGATTTGGAGGAGCTTTATGTTCCAGTGTAATCTATAAATATGTCACATGTACAATACAGTGACACCTTTGATAGATATGGAGGAGCTTTATGTTCCAGTGTAATCTATAAATATCACATATGTACAAAATAGAGACACCTGGGATAGATATGGAGGAGCTTTATGTTCCAGTGTAATCTATAAATATGACACATGTACAATAAAGAGACACCTGGGATAGATATGGAGGAGCTTTATGTTCCAGTGTAATCTATACATGTCACATGTACAATAGACACCTGGGATAGGGAGGAGCTTTATGTTCCAGTGTAATCTATAAATATGTCACATGTACAACACAGAGACACCTGGGATAGATATGGAGGAGCTTTATGTTCCAGTGTAAACTATAAATATGACACATGTACAATACAGAGAACCTGGGATAGATATGGAGGAGCTTTATGTTCCAGTGTAATCTATTCATGTCACATGTACAATTGACAAATGGGATAGGGAGTAGCTTTATGTTCCAGTGTAATCTATATATATGTCACATGTACAATACAGAGACACCTGGGTTAGATATGGAAGAGCTTTTTGTTCCAGTGTAAACTATAAATATGACATATGTACAATAAAGAGACACCTGGGATAGATATGGAGGAGCTTTATGTTCCAGTGTAATCTATAAATATGTCACATGAACAATACAGAGACACCTGGGATAGATATGGAGGATCTTTATGTTCCAGTGTAATCTATACATATGACACATGTACAAAACAGAGACACCTGGGATAGATATGGAGGATCTTTATGTTCCAGTGTAATCTATAAATATGACACATGTACAATAAAGAGACACCTGGGATAGATATGGAGGAGCTTTATGATACAGTGTAATCTATACATGTCACATGTACAATAGACAAATGGGATAGGGAGGAGCTTTATGTTCCAGTGTAATCTATAAATATGTCACATGTACAATACAGAGACACCTGGGATAGATATGGAGGAGCTTTATGTTCCATTGTAATCTATAAATATGACACATGTACAATACAGAGACACCTGGGATAGATATGGAGGAGCTTTATGTTCCAGTGCAATCTATACATGTCACATGTACAATAGACACCTGGGATAGGGAGGAGCTTTATGTTCCAGTGTAATCTATAAATATGTCACATGTACAATACAGAGACACCTGGGATAGATATGGAGGAGCTTTATGTTCCAGTGTAATCTATAAATATGACACATGTACAATACAGAGACACCTGGGATAGATATGGAGGAGCTTTATGTTCCATGTAATCTATACATATGACACATTTACAATACAGAGACACCTGGGATAGATATGGAGGAGCTTTATGTTCCAGTGTAATCTATAAATATGACATATGTACAATAAAGAGACACCTGGGATAGATATGGAGGAGCTTTATGTTAAAGTGTAATCTATAAATATGTCACATGTACAATACAGAGACACCTGGGATAGATATGGAGGAGCTTTATGTTCCAGTGTAATCTATACATGTCACATGTACAATACAGAGACATCTGGGATAGATATGGAGGAGCTTTATGTTCCAGTGTAATCTATACAAATGACACATGTACAATACAGAGACACCTGGGATAGATATGGAGGAGCTTTATGTTCCAGTGTAATCTATAAATATGACATATGTACAATAAAGAGACACCTGGGATAGATATGGAGGAGCTTTATGTTCCAGTGTAATCTATAAATATGTCACATGTACAATACAGAGACACCTGGGATAGATATGGAGGAGCTTTAGATTCCAGTGTAATCTATACATGTCACATGTACAATACAGAGACACCTGGGATAGATATGTAGGAGCTTTATGTTGCAGTGTAATCTATACATGTCACATGTACAATAGACACCTGGGATAGGGAGGAGCTTTATGTTCCAGTGTAATCTATAAATATGTCACATGTACAATACAGAGACACCTGGGATAGATATGGAGGAGCTTTATGTTCCAGTGTAATCTATAAATATGACATATGCACAATAAAGACACACCTGCGATAGATATGGAGGAGCTTTATGTTCCAGTGTAATCTATAAATATGTCACATGTACAATACAGAGACACCTGGGATAGATATGGAGGAGCTATAGATTCCAGTGTAATCTATACATGTCACATGTACAATACAGAGACACCTGGGATAGATATGTAGGAGCTTTATGTTGCAGTGTAATCTATACATGTCACATGTACAATAGACACCTGGGATAGGGAGGAGCTTTATGTTCCAGTGTAATCTATAAATATGTCACATGTACAATACAGAGACACCTGGGATAGATATGGAGGAGCTTTATGTTCCATTGTAATCTATAAATATGACACATGTACAATATAGAGACACCTGGGATAGATATGGAGGAGCTTTATGTTCCAGTGTCATCTATACATATGACACATGTACAATACAGATACACCTGGGATAGATATGGAGGAGCTTTATGTTCCAGTGTAATCTATAAATATGACATATGTACAATAAAGAGACACCTGGGATAGATATGGAGGAGCTTTACGTTCCAGTGTAATCTATAAATATGTCACATGTACAATACAGAGACACCTGGGATAGATATGGAGGAGCTTTATGTTCCAGTGTAATCTATACATGTCACATGTACAATACAGAGACACCTGGGATAGATATGGAGGAGCTTTATGTTCCAGTGTAATCTATACATATGACACATGTACAAAACAGAGACACCTGGCATAGATATGGAGGAGCTTTATGTTCCAATGTGATCTATAAATATGACACATGTTCAATAAAGAGACTCCTGGGATAGATATGGAGGAGCTTTATGTTCCAGTGTAATCTATACATGTCACATGTACAATAGACAAATGGGATAGGGAGGAGCTTTATGTTCCAGTGTAATCTATAAATATGTCACATGTACAATACAGAGACACCTGGGATAGATATGGAGGAGCTTTATGTTCCATTGTAATCTATAAATATGACACATGTACAATACAGAGACACCTGGGATAGATATGGAGGAGCTTTATGTTCCAGTGCAATCTATACATGTCACATGTACAATAGACACCTGGGATAGGGAGGAGCTTTATGTTCCAGTGTAATCTATAAATATGTCACATGTACAATACAGAGACACCTGGGATAGATATGGAGGAGCTTTATTTTCCAGTGTAATCTATAAATATGAAACATGTACAATACAGAGACACCTGGGATAGATATGGAGGAGCTTTATGTTCCAGTGTAATCTATACATATGACACATGTACAATACAGAGACACCTGGGTAGATATGGAGGAGCTTTATGTTCCAGTGTAATCTATAAATATGTCACATGTACAATACAGAGACACCTGGGATAGATATGGAGGAGCTTTATGTTCCACTGTAATCTATAAATATGACACATGTACAATACAGAGACACCTGGGATAGATATGGAGGAGCTTTAAGTTCCAGTGTAATCTATACATATGACACATGTACAATACAGAGACACCTGGGATAGATATGGAGGAGCTTTATGTTCCAGTGTAATCTATAAATATGACATATGTACAATAAAGAGACACCTGGGATAGATATGGAGGAGCTTTATGTTCCAGTGTAATCTATAAATATGTCACATGTACAATACAGAGACACCTGGGATAGATATGGAGGAGCTTTATGTTCCAGTGTAATCTATACATGTCACATGTACAATACAGAGACATCTGGGATAGATTTGGAGGAGCTTTATGTTCCAGTGTAATCTATACAAATGACACATGTACAATACAGAGACACCTGGGATAGATATGGAGGAGCTTTAAGTTCCAGTGTAATCTATAAATATGACATATGTGCAATAAAGAGACACCTGGGATAGATATGGAGGAGCTTTATGTTCCAGTGTAATCTATAAATATGTCACATGTACAATACAGACACACCTGTGATAGATATGGAGGAGCTTTATGTTCCAGTGTAATCTATACATATGACACATGTACAATACAGAGACACCTGGGATAGATATGGAGGAGCTTTATGTTCCAGTGTAATCTATAAATATGACATATGTACAATAAAGAGACACCTGGGATAGATATGGAGGAGCTTTATGTTCCAGTGTAATCTATACATGTCACATGTACAATAGACACCTGGGATAAGGAGGAGCTTTATGTTCCAGTGTAATCTATAAATATGTCACATGTACAATACAGACACACCTGGGATAGATATGGAGGAGCTTTAATCTTAAAATATGACACATGTACAATACAGAGACACCTGGGATAGATATTTAGGAGCTTTATGTTCCAGTGTAATCTATACATATGACACATGTACAATAGAGAGACACCTGGGATAGATATGGAGGAGCTTTATGTTCCAGTGTAATCTATAAATATGTCACATGTACAATACAGAGACACCTGGGATAGATATAAAGGAGCTTTATGTTGCAGTGTAATCTATACTTGTCACATGTACAATAGACACCTGGGATAGGGAGGAGCTTTATGTTCCAGTGTAATCTATAAATATGTCACATGTACAATACAGAGACACCTGGGATAGATATGGAGGAGCTTTATGTTCCAGTGTAATCTATAAATATGACATATGCACAATAAAGACACACCTGGGATAGATATGGAGGAGCTTTATGTTCCAGTGTAATCTATAAATATGACATATGTACAATAAAGAGACACCTGGGATAGATATGGAGGAGCTTTATGTTCCAGTGTAATCTATAAATATGTCACATGTACAATAGAGAGACACCTGGGATAGATATTTAGGAGCTTTATGTTCCAGTGTAATCTATACATATGACACATGTACAATAGAGAGACACCTGGGATAGATATGGAGGAGCTTTATGTTCCAGTGTAATCTATAAATATGTCACATGTACAATACAGAGACACCTGGGATAGATATGTAGGAGCTTTATGTTGCAGTGTAATCTATACATGTCACATGTACAATAGACACCTGGGATAGGGAGGAGCTTTATGTTCCAGTGTAATCTATAAATATGTCACATGTACAATACAGAGACACCTGGGATAGATATGGAGGAGCTTTATGTTCCAGTGTAATCTATAAATATGACATATGCACAATAAAGACACACCTGGGATAGATATGGAGGAGCTTTATGTTCCAGTGTAATCTATAAATATGACATATGTACAATAAAGAGACACCTGGGATAGATATGGAGGAGCTTTATGTTCCAGTGTAATCTCTAAATATGTCACATGTACAATACAGAGACACCTGGGATAGATATGGAGGAGCTTTATGTTCCAGGGTAATCTATACATGTCACATGTACAATACAGAGACATCTGGGATAGATTTGGAGGAGCTTTATGTTCCAGTGTAATCTATACAAATGACACATGTACAATACAGAGACACCTGGGATAGATATGGAGGAGCTTTAAGTTCCAGTGTAATCTATAAATATGACATATGTGCAATAAAGAGACACCTGGGATAGATATGGAGGAGCTTTATGTTCCAGTGTAATCTATAAATATGTCACATGTACAATACAGACACACCTGTGATAGATATGGAGGAGCTTTATGTTCCAGTGTAATCTATACATATGACACATGTACAATACAGAGACACCTGGGATAGATATGGAGGAGCTTTATGTTCCAGTGTAATCTATAAATATGACATATGTACAATAAAGAGACACCTGGGATAGATATGGAGGAGCTTTATGTTCCAGTGTAATCTATACATGTCACATGTACAATAGACACCTGGGATAAGGAGGAGCTTTATGTTCCAGTGTAATCTATAAATATGTCACATGTACAATACAGACACACCTGGGATAGATATGGAGGAGCTTTAATCTTAAAATATGACACATGTACAATACAGAGACACCTGGGATAGATATTTAGGAGCTTTATGTTCCAGTGTAATCTATACATATGACACATGTACAATAGAGAGACACCTGGGATAGATATGGAGGAGCTTTATGTTCCAGTGTAATCTATACATGTCACATGTACAATACAGAGACACCTGGGATAGATATGTAGGAGCTTTATGTTGCAGTGTAATCTATACATGTCACATGTACAATAGACACCTGGGATAGGGAGGAGCTTTATGTTCCAGTGTAATTTATAAATATGTCACATGTACAATACAGAGACACCTGGGATAGATATGGAGGAGCTTTATGTTCCAGTGTAATCTATACATATGACACATGTACAAAACAGAGACACCTGGGATAGATATGGAGGAGCTTTATGTTCCAGTGTAATCTATAAATATGACACATGTACAATAAAGAGACACCTGGGATAGATATGGAGGAGCTTTATGTTCCAGTGTAATCTATACATGTCACATGTACAATAGACAAATGGGATAGGGAGGAGCTTTATGTTCCAGTGTAATCTATAAATATGTCACATGTACAATACAGAGACACCTGGGATAGATATGGAGGAGCTTTATGTTCCATTGTAATCTATAAATATGACACATGTACAATACAGAGACACCTGGGATAGATATGGAGGAGCTTTATGTTCCAGTGCAATCTATACATGTCACATGTACAATAGACACCTGGGATAGGGAGGAGCTTTATGTTCCAGTGTAATCTATAAATATGTCACATGTACACTACAGAGACACCTGGGATAGATATGGAGGAGCTTTATGTTCCAGTGTAATCTATAAATATGAAACATGTACAATACAGAGACACCTGGGATAGATATGGAGGAGCTTTATGTTCCAGTGTAATCTATAAATATGTCACATGTACAATACAGAGACACCTGGGATAGATATGGAGGAGCTTTATGTTCCAGTGTAATCTATAAATATGACACATGTACAATACAGAGACACCTGGGATAGATATGGAGGAGCTTTATGTTCCAGTGTAATCTATACATATGACACATGTACAATACAGAGACACCTGGGATAGATATGGAGGAGCTTTATGTTCCAGTGTAATCTATAAATATGACATATGTACAATAAAGAGACACCAGGGATAGATATGGAGGAGCTTTATGTTCCACTGTAATCTATAAATATGTCACATGTACAATATAGAGACAACTGGGATAGATATGGAGGAGCTTTATGTTCCAGTGTAATCTATACATGTCACATGTACAATACAGAGACATCTGGGATAGATATGGAGGAGCTTTATGTTCCAGTGTAATCTATACAAATGACACATGTACAATAGAGAGACACCTGGGATAGATATGGAGGAGCTTTATGTTCCAGTGTAATCTATAAATATGACATATGTACAATAAAGAGACACCTGGGATAGATATGGAGGAGCTTTATGTTCCAGTGTAATCTATAAATATGTCACATGTACAATACAGACACACCTGTGATAGATATGGAGGAGCTTTATGTTCCAGTGTAATCTATACATATGACACATGTACAATACAGAGACACCTGGGATAGATATGGAGGAGCTTTATGTTCCAGTGTAATCTATAAATATGACATATGTACAATAAAGAGACACCTGGGATAGATATGGAGGAGCTTTATGTTCCAGTGTAATCTATACATGTCACATGTACAATAGACACCTGGGATTGGGATGAGCTTTATGTTCCAGTGTAATCTATACATATGACACATGTACAATACAGAGACACCTGGGATAGATATGGAGGAGCTTTATGTTCCAGTGTAATCTATAAATATGACATATGTACAATAAAGAGACACCTGGGATAGATATGGAGGAGCTTTATGTTCCAGTGTAATCTATAAATATGTCACATGTACAATACAGAGACACCTGGGATAGATATGGAGGAGCTTTATGTTCCAGTGTAATCTATACATGTCACATGTACAATACAGAGACATCTGGGATAGATTTGGAGGAGCTTTATGTTCCAGTGTAATCTATACAAATGACACATGTACAATACAGAGACACCTGGGATAGATATGGAGGAGCTTTAAGTTCCAGTGTAATCTATAAATATGACATATGTGCAATAAAGAGACACCTGGGATAGATATGGAGGAGCTTTATGTTCCAGTGTAATCTATACATATGACACATGTACAATACAGAGACACCTGGGATAGATATGGAGGAGCTTTATGTTCCAGTGTAATCTATAAATATGACATATGTACAATAAAGAGACACCTGGGATAGATATGGAGGAGCTTTATGTTCCAGTGTAATCTATACATGTCACATGTACAATAGACACCTGGGATAAGGAGGAGCTTCATGTTCCAGTGTAATCTATAAATATGTCACATGTACAATACAGACACACCTGGGATAGATATGGAGGAGCTTTAATCTTAAAATATGACACATGTACAATACAGAGACACCTGGGATAGATATTTAGGAGCTTTATGTTCCAGTGTAATCTATACATATGACACATGTACAATAGAGAGACACCTGGGATAGATATGGAGGAGCTTTATGTTCCAGTGTAATCTATAAATATGTCACATGTACAATACAGAGACACCTGGGATAGATATAAAGGAGCTTTATGTTGCAGTGTAATCTATACTTGTCACATGTACAATAGACACCTGGGATAGGGAGGAGCTTTATGTTCCAGTGTAATCCATTAATATGTCACATGTACAATACAGAGACACCTGGGATAGATATGGAGGAGCTTTATGTTCCAGTGTAATCTATAAATATGACATATGCACAATAAAGACACACCTGGGATAGATATGGAGGAGCTTTATGTTCCAGTGTAATCTATAAATATGAAATATGTACAATAAAGAGACACCTGGGATAGATATGGAGGAGCTTTATGTTCCAGTGTAATCTATAAATATGTCACATGTACAATAGAGAGACAACTGGGATAGATATTTAGGAGCTTTATGTTCCAGTGTAATCTATACATATGACACATGTACAATAGAGAGACACCTGGGATAGATATGGAGGAGCTTTATGTTCCAGTGTAATCTATAAATATGTCACATGTACAATACAGAGACACCTGGGATAGATATGTAGGAGCTTTATGTTGCAGTGTAATCTATACATGTCACATGTACAATAGACACCTGGGATAGGGAGGAGCTTTATGTTCCAGTGTAATCTATAAATATGTCACATGTACAATACAGAGACACCTGGGATAGATATGGAGGAGCTTTATGTTCCAGTGTAATCTATAAATATGACATATGCACAATAAAGACACACCTGGGATAGATATGGAGGAGCTTTATGTTCCAGTGTAATCTATAAATATGACATATGTACAATAAAGAGACACCTGGGATAGATATGGAGGAGCTTTATGTTCCAGTGTAATCTCTAAATATGTCACATGTACAATACAGAGACACCTGGGATAGATATGGAGGAGCTTTATGTTCCAGGGTAATCTATACATGTCACATGTACAATACAGAGACATCTGGGATAGATTTGGAGGAGCTTTATGTTCCAGTGTAATCTATACAAATGACACATGTACAATACAGAGACACCTGGGATAGATATGGAGGAGCTTTAAGTTCCAGTGTAATCTATAAATATGACATATGTGCAATAAAGAGACACCTGGGATAGATATGGAGGAGCTTTATGTTCCAGTGTAATCTATAAATATGTCACATGTACAATACAGACACACCTGTGATAGATATGGAGGAGCTTTATGTTCCAGTGTAATCTATACATATGACACATGTACAATACAGAGACACCTGGGATAGATATGGAGGAGCTTTATGTTCCAGTGTAATCTATAAATATGACATATGTACAATAAAGAGACACCTGGGATAGATATGGAGGAGCTTTATGTTCCAGTGTAATCTATACATGTCACATGTACAATAGACACCTGGGATAAGGAGGAGCTTTATGTTCCAGTGTAATCTATAAATATGTCACATGTACAATACAGACACACCTGGGATAGATATGGAGGAGCTTTAATCTTAAAATATGACACATGTACAATACAGAGACACCTGGGATAGATATTTAGGAGCTTTATGTTCCAGTGTAATCTATACATATGACACATGTACAATAGAGAGACACCTGGGAAAGATATGGAGGAGCTTTATGTTCCAGTGTAATCTATACATGTCACATGTACAATACAGAGACACCTGGGATAGATATGTAGGAGCTTTATGTTGCAGTGTAATCTATACATGTCACATGTACAATAGACACCTGGGATAGGGAGGAGCTTTATGTTCCAGTGTAATTTATAAATATGTCACATGTACAATACAGAGACACCTGGGATAGATATGGAGGAGCTTTATGTTCCAGTGTAATCTATACATATGACACATGTACAAAACAGAGACACCTGGGATAGATATGGAGGAGCTTTATGTTCCAGTGTAATCTATAAATATGACACATGTACAATAAAGAGACACCTGGGATAGATATGGAGGAGCTTTATGTTCCAGTGTAATCTATACATGTCACATGTACAATAGACAAATGGGATAGGGAGGAGCTTTATGTTCCAGTGTAATCTATAAATATGTCACATGTACAATACAGAGACACCTGGGATAGATATGGAGGAGCTTTATGTTCCATTGTAATCTATAAATATGACACATGTACAATACAGAGACACCTGGGATAGATATGGAGGAGCTTTATGTTCCAGTGCAATCTATACATGTCACATGTACAATAGACACCTGGGATAGGGAGGAGCTTTATGTTCCAGTGTAATCTATAAATATGTCACATGTACACTACAGAGACACCTGGGATAGATATGGAGGAGCTTTATGTTCCAGTGTAATCTATAAATATGAAACATGTACAATACAGAGACACCTGGGATAGATATGGAGGAGCTTTATGTTCCAGTGTAATCTATAAATATGTCACATGTACAATACAGAGACACCTGGGATAGATATGGAGGAGCTTTATGTTCCAGTGTAATCTATAAATATGACACATGTACAATACAGAGACACCTGGGATAGATATGGAGGAGCTTTATGTTCCAGTGTAATCTATACATATGACACATGTACAATACAGAGACACCTGGGATAGATATGGAGGAGCTTTATGTTCCAGTGTAATCTATAAATATGACATATGTACAATAAAGAGACACCAGGGATAGATATGGAGGAGCTTTATGTTCCACTGTAATCTATAAATATGTCACATGTACAATATAGAGACAACTGGGATAGATATGGAGGAGCTTTATGTTCCAGTGTAATCTATACATGTCACATGTACAATACAGAGACATCTGGGATAGATATGGAGGAGCTTTATGTTCCAGTGTAATCTATACAAATGACACATGTACAATAGAGAGACACCTGGGATAGATATGGAGGAGCTTTATGTTCCAGTGTAATCTATAAATATGACATATGTACAATAAAGAGACACCTGGGATAGATATGGAGGAGCTTTATGTTCCAGTGTAATCTATAAATATGTCACATGTACAATACAGACACACCTGTGATAGATATGGAGGAGCTTTATGTTCCAGTGTAATCTATACATATGACACATGTACAATACAGAGACACCTGGGATAGATATGGAGGAGCTTTATGTTCCAGTGTAATCTATAAATATGACATATGTACAATAAAGAGACACCTGGGATAGATATGGAGGAGCTTTATGTTCCAGTGTAATCTATACATGTCACATGTACAATAGACACCTGGGATTGGGATGAGCTTTATGTTCCAGTGTAATCTATAAATATGTCACATGTACAATACAGACACACCTGGGATAGATATGGAGGAGCTTTAATCTTAAAATATGACACATGTACAATACAGAGACACCTGGGATAGATATTTAGGTGCTTTATGTTCCAGTGTAATCTATACATATGACACATGTACAATACAGAGACACCTGGGATAGATATGGAGGAGCTTTATGTTCCAGTGTAATCTATAAATATGACATATGTACAATAAAGACACACCTGGGATAGATATGGAGGAGCTTTATGTTCCAGTGTAATCTATAAATATTTCACATGTACAATACAGAGACACCTGGGATAGATATGGAGGAGCTTTATGTTCCAGTGTAATCTATACATGTCACATGTACAATACAAAGACACCTGGGATAGATATGTTGGAGCTTTATGTTCCAGTGTAATCTATACATATGACACATGTACAATACAAAGACACCTGGGATAGATATGTTGGAGCTTTATGTTCCAGTGTAATCTATACATATGACACATGTACAGTACAGACACACCTGGGATAGATATGGAGGAGCTTTATGTTCCAGTGTAATCTATAAATATCACACATGTACATTACAGAGATACCTGGGATAGATATGGAGGAGCTTTATGTTCCAGTGTAATCTATAAATATGTCACATGTACAATACAGAGACACCTTTGATAGATATGGAGGAGCTTTATGTTCCAGTGTAATCTATAAATATCACATATGTACAAAACAGAGACACCTGGGATTGATATGGAGGAGCTTTATGTTCCAGTGTAATCTATAAATATGACACATGTACAATAAAGAGACACCTGGGATAGATATGGAGGAGCTTTATGTTCCAGTGTAATCTATACATGTCACATGTACAATAGACACCTGGGATAGGGAGGAGCTTTATGTTCCAGTGTAATCTATAAATATGTCACATGTACAACACAGAGACACCTGGGATAGATATGGAGGAGCTTTATGTTCCAGTGTAAACTATAAATATGACACATGTACAATATAGAGACACCTGGGATAGATATGGAGGAGCTTTATGTTCCAGTGTAATCTATACATACGACACAAGTACAATACAGAGACACCTGGGATAGATATGGAGGAGCTTTATGTTCCAGTGTAATCTATAAATATGACATATGTACAATAAAGAGACACCTGGGATAGATATGGAGGAGCTTTATGTTCCAGTGTAATCTATAAATATGTCACATGTACAATACAGATACACCTGGGATAGATATGGAGGAGCTTTATGTTCCAGTGTAATCTATACATGTCACATGTACAATACAGAGACACATGGGATAGATATGGAGGAGCTTTATGTTCCAGTGTAATCTATACATATGACACATGTACAAAACAGAGACACCTGGGATAGATATGGAGGAGCTTTATGTTCCAGTGTAATCTATAAATATGACACATGTACATTAAAGAGACACCTGGGATAGATATGGAGGAGCTTTATATTACAGTGTAATCTATTCATGTCACATGTACAATTGACAAATGGGATAGGGAGTAGCTTTATGTTCCAGTGTAATCTATAAATATGTCACATGTACAATACAGAGACACCTGGGTTAGATATGGAGGAGCTTTATGTTCCAGTGTAAACTATAAATATGACATATGTACAATAAAGAGACACCTGGGATAGATATGGAGGAGCTTTATGTTCCAGTGTAATCTATAAATATGTCACATGTACAATACAGAGACACCTGGGATAGATATGGAGGAGCTTTATGTTCCAGTGTAATCTATACATGTCACATGTACAATACAGAGACACCTTTGATAGATATGGAGGAGCTTTATGTTCCAGTGTAATCTATACATATGACACATGTACAAAACAGAGACACCTGGGATAGATATGGAGGAGCTTTATGTTCCAGTGTAATCTATAAATATGACACATGTACAATAGAGAGACACCTGGGATAGATATGGAGGAGCTTTATGTTCCAGTGTAATCTATGCATGTCACATGTACAATTGACAAATGGGATAGCGAGGAGCTTTATGTTCCAGAGTAATCTATAAATATGTCACAGGTACAATACAGAGACACCTGGGATAGATATGGAGGAGCTTTATGTTCCAGTGCAATCTATACATGTCACATGTACAATAGACACCTGGGATAGGGAGGAGCTTTATTTTCCAGTGTAATCTATAAATATGTCACATGTACAATACAGAGACACCTGGGATAGATATGGAGGAGCTTTATGTTCCAGTGTAATCTATAAATATGAAACATGTACAATACAGAGACACCTGGGATAGATATGGAGGAGCTTTATGTTCCAGTGTAATCTATACATATGACACATGTACAATACAGAGACACCTGGGATAGATATGGAGGAGCTTTATGTTCCAGTGTAATCTATAAATATGTCACATGTACAATACAGAAACACCTGGGATAGATATGGAGGAGCTTTATGTACCAGTGTAATCTATAAATATGACACATGTACAATACAGAGACACCTGCGATAGATATGGAGGAGCTTTATGTTCCAGTGTAATCTATAAATATGACATATGTACAATAAAGAGACACCTGGGATAGATATGGAGGAGCTTTATGTTCCAGTGTAATCTATAAATATGTCACATGTACAATACAGACACACCTGTGATAGATATGGAGGAGCTTTATGTTCCAGTGTAATCTATACATATGACACATGTACAATACAGAGACACCTGGGATAGATAGGGAGGAGCTTTATGTTCCAGTGTAATCTATAAATATGACATATGTACAATAAAGAGACACCTGGGATAGATATGGAGGAGCTTTATGTTCCAGTGTAATCTATACATGTCACATGTACAATAGACACCTGGGATTGGGATGAGCTTTATGTTCCAGTGTAATCTATAAATATGTCACATGTACAATACAGACACACCTGGGATAGATATGGAGGAGCTTTAATCTTAAAATATGACACATGTACAATACAGAGACACCTGGGATAGATATTTAGGTGCTTTATGTTCCAGTGTAATCTATACATATGACACATGTACAATACAGAGACACCTGGGATAGATATGGAGGAGCTTTATGTTCCAGTGTAATCTATAAATATGACATATGTACAATAAAGACACACCTGGGATAGATATGGAGGAGCTTTATGTTCCAGTGTAATCTATAAATATTTCACATGTACAATACAGAGACACCTGGGATAGATATGGAGGAGCTTTATGTTCCAGTGTAATCTATACATGTCACATGTACAATACAAAGACACCTGGGATAGATATGTTGGAGCTTTATGTTCCAGTGTAATCTATACATATGACACATGTACAATACAGAGACACCTGGGATAGATATGGAGGAGCTTTTTGTTCCAGTGTAATCTATAAATATGACACATGTACAATACAGACACACCTGGGATAGATATGGAGGAGCTTTATGTTCCAGTGTAATCTATAAATATCACACATGTACATTACAGAGATACCTGGGATAGATATGGAGGAGCTTTATGTTCCAGTGTAATCTATAAATATCACATATGTACAAAACAGAGACACCTGGGATTGATATGGAGGAGCTTTATGTTCCAGTGTAATCTATAAATATGACACATGTACAATAAAGAGACACCTGGGATAGATATGGAGGAGCTTTATGTTCCAGTGTAATCTATACATGTCACATGTACAATAGACACCTGGGATAGGGAGGAGCTTTATGTTCCAGTGTAATCTATAAATATGTCACATGTACAACACAGAGACACCTGGGATATATATGGAGGAGCTTTATGTTCCAGTGTAAACTATAAATATGACACATGTACAATACAGAGACACCTGGGATAGATATGGAGGAGCTTTATGTTCCAGTGTAATCTATACATACGACACAAGTACAATACAGAGACACCTGGGATAGATATGGAGGAGCTTTATGTTCCAGTGTAATCTATAAATATGACATATGTACAATACAGATACACCTGGGATAGATATGGAGGAGCTTTATGTTCCAGTGTAATCTATACATGTCACATGTACAATACAGAGACACCTGGGATAGATATGGAGGAGCTTTATGTTCCAGTGTAATCTATACATATGACACATGTACAAAACAGAGACACCTGGGATAGATATGGAGGAGCTTTATGTTCCAGTGTAATCTATAAATATGACACATGTACATTAAAGAGACACCTGGGATAGATATGGAGGAGCTTTATATTACAGTGTAATCTATTCATGTCACATGTACAATTGACAAATGGGATAGGGAGTAGCTTTATGTTCCAGTGTAATCTATAAATATGTCACATGTACAATACAGAGACACCTGGGTTAGATATGGAGGAGCTTTATGTTCCAGTGTAAACTATAAATATGACATATGTACAATAAAGAGACACCTGGGATAGATATGGAGGAGCTTTATGTTCCAGTGTAATCTATAAATATGTCACATGTACAATACAGAGACACCTGGGATAGATATGGAGGAGCTTTATGTTCCAGTGTAATCTATACATGTCACATGTACAATACAGAGACACCTTTGATAGATATGGAGGAGCTTTATGTTCCAGTGTAATCTATACATATGACACATGTACAAAACAGAGACACCTGGGATAGATATGGAGGAGCTTTATGTTCCAGTGTAATCTATGCATGTCACATGTACAATAGACAAATGGGATAGGGAGGAGCTTTATGTTCCAGAGTAATCTATAAATATGTCACAGGTACAATACAGAGACACCTGGGATAGATATGGAGGAGCTTTATGTTCCAGTGCAATCTATACATGTCACATGTACAATAGACACCTGGGATAGGGAGGAGCTTTATGTTCCAGTGTAATCTATAAATATGTCACATGTACAATACAGAGACACCTGGGATAGATATGGAGGAGCTTTATGTTCCAGTGTAATCTATAAATATGAAACATGTACAATACAGAGACACCTGGGATAGATATGGAGGAGCTTTATGTTCCAGTGTAATCTATACATATGACACATGTACAATACAGAGACACCTGGGATAGATATGGAGGAGCTTTATGTTCCAGTGTAATCTATAAATATGTCACATGTACAATACAGAGACACCTGGGATAGATATGGAGGAGCTTTATGTACCAGTGTAATCTATAAATATGACACATGTACAATACAGAGACACCTGTGATAGATATGGAGGAGCTTTATGTTCCAGTGTAATCTATAAATATGTCACATATACAATACAGAGACACCTGGGATAGATATGGAGGAGCTTTATGTTCCAGTGTAATCTATACATGTCACATGTACAATACAGAGACACCTGGGATAGATATGGAGGAGCTTTATGTTCCAGTGTAATCTATACATATGACACATGTACAAAACAGAGACACCTGGGATAGATATGGAGGAGCTTTATGTTCCAGTGTAATCTATAAATATGACACATGTACATTAAAGAGACACCTGGGATATATATGGAGGAACTTTATGTTCCAGTGTAATCTATTCATGTCACATGTACAATTGACAAATGGGATAGGGAGTAGCTTTATGTTCCAGTGTAATCTATAAATATGTCACATGTACAATACAGAGACACCTGGGTTAGATATGGAGGAGCTTTATGTTCCAGTGTAAACTATAAATATGACATATGTACAATAAAGAGACACCTAGGATAGATATGGAGGAGCTTTATGTTCCAGTGTAATCTATAAATATGTCACATGTACAATACAGAGACACCTGGGATAGATATGGAGGAGCTTTATGTTCCAGTGTAATCTATACATGTCACATGTACAATACAGAGACACCTGGGATAGATATGGAGGAGCTTTATGTTCCAGTGTAATCAATACATATGACACATGTACAAAACAGAGACACCTGGGATAGATATGGAGGAGATTTTTGTTCCAGTGTAATCTGTACAATAAAGAGACACCTGGGATAGATATGGAGGAGCTTTATGTTCCAGTGTAATCTATGCATGTCACATGTACAATAGACAAATGGGATAGGGAGGAGCTTTATGTTCCAGTGTAATCTATAAATATGTCACATGTACAATACAGAGACACCTGGGATAGATATGGAGGATCTTTATGTTCCATTGTAATCTATAAATATGACACATGTACAATACAGAGACACCTGGGATAGATATGGAGGAGCTTTATGTTCCAGTGCAATCTATACATGTCACATGTACAATAGACACCTGGAATAGGGAGGAGCTTTATGTTCCAGTGTAATCTATAAATATGTCACATGTACAATACAGAGACACCTGGGATAGATATGGAGGAGCTTTATGTTCCAGTGTAATCTATAAATATGAAACATGAACAATACAGAGACACCTGGGATAGATATGGAGGAGCTTTATGTTCCAGTGTAATCTATACATATGACACATGTACAATACAGAGACACCTGGGATAGATATGGAGGAGCTTTATGTTCTAGTGTAATCTATAAATATGTCACATGTACAATACAGAGACACCTGGGATAGATATGGAGGAGCTTTATGTACCAGTGTAATCTATAAATATGACACATGTACAATACAGACACACCTGGGATAGATATGGAGGAGCTTTAAGTTCCAGTGTAATCTATAAATATTACACATGTACAATACAGAGACACCTGGGATAGATTTGGAGGAGCTTTATGTTCCAGTGTAATCTATAAATATGTCACATGTACAATACAGTGACACCTTTGATCGATATGGAGGAGCTTTATGTTCCAGTGTAATCTATAAATATCACATATGTACAAAATAGAGACACCTGGGATAGATATGGAGGAGCTTTATGTTCCAGTGTAATCTATAAATATGACACATGTACAATAAAGTGACACCTGGGATAGATATGGAGGAGCTTTATGTTCCAGTGTAATCTATACATGTCACATGTACAATAGACACCTGTAATAGGGAGGAGCTTTATGTTCCTGTGTAATCTATAAATATGTCACATGTACAACACAGAGACACCTGGGATAGATATGGAGGAGCTTTATGTTCCAGTGTAAACTATAAATATGACACATGTACAATAAAGAGACACCTGGGATAGATATGGAGGAGCTTTATGTTCCAGTGTAATCTATTCATGTCACATTTACAATTGACAAATGGGATAGGGAGTAGCTTTATGTTCCAGTGTAATCTATAAATATATCACATGTACAATACAGAGACACCTGGGTTAGATATGGAGGAGCTTTATGTTCCAGTGTAAACTATAAATATGACATATGTACAATAAAGAGACACCTGGGATAGATATGGAGGAGCTTTATGTTCCAGTGTAATCTATAAATATGTCACATGTACAATACAGAGACACCTGGGATAGATATGGAGGAGCTTTATGTTCCAGTGTAATCTATACATGTCACATGTACAATACAGAGACACCTGGGATAGATATGGAGGAGCTTTATGTTCCAGTGTAATCTATACATATGACACATGTACAAAACAGAGACACCTGGGATAGATATGGAGGAGCTTTATGTTCCAGTGTAATCTATAAATATGACACATGTACAATAAAGAGACACCTGGGATAGATATGGAGGAGCTTTATGTTCCAGTGTAATCTATACATGTCACATGTAAGATAGACAAATGGGATAGGGAGGAGCTTTATGTTCCAGTGTAATCTATAAATATGTCACATGTACAATACAGAGACACCTGGGATAGATATGGAGGAGCTTTATGATCCATTGTAATCTATAAATATGACACATGTACAATACAGAGACACCTGGGATAGATATGGAGGAGCTTTACGTTCCAGTGCAATCTATACATGTCACATGTACAATAGACACCTGGGATAGGGAGGAGCTTTATGTTCCAGTGTAATCTATAAATATGTCACATGTACACTACAAAGACACCTGGGATAGATATGGAGGAGCTTTATATTCCAGTGTAATCTATAAATATGAAACATGTACAATACAGAGACACCTGGGATAGATATGGAGGAGCTTTATGTTCCAGTGTAATCGATAAATATGTCACATGTACAATACAGAGATACCTGGGATAGATATGGAGGAGCTTTATGTTCCAGTGTAATCTATAAATATGACACATGTACAATACAGAGACACCTGGGATAGATATGGAGGAGCTTTATGTTCCAGTGTAATCTATACATATGACACATGTACAATACAGAGACACCTGGGATAGATATGGAGGAGCTTTATGTTCCAGTGTAATCTATAAATATGACATATGTACAATAAAGAGACACCTGGGATAGATATGGAGGAGCTTTATGTTCCAGTGTAATCTATAAATATGTCACATGTACAATACAGACACACCTGTGATAGATATGGAGGAGATTTATGTTCCAGTGTAATCTTAACATATGACACATGTACAATACAGAGACACCTGGGATAGATATGAAGGAGCTTTATGTTCCAGTGTAATCTATAAATATGACATATGTACATTAAAGAGACACCTGGGATAGATATGGAGGAGCTTTATATTACAGTGTAATCTATGCATGTCACATGTAAAATTGACAAATGGGATAGGGAGTAGCTTTATGTTCCAGTGTAATCTATAAATATGTCACATGTACAATACAGAGACAACTGGGTTAGATATGGAGGAGCTTTTTGTTCCAGTGTAAACTATAAATATGACATATGTACAATAAAGAGACACCTGGGATAGATATGGAGGAGCTTTATGTTCCAGTGTAATCTATAAATATGTCACATGTACAATACAGAGACACCTGGGATAGATATGGAGGAGCTTTATGTTCCAGTGTAATCTATACATGTCACATGTACAATACAGAGACACCTTTGATAGATATGGAGGAGCTTTATGTTCCAGTGTAATCTATACATATGACACATGTACAAAACAGAGACACCTGGGATAGATATGGAGGAGCTTTATGTTCCAGTGTAATCTATAAATATGACACATGTACAATAAAGAGACACCTGGGATAGATATGGAGGAGCTTTATGTTCCAGTGTAATCTATGCATGTCACATGTACAATAGACAAATGGGATAGGGAGGAGCTTTATGTTCCAGTGTAATCTATAAATATGTCACAGGTACAATACAGAGACACCAGGGATAGATATGGAGGAGCTTTATGTTCCATTGTAATCTATAAATATGACACATGTACAATACAGAGACACCTGGGATAGATATGGAGGAGCTTTATGTTCCAGTGCAATCTATACATGTCACATGTACAATAGACACCTGGGATAGGGAGGAGCTTTATGTTCCAGTGTAATCTATAAATATGTCACATGTACAATACAGAGACACCTGGGATAGATATGGAGGAGCTTTATGTTCCAGTGTAATCTATAAATATGAAACATGTACAATACAGAGACACCTGGGATAGATATGGAGGAGCTTTATGTTCCAGTGTAATCTATACATATGACACATGTACAATACAGAGACACCTGGGATAGATATGGAGGAGCTTTATGTTCCAGTGTAATCTATAAATATGTCACATGTACAATACAGAGACACCTGGGAAAGATATGGGTGAGCTTTATGTACCAGTGTAATCTATAAATATGACACATGTACAATACAGAGACACCTGCGATAGATATGGAGGAGCTTTATGTTCCAGTGTAATCTATAAATATGTCACATATACAATACAGAGACACCTGGGATAGATATGGAGGAGCTTTATGTTCCAGTGTAATCTATACATGTCACATGTACAATACAGAGACACCTGGGATAGATATGGAGGAGCTTTATGTTCCAGTGTAATCTATACATATGACACATGTACAAAACAGAGACACCTGGGATAGATATGGAGGAGCTTTTTGTTCCAGTGTAATCTATAAATATGACACATGTACATTTAAAGAGACACCTGGGATATATATGGAGGAGCTTTATGTTCCAGTGTAATCTATTCATGTCACATGTACAATTGACAAATGGGATAGGGAGTAGCTTTATGTTCCAGTGTAATCTATAAATATGTCATATGTACAATACAGAGACACCTGGGTTAGATATGGAGGAGCTTTATGTTCCAGTGTAAACTATAAATATGACATATGTACAATAAAGAGACACCTAGGATAGATATGGAGGAGCTTTATGTTCCAGTGTAATCTATAAATATGTCACACGTACAATACAGAGACACCTGGGATAGATATGGAGGAGCTTTATGTTCCAGTGTAATCTATACATGTCACATGTACAATACAGAGACACCTGGGATAGATATGGAGGAGCTTTATGTTCCAGTGTAATCTATACATATGACACATGTACAAAACAGAGACACCTGGGATAGATATGGAGGAGCTTTTTGTTCCAGTGTAATCTGTACAATAAAGAGACACCTGGGATAGATATGGAGGAGCTTTATGTTCCAGTGTAATCTATGCATGTCACATGTACAATAGACAAATGGGATAGGGAGGAGCTTTATGTTCCAGTGTAATCTATAAATATGTCACATGTACAATACAGAGACACCTGGGATAGATATGGAGGATCTTTATGTTCCATTGTAATCTATAAATATGACACATGTACAATACAGAGACACCTGGGATAGATATGGAGGAGCTTTATGTTCCAGTGCAATCTATACATGTCACATGTACAATAGACACCTGGAATAGGGAGGAGCTTTATGTTCCAGTGTAATCTATAAATATGTCACATGTACAATACAGAGACACCTGGGATAGATATGGAGGAGCTTTATGTTCCAGTGTAATCTATAAATATGAAACATGAACAATACAGAGACACCTGGGATAGATATGGAGGAGCTTTATGTTCCAGTGTAATCTATACATATGACACATGTACAATACAGAGACACCTGGGATAGATATGGAGGAGCTTTATGTTCTAGTGTAATCTATAAATATGTCACATGTACAATACAGAGACACATGGGATAGATATGGAGGAGCTTTATGTACCAGTGTAATCTATAAATATGACACATGTAGAATACAGACACACCTGGGATAGATATGGAGGAGCTTTATGTTCCAGTGTAATCTATAAATATGTCACATGTACAATACAGAGACACCTGGGATAGATATGGAGGAGCTTTTTGTTCCAGTGTAATCTATACATGTCACATGTACAATACAGAGACACCTGGGATAGATATGTTGGAGCTTTATGTTCCAGTGTAATCTATACATATGACACATGTAAAATACAGAGACACCTGGGATAGATATGGAGGAGCTTTTTGTTCCAGTGTAATCTATAAATATGACACATGTACAATACAGACACACATGGGATAGATATGGAGGAGCTTTAAGTTCCAGTGTAATCTATAAATATTACACATGTACAATACAGAGACACCTGGGATAGATTTGGAGGAGCTTTATGTTCCAGTGTAATCTATAAATATGTCACATGTACAATACAGTGACACCTTTGATAGATATGGAGGAGCTTTATGTTCCAGTGTAATCTATAAATATCACATATGTACAAAATAGAGACACCTGGGATAGATATGGAGGAGCTTTATGTTCCAGTGTAATCTATAAATATGTCACATGTACATCACAGAGACACCTGGGATAGATATGGAGGAGCTTTATGTTCCAGTGTAAACTATAAATATGACACATGTACAATAAAGAGACACCTGGGATAGATATGGAGGAGCTTTATGTTCCAGTGTAATCTATTCATGTCACATGTACAATTGACAAATGGGATAGGGAGTAGCTTTATGTTCCAGTGTAATCTATAAATATGTCACATGTACAATACAGAGACACCTGGGTTAGATATGGAGGAGCTTTATGTTCCAGTGTAAACTATAAATATGACATATGTACAATAAAGAGACACCTGGGATAGATATGGAGGAGCTTTATGTTCCAGTGTAATCTATAAATATGTCACATGTACAATACAGAGACACCTGGGATAGATATGGAGGAGCTTTATGTTCCAGTGTAATCTATACATGTCACATGTACAATACAGAGACACCTGGGATAGATATGGAGGAGCTTTATGTTCCAGTGTAATCTATACATATGACACATGTACAAAACAGAGACACCTGGGATAGATATGGAGGAGCTTTATGTTCCAGTGTAATCTATAAATATGACACATGTACAATAAAGAGACACCTGGGATAGATATGGAGGAGCTTTATGTTCCAGTGTAATCTATACATGTCACATGTACAATAGACAAATGGGATAGGGAGGAGCTTTATGTTCCAGTGTAATCTATAAATATGTCACATGTACAATACAGAGACACCTGGGATAGATATGGAGGAGCTTTATGTTCCATTGTAAGCTATAAATATGACACATGTACAACACAGAGACACCTGGGATAGATATGGAGGAGCTTTACGTTCCAGTGCAATCTATACATGTCACATGTACAATAGACACCTGGGATAGGGAGGAGCTTTATGTTCCAGTGTAATCTATAAATATGTCACATGTACACTACAAAGACACCTGGGATAGATATGGAGGAGCTTTATATTCCAGTGTAATCTATAAATATGAAACATGTACAATACAGAGACACCTGGGATAGATATGGAGGAGCTTTATGTTCCAGTGTAATCGATAAATATGTCACATGTACAATACAGAGATACCTGGGATAGATATGGAGGAGCTTTATGTTCCAGTGTAATCTATAAATATGACACATGTACAATACAGAGACACCTGGGATAGATATGGAGGAGCTTTATGTTCCAGTGTAATCTATACATATGACACATGTACAATAGAGAGACACCTGTGATAGATATGGAGGAGCTTTATGTTCCAGTGTAATCTATTCATGTCACATGTACAATACAGAGACATCTGGGATAGATATGGAGGAGCTTTATGTTCCAGTGTAATCTATACATATGACACATGTACAATACAGAGACACCTGGGATAGATATGGAGGAGCTTTATGTTCCAGTGTAATCTATAAATATGACATATGTACAATAAAGAGACACCTGGGATAGATATGGAGGAGCTTTATGTTCCAGTGTAATCTATAAATATGTCACATGTACAATACAGACACACCTGTGATAGATATGGAGGAGCTTTATGTTCCAGTGTAATCTTAACATATGACACATGTACAATACAGAGACACCTGGGATAGATATGGAGGAGCTTTATGTTCCAGTGTAATCTATAAATATGTCACATGTACAATACAGAGACACCTGGGATAGATATGGAGGAGCTTTATGTACCAGTGTAATCTATAAATATGACACATGTACAATACAGAGACACCTGCGATAGATATGGAGGAGCTTTATGTTCCAGTGTAATCTATAAATATGTCACATATACAATACAGAGACACCTGGGATAGATATGGAGGAGCTTTATGTTCCAGTGTAATCTATACATATGACACATGTACAATACAGAGACACCTGGGATAGATATGGAGGAGCTTTATGTTCCAGTGTAATCTATAAATATGTCACATGTACAATACAGAGACACCTGGGATAGATATGGAGGAGCTTTATGTACCAGTGTAATCTATAAATATGACACATGTACAATACAGAGACACCTGCGATAGATATGGAGGAGCTTTATGTTCCAGTGTAATCTATAAATATGTCACATATACAATACAGAGACACCTGGGATAGATATGGAGGAGCTTTATGTTCCAGTGTAATCTATACATGTCACATGTACAATACAGAGACACCTGGGATAGATATGGAGGAGCTTTATGTTCCAGTGTAATCTATACATATGACACATGTACAAAACAGAGACACCTGGGATAGATATGGAGGAGCTTTATGTTCCAGTGTAATCTATAAATATGACACATGTACATTAAAGAGACACCTGGGATATATATGGAGGAGCTTTATGTTCCAGTGTAATCTATTCATGTCACATGTACAATTGACAAATGGGATAGGGAGTAGCTTTATGTTCCAGTGTAATCTATAAATATGTCACATGTACAATACAGAGACACCTGGGTTAGATATGGAGGAGCTTTATGTTCCAGTGTAAACTATAAATATGACATATGTACAATAAAGAGACACCTAGGATAGATATAGAGGAGCTTTATGTTCCAGTGTAATCTATAAATATGTCACATGTACAATACAGAGACACCTGGGATAGATATGGAGGAGCTTTATGTTCCAGTGTAATCTATACATGTCACATGTACAATACAGAGACACCTGGGATAGATATGGAGGAGCTTTATGTTCCAGTGTAATCAATACATATGACACATGTACAAAACAGAGACACCTGGGATAGATATGGAGGAGATTTTTGTTCCAGTGTAATCTGTACAATAAAGAGACACCTGGGATAGATATGGAGGAGCTTTATGTTCCAGTGTAATCTATGCATGTCACATGTACAATAGACAAATGGGATAGGGAGGAGCTTTATGTTCCAGTGTAATCTATAAATATGTCACATGTACAATACAGAGACACCTGGGATAGATATGGAGGATCTTTATGTTCCATTGTAATCTATAAATATGACACATGTACAATACAGAGACACCTGGGATAGATATGGAGGAGCTTTATGTTCCAGTGCAATCTATACATGTCACATGTACAATAGACACCTGGAATAGGGAGGAGCTTTATGTTCCAGTGTAATCTATAAATATGTCACATGTACAATACAGAGACACCTGGGATAGATATGGAGGAGCTTTATGTTCCAGTGTAATCTATAAATATGAAACATGAACAATACAGAGATACCTGGGATAGATATGGAGGAGCTTTATGTTCCAGTGTAATCTATACATATGACACATGTACAATACAGAGACACCTGGGATAGATATGGAGGAGCTTTATGTTCTAGTGTAATCTATAAATATGTCACATGTACAATACAGAGACACCTGGGATAGATATGGAGGAGCTTTATGTACCAGTGTAATCTATAAATATGACACATGTACAATACAGACACACCTGGGATAGATATGGAGGAGCTTTAAGTTCCAGTGTAATCTATAAATATTACACATGTACAATACAGAGACACCTGGGATAGATTTGGAGGAGCTTTATGTTCCAGTGTAATCTATAAATATGTCACATGTACAATACAGTGACACCTTTGATCGATATGGAGGAGCTTTATGTTCCAGTGTAATCTATAAATATCACATATGTACAAAATAGAGACACCTGGGATAGATATGGAGGAGCTTTATGTTCCAGTGTAATCTATAAATATGACACATGTACAATAAAGTGACACCTGGGATAGATATGGAGGAGCTTTATGTTCCAGTGTAATCTATACATGTCACATGTACAATAGACACCTGTAATAGGGAGGAGCTTTATGTTCCTGTGTAATCTATAAATATGTCACATGTACAACACAGAGACACCTGGGATAGATATGGAGGAGCTTTATGTTCCAGTGTAAACTATAAATATGACACATGTACAATAAAGAGACACCTGGGATAGATATGGAGGAGCTTTATGTTCCAGTGTAATCTATTCATGTCACATTTACAATTGACAAATGGGATAGGGAGTAGCTTTATGTTCCAGTGTAATCTATAAATATATCACATGTACAATACAGAGACACCTGGGTTAGATATGGAGGAGCTTTATGTTCCAGTGTAAACTATAAATATGACATATGTACAATAAAGAGACACCTGGGATAGATATGGAGGAGCTTTATGTTCCAGTGTAATCTATAAATATGTCACATGTACAATACAGAGACACCTGGGATAGATATGGAGGAGCTTTATGTTCCAGTGTAATCTATACATGTCACATGTACAATACAGAGACACCTGGGATAGATATGGAGGAGCTTTATGTTCCAGTGTAATCTATACATATGACACATGTACAAAACAGAGACACCTGGGATAGATATGGAGGAGCTTTATGTTCCAGTGTAATCTATAAATATGACACATGTACAATAAAGAGACACCTGGGATAGATATGGAGGAGCTTTATGTTCCAGTGTAATCTATACATGTCACATGTAAGATAGACAAATGGGATAGGGAGGAGCTTTATGTTCCAGTGTAATCTATAAATATGTCACATGTACAATACAGAGACACCTGGGATAGATATGGAGGAGCTTTATGATCCATTGTAATCTATAAATATGACACATGTACAATACAGAGACACCTGGGATAGATATGGAGGAGCTTTACGTTCCAGTGCAATCTATACATGTCACATGTACAATAGACACCTGGGATAGGGAGGAGCTTTATGTTCCAGTGTAATCTATAAATATGTCACATGTACACTACAAAGACACCTGGGATAGATATGGAGGAGCTTTATATTCCAGTGTAATCTATAAATATGAAACATGTACAATACAGAGACACCTGGGATAGATATGGAGGAGCTTTATGTTCCAGTGTAATCGATAAATATGTCACATGTACAATACAGAGATACCTGGGATAGATATGGAGGAGCTTTATGTTCCAGTGTAATCTATAAATATGACACATGTACAATACAGAGACACCTGGGATAGATATGGAGGAGCTTTATGTTCCAGTGTAATCTATACATATGACACATGTACAATACAGAGACACCTGGGATAGATATGGAGGAGCTTTATGTTCCAGTGTAATCTATTCATGTCACATGTACAATACAGAGACATCTGGGATAGATATGGAGGAGCTTTATGTTCCAGTGTAATCTATACATATGACACATGTACAATACAGAGACACCTGGGATAGATATGGAGGAGCTTTATGTTCCAGTGTAATCTATAAATATGACATATGTACAATAAAGAGACACCTGGGATAGATATGGAGGAGCTTTATGTTCCAGTGTAATCTATAAATATGTCACATGTACAATACAGACACACCTGTGATAGATATGGAGGAGATTTATGTTCCAGTGTAATCTTAACATATGACACATGTACAATACAGAGACACCTGGGATAGATATGAAGGAGCTTTATGTTCCAGTGTAATCTATAAATATGACATATGTACATTAAAGAGACACCTGGGATAGATATGGAGGAGCTTTATATTACAGTGTAATCTATGCATGTCACATGTAAAATTGACAAATGGGATAGGGAGTAGCTTTATGTTCCAGTGTAATCTATAAATATGTCACATGTACAATACAGAGACAACTGGGTTAGATATGGAGGAGCTTTTTGTTCCAGTGTAAACTATAAATATGACATATGTACAATAAAGAGACACCTGGGATAGATATGGAGGAGCTTTATGTTCCAGTGTAATCTATAAATATGTCACATGTACAATACAGAGACACCTGGGATAGATATGGAGGAGCTTTATGTTCCAGTGTAATCTATACATGTCACATGTACAATACAGAGACACCTTTGATAGATATGGAGGAGCTTTATGTTCCAGTGTAATCTATACATATGACACATGTACAAAACAGAGACACCTGGGATAGATATGGAGGAGCTTTATGTTCCAGTGTAATCTATAAATATGACACATGTACAATAAAGAGACACCTGGGATAGATATGGAGGAGCTTTATGTTCCAGTGTAATCTATGCATGTCACATGTACAATAGACAAATGGGATAGGGAGGAGCTTTATGTTCCAGTGTAATCTATAAATATGTCACAGGTACAATACAGAGACACCAGGGATAGATATGGAGGAGCTTTATGTTCCATTGTAATCTATAAATATGACACATGTACAATACAGAGACACCTGGGATAGATATGGAGGAGCTTTATGTTCCAGTGCAATCTATACATGTCACATGTACAATAGACACCTGGGATAGGGAGGAGCTTTATGTTCCAGTGTAATCTATAAATATGTCACATGTACAATACAGAGACACCTGGGATAGATATGGAGGAGCTTTATGTTCCAGTGTAATCTATAAATATGAAACATGTACAATACAGAGACACCTGGGATAGATATGGAGGAGCTTTATGTTCCAGTGTAATCTATACATATGACACATGTACAATACAGAGACACCTGGGATAGATATGGAGGAGCTTTATGTTCCAGTGTAATCTATAAATATGTCACATGTACAATACAGAGACACCTGGGAAAGATATGGGTGAGCTTTATGTACCAGTGTAATCTATAAATATGACACATGTACAATACAGAGACACCTGCGATAGATATGGAGGAGCTTTATGTTCCAGTGTAATCTATAAATATGTCACATATACAATACAGAGACACCTGGGATAGATATGGAGGAGCTTTATGTTCCAGTGTAATCTATACATGTCACATGTACAATACAGAGACACCTGGGATAGATATGGAGGAGCTTTATGTTCCAGTGTAATCTATACATATGACACATGTACAAAACAGAGACACCTGGGATAGATATGGAGGAGCTTTTTGTTCCAGTGTAATCTATAAATATGACACATGTACATTTAAAGAGACACCTGGGATATATATGGAGGAGCTTTATGTTCCAGTGTAATCTATTCATGTCACATGTACAATTGACAAATGGGATAGGGAGTAGCTTTATGTTCCAGTGTAATCTATAAATATGTCATATGTACAATACAGAGACACCTGGGTTAGATATGGAGGAGCTTTATGTTCCAGTGTAAACTATAAATATGACATATGTACAATAAAGAGACACCTAGGATAGATATGGAGGAGCTTTATGTTCCAGTGTAATCTATAAATATGTCACACGTACAATACAGAGACACCTGGGATAGATATGGAGGAGCTTTATGTTCCAGTGTAATCTATACATGTCACATGTACAATACAGAGACACCTGGGATAGATATGGAGGAGCTTTATGTTCCAGTGTAATCTATACATATGACACATGTACAAAACAGAGACACCTGGGATAGATATGGAGGAGCTTTTTGTTCCAGTGTAATCTGTACAATAAAGAGACACCTGGGATAGATATGGAGGAGCTTTATGTTCCAGTGTAATCTATGCATGTCACATGTACAATAGACAAATGGGATAGGGAGGAGCTTTATGTTCCAGTGTAATCTATAAATATGTCACATGTACAATACAGAGACACCTGGGATAGATATGGAGGATCTTTATGTTCCATTGTAATCTATAAATATGACACATGTACAATACAGAGACACCTGGGATAGATATGGAGGAGCTTTATGTTCCAGTGCAATCTATACATGTCACATGTACAATAGACACCTGGAATAGGGAGGAGCTTTATGTTCCAGTGTAATCTATAAATATGTCACATGTACAATACAGAGACACCTGGGATAGATATGGAGGAGCTTTATGTTCCAGTGTAATCTATAAATATGAAACATGAACAATACAGAGACACCTGGGATAGATATGGAGGAGCTTTATGTTCCAGTGTAATCTATACATATGACACATGTACAATACAGAGACACCTGGGATAGATATGGAGGAGCTTTATGTTCTAGTGTAATCTATAAATATGTCACATGTACAATACAGAGACACATGGGATAGATATGGAGGAGCTTTATGTACCAGTGTAATCTATAAATATGACACATGTAGAATACAGACACACCTGGGATAGATATGGAGGAGCTTTATGTTCCAGTGTAATCTATAAATATGTCACATGTACAATACAGAGACACCTGGGATAGATATGGAGGAGCTTTTTGTTCCAGTGTAATCTATACATGTCACATGTACAATACAGAGACACCTGGGATAGATATGTTGGAGCTTTATGTTCCAGTGTAATCTATACATATGACACATGTAAAATACAGAGACACCTGGGATAGATATGGAGGAGCTTTTTGTTCCAGTGTAATCTATAAATATGACACATGTACAATACAGACACACATGGGATAGATATGGAGGAGCTTTAAGTTCCAGTGTAATCTATAAATATTACACATGTACAATACAGAGACACCTGGGATAGATTTGGAGGAGCTTTATGTTCCAGTGTAATCTATAAATATGTCACATGTACAATACAGTGACACCTTTGATAGATATGGAGGAGCTTTATGTTCCAGTGTAATCTATAAATATCACATATGTACAAAATAGAGACACCTGGGATAGATATGGAGGAGCTTTATGTTCCAGTGTAATCTATAAATATGTCACATGTACATCACAGAGACACCTGGGATAGATATGGAGGAGCTTTATGTTCCAGTGTAAACTATAAATATGACACATGTACAATAAAGAGACACCTGGGATAGATATGGAGGAGCTTTATGTTCCAGTGTAATCTATTCATGTCACATGTACAATTGACAAATGGGATAGGGAGTAGCTTTATGTTCCAGTGTAATCTATAAATATGTCACATGTACAATACAGAGACACCTGGGTTAGATATGGAGGAGCTTTATGTTCCAGTGTAAACTATAAATATGACATATGTACAATAAAGAGACACCTGGGATAGATATGGAGGAGCTTTATGTTCCAGTGTAATCTATAAATATGTCACATGTACAATACAGAGACACCTGGGATAGATATGGAGGAGCTTTATGTTCCAGTGTAATCTATACATGTCACATGTACAATACAGAGACACCTGGGATAGATATGGAGGAGCTTTATGTTCCAGTGTAATCTATACATATGACACATGTACAAAACAGAGACACCTGGGATAGATATGGAGGAGCTTTATGTTCCAGTGTAATCTATAAATATGACACATGTACAATAAAGAGACACCTGGGATAGATATGGAGGAGCTTTATGTTCCAGTGTAATCTATACATGTCACATGTACAATAGACAAATGGGATAGGGAGGAGCTTTATGTTCCAGTGTAATCTATAAATATGTCACATGTACAATACAGAGACACCTGGGATAGATATGGAGGAGCTTTATGTTCCATTGTAAGCTATAAATATGACACATGTACAACACAGAGACACCTGGGATAGATATGGAGGAGCTTTACGTTCCAGTGCAATCTATACATGTCACATGTACAATAGACACCTGGGATAGGGAGGAGCTTTATGTTCCAGTGTAATCTATAAATATGTCACATGTACACTACAAAGACACCTGGGATAGATATGGAGGAGCTTTATATTCCAGTGTAATCTATAAATATGAAACATGTACAATACAGAGACACCTGGGATAGATATGGAGGAGCTTTATGTTCCAGTGTAATCGATAAATATGTCACATGTACAATACAGAGATACCTGGGATAGATATGGAGGAGCTTTATGTTCCAGTGTAATCTATAAATATGACACATGTACAATACAGAGACACCTGGGATAGATATGGAGGAGCTTTATGTTCCAGTGTAATCTATACATATGACACATGTACAATAGAGAGACACCTGTGATAGATATGGAGGAGCTTTATGTTCCAGTGTAATCTATTCATGTCACATGTACAATACAGAGACATCTGGGATAGATATGGAGGAGCTTTATGTTCCAGTGTAATCTATACATATGACACATGTACAATACAGAGACACCTGGGATAGATATGGAGGAGCTTTATGTTCCAGTGTAATCTATAAATATGACATATGTACAATAAAGAGACACCTGGGATAGATATGGAGGAGCTTTATGTTCCAGTGTAATCTATAAATATGTCACATGTACAATACAGACACACCTGTGATAGATATGGAGGAGCTTTATGTTCCAGTGTAATCTTAACATATGACACATGTACAATACAGAGACACCTGGGATAGATATGAAGGAGCTTTATGTTCCAGTGTAATCTATAAATATGACATATGTACATTAAAGAGACACCTGGGATAGATATGGAGGAGCTTTATGTTCCAGTGTAATCTATACATTTCACATGTACAATAGACACCTGGGATAGGGAGGAGCTTTATGTTCCAGTGTAATCTATAAATATGTCACATGTACAATACAGACACACCTGGGATAGATATGGAGGAGCTTTAATCTTAAAATATGACACATGTACAATACAGAGACACCTGGGATAGATATTTAGGAGCTTTATGTTCCAGTGTAATCTATACATATGACACATGTACAATAGAGAGACACCTGGGATAGATATGGAGGAGCTTTATGTTCCAGTGTAATCTATAAATATGACATATGTACAATAAAGACACACCTGGGATACATATGGAGGAGCTTTATGTTCCAGTGTAATCTATAAATATGTCACATGTACAATACAGAGACACCTGAGATAGATATGGAGGAGCTTTATGTTCCAGTGTAATCTATACATGTCACATGTACAATACAGAGACACCTGGGATAGATATGTTGGAGCTTTATGTTCCAGTGTAATCTATACATATGACACATGTAAAATACAGAGACACCTGGGATAGATATGGAGGAGCTTTTTGTTCCAGTGTAATCTATAAATATGACACATGTACAATACAGACACACCTGGGATAGATATGGAGGAGCTTTATGTTCCAGTGTAATCTATAAATATTACACATGTACAATACAGAGACACCTGGGATAGATTTGGAGGAGCTTTATGTTCCAGTGTAATCTATAAATATGTCACATGTACAATACAGTGACACCTTTGATAGATATGGAGGAGCTTTATGTTCCAGTGTAATCTATACATATCACATATGTACAAAATAGAGACACCTGGGATAGATATGGAGGAGCTTTATGTTCCAGTGTAATCTATAAATATGACACATGTACAATAAAGAGACACCTGGGATAGATATGGAGGAGCTTTATGTTCCAGTGTAATCTATACATGTCACATGTACAATAGACACCTGGGATAGGGAGGAGCTTTATGTTCCAGTGTAATCTATAAATATTTCACATGTACAACACAGAGACACCTGGGATAGAAAAGGAGGAGCTTTATGTTCCAGTGTAAACTATAAATATGACACATGTACAATACAGAGACACCTGGGATAGATATGGAGGAGCTTTATGTTCCAGTGTAATCTATTCATGTCACATGTACAATTGACAAATGGGATAGGGAGTAGCTTTAAGTTCCAGTGTAATCTATAAATATGTCACATGTACAATACAGAGACACCTGGGTTAGATATGGAAGAGCTTTATGTTCCAGTGTAAACTATAAATATGACATATGTACAATAAAGAGACACCTGGGATAGATATGGAGGAGCTTTATGTTCCAGTGTAATCTATAAATATGTCACATGAACAATACAGAGACACCTGGGATAGATATGGAGGAGCTTTATGTTCCAGTGTAATCTATACATGTCACATGTACAATACAGAGACACCTGGGATAGATATGGAGGAGCTTTATGTTCCAGTGTAATCTATACATATGACACATGTACAAAACAGAGACACCTGGGATAGATATGGAGGAGCTTTATGTTCCAGTGTAATCTATAAATATGACACATGTACAATAAGAGACACCTGGGATAGATATGGAGGAGCTTTATGTTCCAGTGTAAACTATACATGCACATGTACAATAGACAAATGGGATAGGGAGGAGCTTTATGTTCCAGTGTAATCTATAAATATGTCACATGTACAATACAGAGACACCTGGGATAGATATGGAGGAGCTTTATGTTCCATTGTAATCTATAAATATGACACATGTAAAATACAGAGACACCTGGGATAGATATGGAGGAACTTTATGTTCCAGTGCAATCTATACATGTCACATGTACAATAGACACCTGGGATAGGGAGGAGCTTTATGTTCCAGTGTAATCTATAAATATGTCACATGTACACTACAGAGACACCTGGGATAGATATGGAGGAGCTTTGTGTTCAAGTGTAATCTATAAATATGAAACATGTACAATACAGAGACACCTGGGATAGATATGGAGGAGCTTTATGTTCCAGTGTAATCTATAAATATGTCACATGTACAATACAGAGACACCTGGGATAGATATGGAGGAGCTATATGTTCCAGTGTAATCTATAAATATGACACATGTACAATACAGAGACACCTGGGATAGATATGGAGGAGCTTTATGTTCCAGTGTAATCTATACATATGACACATGTACAATACAGAGACACCTGGGATAGATATGGAGGAGCTTTATGTTCCAGTGTAATCTATAAATATGACATATGTACAATAAAGAGACACCAGGGATAGATATGGAGGAGCTTTATGTTCCAGTGTAATCTATAAATATGTCACATGTACAATATAGAGACAACTGGGATAGATATGGAGGAGCTTTATGTTCCAGTGTAATCTATACATGTCACATGTACAATACAGAGACATCTGGGATAGATATGGAGGAGCTTTATGTTCCAGTGTAATCTATAAATATGACACATGTACAATACAGAGACACCTGGGATAGTTATGGAGGAGCTTTATGTTCCAGTGTAATCTATACATATGACACATGTACAATACAGAGACACCTGGGATAGATATGGAGGAGCTTTATGTTCCAGTGTAATCTATTCATGTCACATGTACAATACAGAGACATCTGGGATAGATATGGAGGAGCTTTATGTTCCAGTGTAATCTATACATATGACACATGTACAATACAGAGACACCTGGGATAGATATGGAGGAGCTTTATGTTCCAGTGTAATCTATAAATATGACATATGTACAATAAAGAGACACCTGGGATAGATATGGAGGAGCTTTATGTTCCAGTGTAATCTATAAATATGTCACATGTACAATACAGACACACCTGTGATAGATATGGAGGAGCTTTATGTTCCAGTGTAATCTTAACATATGACACATGTACAATACAGAGACACCTGGGATAGATATGAAGGAGCTTTATGTTCCAGTGTAATCTATAAATATGACATATGTACATTAAAGAGACACCTGGGATAGATATGGATGAGCTTTATATTCCAGTGTAATCTATACATGTCACATGTACAATAGACACCTGGGATTGGGATGAGCTTTATGTTCCAGTGTAATCTATAAATATGTCACATGTACAATACAGACACACCTGGGATAGATATGGAGGAGCTTTAATCTTAAAATATGACACATGTACAATACAGAGACACCTGGGATAGATATTTAGGTGCTTTATGTTCCAGTGTAATCTATACATATGACACATGTACAATACAGAGACACCTGGGATAGATATGGAGGAGCTTTATGTTCCAGTGTAATCTATAAATATGACATATGTACAATAAAGACACACCTGGGATAGATATGGAGGAGCTTTATGTTCCAGTGTAATCTATAAATATTTCACATGTACAATAAAGAGACACCTGGGATAGATATGGAGGAGCTTTATGTTCCAGTGTAATCTATACATATGACACATGTACAATACAGAGACACCTGGGATAGATATGGAGGAGCTTTTTGTTCCAGTGTAATCTATAAATATGACACATGTACAATACAGACACACCTGGGATAGATATGGAGGAGCTTTATGTTCCAGTGTAATCTATAAATATCACACATGTACATTACAGAGATACTTGGGATAGATATGGAGGAGCTTTATGTACCAGTGTAATCTATAAATATGTCACATGTACAATACAGAGACACCTTTGATAGATATGGAGGAGCTTTATGTTCCAGTGTAATCTATACATGTCACATGTACAATAGACACCTGGGATAGGGAGGAGCTTTATGTTCCAGTGTAATCTATAAATATGTCACATGTACAACACAGAGACACCTGGGATAGATATGGAGGAGCTTTATGTTCCAGTGTAAACTTTAAATATGACACATGTACAATACAGAGACACCTGGGATAGATATGGAGGAGCTTTATGTTCCAGTGTAATCTATTCATGTCACATGTACAATTGACAAATGGGATAGGGAGTAGCTTTAAGTTCCAGTGTAATCTATAAATATGTCACATGTACAATACAGAGACACCTGGGTTAGATATGGAAGAGCTTTATGTTCCAGTGTAAACTATAAATATGACATATGTACAATAAAGAGACACCTGGGATAGATATGGAGGAGCTTTATGTTCCAGTGTAATCTATAAATATGTCACATGAACAATACAGAGACACCTGGGATATATATGGAGGAGCTTTATGTTCCAGTGTAATCTATACATGTCACATGTACAATACAGAGACACCTGGGATAGATATGGAGGAGCTTTATGTTCCAGTGTAATCTATACATATGACACATGTACAAAACAGAGACACCTGGGATAGATATGGAGGAGCTTTATGTTCCAGTGTAATCTATAAATATGACACATGTACAATAAAGAGACACCTGGGATAGATATGGAGGAGCTTTATGTTCCAGTGTAATCTATACATGTCACATGTACAATAGACAAATGGGATAGGGAGGAGCTTTATGTTCCAGTGTAATCTATAAATATGTCACATGTACAATACAGAGACACCTGGGATAGATATGGAGGAGCTTTATGTTCCATTGTAATCTATAAATATGACACATGTACAATACAGAGACACCTGGGATAGATATGGAGGAGCTTTATGTTCCAGTGCAATCTATACATGTCACATGTACAATAGACACCTGGGATAGGGAGGAGCTTTATGTTCCAGTGTAATCTCTAAATATGTCACATGTACACTACAGAGACACCTGGGATAGATATGGAGGAGCTTTATGTTCCAGTGTAATCTATAAATATGAAACATGTACAATACAGAGACACCTGGGATAGATATGGAGGAGCTTTATGTTCCAGTGTAATCTATAAATATGTCACATGTACAATACAGAGACACCTGGGATAGATATGGAGGAGCTTTATGTTCCAGTGTAATCTATAAATATGACACATGTACAATACAGAGACACCTGGGATAGATATGGAGGAGCTTTATGTTCCAGTGTAATCTATACATATGACACATGTACAATACAGAGACACCTGGGATAGATATGGAGGAGCTTTATGTTCCAGTGTAATCTATAAATATGACATATGTACAATAAAGATACACCAGGGATAGATATGGAGGAGCTTTATGTTCCAGTGTAATCTATAAATATGTCACATGTACAATATAGAGACAACTGGGATAGATATGGAGGAGCTTTATGTTCCAGTGTAATCTATACATGTCACATGTACAATACAGAGACATCTGGGATAGATATGGAGGAGCTTTATGTTCCAGTGTAATCTATACAAATGACACATGTACAATACAGAGACACCTGGGATAGATATGGAGGAGCTTTATGTTCCAGTGTAATCTATAAATATGACATATGTACAATAAAGAGACACCTGGGATAGATATGGAGGAGCTTTATGTTCCAGTGTAATCTATAAATATGTCACATGTACAATACAGACACACCTGTGATAGATATGGAGGAGCTTTATGTTCCAGTGTAATCTATACATATGACACATGTACAATAGAGAGACACCTGGGATAGATATGGAGGAGCTTTATGTTCCAGTGTAAACTATAAATATGACATATGTACAATAAAGAGACACCTGGGATAGATATGGAGGAGCTTTATATTCCAGTGTAATCTATACATGTCACATGTACAATAGACACCTGGGATTGGGTTGAGCTTTATGTTCCAGTGTAATCTATAAATATGTCACATGTACAATACAGACACACCTGGGATAGATATGGAGGAGCTTTAATCTTAAAATATGACACATGTACAATACAGAGACACCTGGGATAGATATTTAGGTGCTTTATGTTCCAGTGTAATCTATACATATGACACATGTACAATACAGAGACACCTGGGATAGATATGGAGGAGCTTTATGTTCCAGTGTAATCTATAAATATTTCACATGTACAATACAGAGACACCTGGGATAGATATGGAGGAGCTTTATGTTCCAGTGTAATCTATACATGTCACATGTACAATACAGAGACACCTGGGATAGATATGTTGGAGCTTTATGTTCCAGTGTAATCTATACATATGACACATGTACAATACAGAGACACCTGGGATAGATATGGAGGAGTTTTTTGTTCCAGTGTAATCTATAAATATGACACATGTACAATACAGACACACCTGGGATAGATATGGAGGAGCTTTATGTTCCAGTGTAATCTATAAATATCACACATGTACATTACAGAGATACCTGGGATAGATATGGAGGAGCTTTATGTTCCAGTGTAATCTATAAATATGACACATGTACAATACAGAGACACCTGGGATAGATATGGAGGAGCTTTATGTTCCAGTGTAATCTATACATATGACACATGTACAATACAGAGACACCTGGGATAGATATGGAGGAGCTTTATGTTCCAGTGTAATCTATAAATATGACATATGTACAATAAGAGACACCTGGGATAGATATGGAGGAGCTTTATGTTCCAGTGTAATCTATAAATATGTCACATGTACAAAACAGAGACACCTGGGATAGATATGGAGGAGCTTTATGTTCCAGTGTAATCTATTCATGTCACATGTACAATACAGAGACATCTGGGATAGATATGGAGGAGCTTTATGTTCCAGTGTAATCTATACATATGACACATGTACAATACAGAGACACCTGGGATAGATATGGAGGAGCTTTATGTTCCAGTGTAATCTATAAATATGACATATGTACAATAAAGAGACACCTGGGATAGATATGGAGGAGCTTTATGTTCCAGTGTAATCTATAAATATGTCACATGTACAATACAGACACACCTGTGATAGATATGGAGGAGCTTTATGTTCCAGTGTAATCTTAACATATGACACATGTACAATACAGAGACACCTGGGATAGATATGAAGGAGCTTTATGTTCCAGTGTAATCTATAAATATGACATATGTACATTAAAGAGACACCTGGGATAGATATGGAGGAGCTTTATGTTCCAATGTAATCTATACATGTCACATGTACAATAGACACCTGGGATAGGGAGGAGCTTTATGTTCCAGTGTAATCTATAAATATGTCACATGTACAATACAGACACACCTGGGATAGATATGGAGGAGCTTTAATCTTAAAATATGACACATGTACAATACAGAGACACCTGGGATAGATATTTAGAAGCTTTATGTTCCAGTGTAATCTATACATATGACACATGTACAATAGAGAGACACCTGGGATAGATATGGAGGAGCTTTATGTTCCAGTGTAATCTATAAATATGACATATGTACAATAAAGACACACCTGGGATACATATGGAGGAGCTTTATGTTCCAGTGTAATCTATAAATATGTCACATGTACAATACAGAGACACCTGAGATAGATATGGAGGAGCTTTATGTTCCAGTGTAATCTATACATGTCACATGTACAATACAGAGACACCTGGGATAGATATGTTGGAGCTTTATGTTCCAGTGTAATCTATACATATGACACATGTAAAATACAGAGACACCTGGGATAGATATGGAGGAGCTTTTTGTTCCAGTGTAATCTATAAATATGACACATGTACAATACAGACACACCTGGGATAGATATGGAGGAGCTTTATGTTCCAGTGTAATCTATAAATATGACATATGTACAATAAAGAGACACCAGGGATAGATATGGAGGAGCTTTATGTTCCAGTGTAATCTATAAATATGTCACATGTACAATATAGAGACAACTGGGATAGATATGGAGGAGCTTTATGTTCCAGTGTAATCTATACATGTCACATGTACAATACAGAGACATCTGGGATAGATATGGAGGAGCTTTATGTTCCAGTGTAATCTATACAAATGACACATGTACAATACAGAGACACCTGGGATAGATATGGAGGAGCTTTATGTTCCAGTGTAATCTATAAATATGACATATGTACAATAAAGAGACACCTGGGATAGATATGGAGGAGCTTTATGTTCCAGTGTAATCTATAAATATGTCACATGTACAATACAGACACACATGTGATAGATATGGAGGAGCTTTATGTTCCAGTGTAATCTATACATATGACACATGTACAATAGAGAGACACCTGGGATAGATATGGAGGAGCTTTATGTTCCAGTGTAAACTATAAATATGACATATGTACAATAAAGAGACACCTGGGATAGATATGGAGGAGCTTTATATTCCAGTGTAATCTATACATGTCACATGTACAATAGACACCTGGGATTGGGATGAGCTTTATGTTCCAGTGTAATCTATAAATATGTCACATGTACAATACAGACACACCTGGGATAGATATGGAGGAGCTTTAATCTTAAAATATGACACATGTACAATACAGAGACACCTGGGATAGATATTTAGGTGCTTTATGTTCCAGTGTAATCTATACATATGACACATGTACAATACAGAGACACCTGGGATAGATATGGAGGAGCTTTATGTTCCAGTGTAATCTATAAATATGACATATGTACAATAAAGACACACCTGGGATAGATATGGAGGAGCTTTATGTTCCAGTGTAATCTATAAATATTTCACATGTACAATAAAGAGACACCTGGGATAGATATGGAGGAGCTTTATGTTCCAGTGTAATCTATACATATGACACATGTACAATACAGAGACACCTGGGATAGATATGGAGGAGCTTTTTGTTCCAGTGTAATCTATAAATATGACACATGTACAATACAGACACACCTGGGATAGATATGGAGGAGCTTTATGTTCCAGTGTAATCTATAAATATCACACATGTACATTACAGAGATACTTGGGATAGATATGGAGGAGCTTTATGTACCAGTGTAATCTATAAATATGTCACATGTACAATACAGAGACACCTTTGATAGATATGGAGGAGCTTTATGTTCCAGTGTAATCTATACATGTCACATGTACAATAGACACCTGGGATAGGGAGGAGCTTTATGTTCCAGTGTAATCTATAAATATGTCACATGTACAACACAGAGACACCTGGGATAGATATGGAGGAGCTTTATGTTCCAGTGTAAACTTTAAATATGACACATGTACAATACAGAGACACCTGGGATAGATATGGAGGAGCTTTATGTTCCAGTGTAATCTATTCATGTCACATGTACAATTGACAAATGGGATAGGGAGTAGCTTTAAGTTCCAGTGTAATCTATAAATATGTCACATGTACAATACAGAGACACCTGGGTTAGATATGGAAGAGCTTTATGTTCCAGTGTAAACTATAAATATGACATATGTACAATAAAGAGACACCTGGGATAGATATGGAGGAGCTTTATGTTCCAGTGTAATCTATAAATATGTCACATGAACAATACAGAGACACCTGGGATATATATGGAGGAGCTTTATGTTCCAGTGTAATCTATACATGTCACATGTACAATACAGAGACACCTGGGATAGATATGGAGGAGCTTTATGTTCCAGTGTAATCTATACATATGACACATGTACAAAACAGAGACACCTGGGATAGATATGGAGGAGCTTTATGTTCCAGTGTAATCTATAAATATGACACATGTACAATAAAGAGACACCTGGGATAGATATGGAGGAGCTTTATGTTCCAGTGTAATCTATACATGTCACATGTACAATAGACAAATGGGATAGGGAGGAGCTTTATGTTCCAGTGTAATCTATAAATATGTCACATGTACAATACAGAGACACCTGGGATAGATATGGAGGAGCTTTATGTTCCATTGTAATCTATAAATATGACACATGTACAATACAGAGACACCTGGGATAGATATGGAGGAGCTTTATGTTCCAGTGCAATCTATACATGTCACATGTACAATAGACACCTGGGATAGGGAGGAGCTTTATGTTCCAGTGTAATCTATAAATATGTCACATGTACACTACAGAGACACCTGGGATAGATATGGAGGAGCTTTATGTTCCAGTGTAATCTATAAATATGAAACATGTACAATACAGAGACACCTGGGATAGATATGGAGGAGCTTTATGTTCCAGTGTAATCTATAAATATGTCACATGTACAATACAGAGACACCTGGGATAGATATGGAGGAGCTTTATGTTCCAGTGTAATCTATAAATATGACACATGTACAATACAGAGACACCTGGGATAGATATGGAGGAGCTTTATGTTCCAGTGTAATCTATACATATGACACATGTACAATACAGAGACACCTGGGATAGATATGGAGGAGCTTTATGTTCCAGTGTAATCTATAAATATGACATATGTACAATAAAGATACACCAGGGATAGATATGGAGGAGCTTTATGTTCCAGTGTAATCTATAAATATGTCACATGTACAATATAGAGACAACTGGGATAGATATGGAGGAGCTTTATGTTCCAGTGTAATCTATACATGTCACATGTACAATACAGAGACATCTGGGATAGATATGGAGGAGCTTTATGTTCCAGTGTAATCTATACAAATGACACATGTACAATACAGAGACACCTGGGATAGATATGGAGGAGCTTTATGTTCCAGTGTAATCTATAAATATGACATATGTACAATAAAGAGACACCTGGGATAGATATGGAGGAGCTTTATGTTCCAGTGTAATCTATAAATATGTCACATGTACAATACAGACACACCTGTGATAGATATGGAGGAGCTTTATGTTCCAGTGTAATCTATACATATGACACATGTACAATAGAGAGACACCTGGGATAGATATGGAGGAGCTTTATGTTCCAGTGTAAACTATAAATATGACATATGTACAATAAAGAGACACCTGGGATAGATATGGAGGAGCTTTATATTCCAGTGTAATCTATACATGTCACATGTACAATAGACACCTGGGATTGGGTTGAGCTTTATGTTCCAGTGTAATCTATAAATATGTCACATGTACAATACAGACACACCTGGGATAGATATGGAGGAGCTTTAATCTTAAAATATGACACATGTACAATACAGAGACACCTGGGATAGATATTTAGGTGCTTTATGTTCCAGTGTAATCTATACATATGACACATGTACAATACAGAGACACCTGGGATAGATATGGAGGAGCTTTATGTTCCAGTGTAATCTATAAATATTTCACATGTACAATACAGAGACACCTGGGATAGATATGGAGGAGCTTTATGTTCCAGTGTAATCTATACATGTCACATGTACAATACAGAGACACCTGGGATAGATATGTTGGAGCTTTATGTTCCAGTGTAATCTATACATATGACACATGTACAATACAGAGACACCTGGGATAGATATGGAGGAGCTTTTTGTTCCAGTGTAATCTATAAATATGACACATGTACAATACAGACACACCTGGGATAGATATGGAGGAGCTTTATGTTCCAGTGTAATCTATAAATATCACACATGTACATTACAGAGATACCTGGGATAGATATGGAGGAGCTTTATGTTCCAGTGTAATCTATAAATATGACACATGTACAATACAGAGACACCTGGGATAGATATGGAGGAGCTTTATGTTCCAGTGTAATCTATACATATGACACATGTACAATACAGAGACACCTGGGATAGATATGGAGGAGCTTTATGTTCCAGTGTAATCTATAAATATGACATATGTACAATAATTGACACCTGGGATAGATATGGAGGAGCTTTATGTTCCAGTGTAATCTATAAATATGTCACATGTACAATACAGAGACACCTGGGATAGATATGGAGGAGCTTTATGTTCCAGTGTAATCTATTCATGTCACATGTACAATACAGAGACATCTGGGATAGATATGGAGGAGCTTTATGTTCCAGTGTAATCTATACATATGACACATGTACAATACAGAGACACCTGGGATAGATATGGAGGAGCTTTATGTTCCAGTGTAATCTATAAATATGACATATGTACAATAAAGAGACACCTGGGATAGATATGGAGGAGCTTTATGTTCCAGTGTAATCTATAAATATGTCACATGTACAATACAGACACACCTGTGATAGATATGGATTAGCTTTATGTTCCAGTGTAATCTTAACATATGACACATGTACAATACAGAGACACCTGGGATAGATATGAAGGAGTTTTATGTTCCAGTGTAATCTATAAATATGACATATGTACATTAAAGAGACACCTGGGATAGATATGGAGGAGCTTTATGTTCCAATGTAATCTATACATGTCACATGTACAATAGACACCTGGGATAGGGAGGAGCTTTATGTTCCAGTGTAATCTATAAATATGTCACATGTACAATACAGACACACCTGGGATAGATATGGAGGAGCTTTAATCTTAAAATATGACACATGTACAATACAGAGACACCTGGGATAGATATTTAGAAGCTTTATGTTCCAGTGTAATCTATACATATGACACATGTACAATAGAGAGACACCTGGGATAGATATGGAGGAGCTTTATGTTCCAGTGTAATCTATAAATATGACATATGTACAATAAAGACACACCTGGGATACATATGGAGGAGCTTTATGTTCCAGTGTAATCTATAAATATGTCACATGTACAATACAGAGACACCTGAGATAGATATGGAGGAGCTTTATGTTCCAGTGTAATCTATACATGTCACATGTACAATACAGAGACACCTGGGATAGATATGTTGGAGCTTTATGTTCCAGTGTAATCTATACATATGACACATGTAAAATACAGAGACACCTGGGATAGATATGGAGGAGCTTTTTGTTCCAGTGTAATCTATAAATATGACACATGTACAATACAGACACACCTGGGATAGATATGGAGGAGCTTTATGTTCCAGTGTAATCTATAAATATTACACATGTACAATACAGAGACACCTGGGATAGATTTTGAGGAGCTTTATGTTCCAGTGTAATCTATAAATATGTCACATGTACAATACAGTGACACCTTTGATAGATATGGAGGAGCTTTATGTTCCAGTGTAATCTATACATATCACATATGTACAAAATAGAGACACCTGGGATAGATATGGAGGAGCTTTATGTTCCAGTGTAATCTATAAATATGACACATGTACAATAAAGAGACACCTGGGATAGATATGGAGGAGCTTTATGTTCCAGTGTAATCTATACATGTCACATGTACAATAGACACCTGGGATAGGGAGGAGCTTTATGTTCCAGTGTAATCTATAAATATTTCACATGTACAACACAGAGACACCTGGGATAGATAAGGAGGAGCTTTATGTTCCAGTGTAAACTATAAATATGACACATGTACAATACAGAGACACCTGGGATAGATATGGAGGAGCTTTATGTTCCAGTGTAATCTATTCATGTCACATGTACAATTGACAAATGGGATAGGGAGTAGCTTTAAGTTCCAGTGTAATCTATAAATATGTCACATGTACAATACAGAGACACCTGGGTTAGATATGGAAGAGCTTTATGTTCCAGTGTAAACTATAAATATGACATATGTACAATAAAGAGACACCTGGGATAGATATGGAGGAGCTTTATGTTCCAGTGTAATCTATAAATATGTCACATGAACAATACAGAGACACCTGGGATAGATATGGAGGAGCTTTATGATCCAGTGTAATCTATACATGTCACATGTACAATACAGAGACACCTGGGATAGATAAGGAGGAGCTTTATGTTCCAGTGTAATCTATACATATGACACATGTACAAAACAGAGACACCTGGGATTGATATGGAGGAGCTTTATGTTCCAGTGTAATCTATAAATATGACACATGTACAATAAAGAGACAGCTGGGATAGATATGGAGGAGCTTTATGTTCCAGTGTAATCTATACATGTCACATGTACAATAGACAAATGGGATAGGGAGGAGCTTTATGTTCCAGTGTAATCTATAAATATGTCACATGTACAATACAGAGACACCTGGGATAGATAAGGAGGAGCTTTATGTTCCATTGTAATCTATAAATATGACACATGTAAAATACAGAGACACCTGGGATAGATATGGAGGAGCTTTAATCTTAAAATATGACACATGTACAATACAGAGACACCTGGGATAGATATTTAGAAGCTTTATGTTCCAGTGTAATCTATACATATGACACATGTACAATAGAGAGACACCTGGGATAGATATGGAGGAGCTTTTTGTTCCAGTGTAATCTATAAATATGACACATGTACAATACAGACACACCTGGGATAGATATGGAGGAGCTTTATGTTCCAGTGTAATCTATAAATATTACACATGTACAATACAGAGACACCTGGGATAGATTTTGAGGAGCTTTATGTTCCAGTGTAATCTATAAATATGTCACATGTACAATACAGTGACACCTTTGATAGATATGGAGGAGCTTTATGTTCCAGTGTAATCTATACATATCACATATGTACAAAATAGAGACACCTGGGATAGATATGGAGGAGCTTTATGTTCCAGTGTAATCTATAAATATGACACATGTACAATAAAGAGACACCTGGGATAGATATGGAGGAGCTTTATGTTCCAGTGTAATCTATACATGTCACATGTACAATAGACACCTGGGATAGGGAGGAGCTTTATGTTCCAGTGTAATCTATAAATATTTCACATGTACAACACAGAGACACCTGGGATAGATAAGGAGGAGCTTTATGTTCCAGTGTAAACTATAAATATGACACATGTACAATACAGAGACACCTGGGATAGATATGGAGGAGCTTTATGTTCCAGTGTAATCTATTCATGTCACATGTACAATTGACAAATGGGATAGGGAGTAGCTTTAAGTTCCAGTGTAATCTATAAATATGTCACATGTACAATACAGAGACACCTGGGTTAGATATGGAAGAGCTTTATGTTCCAGTGTAAACTATAAATATGACATATGTACAATAAAGAGACACCTGGGATAGATATGGAGGAGCTTTATGTTCCAGTGTAATCTATAAATATGTCACATGAACAATACAGAGACACCTGGGATAGATATGGAGGAGCTTTATGTTCCAGTGTAATCTATACATGTCACATGTACAATACAGAGACACCTGGGACAGATAAGGAGGAGCTTTATGTTCCAGTGTAATCTATACATATGACACATGTACAAAACAGAGACACCTGGGATTGATATGGAGGAGCTTTATGTTCCAGTGTAATCTATAAATATGACACATGTACAATAAAGAGACAGCTGGGATAGATATGGAGGAGCTTTATGTTCCAGTGTAATCTATACATGTCACATGTACAATAGACAAATGGGATAGGGAGGAGCTTTATGTTCCAGTGTAATCTATAAATATGTCACATGTACAATACAGAGACACCTGGGATAGATAAGGAGGAGCTTTATGTTACATTGTAATCTATAAATATGACACATGTAAAATACAGAGACACCTGGGATAGATATGGAGGAGCTTTTTGTTCCAGTGTAATCTATAAATATGACACATGTACAATACAGACACACCTGGGATAGATATGGAGGAGCTTTATGTTCCAGTGTAATCTATAAATATCACATATGTACATTACAGAGATACCTGGGATAGATATGGAGGAGCTTTATGTTCCAGTGTAATCTATAAATATGTCACATGTACAATACAGAGACACCTTTGATAGATATGGAGGAGCTTTATGTTCCAGTGTAATCTATAAATATCACATATGTACAAAACAGAGACACCTGGGATTGATTTGGAGGAGCTTTATGTTCCAGTGTAATCTATAAATATGACACATGTACAATAAAGAGACACCTGGGATAGATATGGAGGAGCTTTATGTTCCAGTGTAATCTATACATGTCACATGTACAATAGACACCTGGGATAGGGAGGAGCTTTATGTTCCAGTGTAATCTATAAATATGTCACATGTACAACACAGAGACACCTGGGATAGATATGGAGGAGCTTTATGTTCCAGTGTAAACTATAAATATGACACATGTACAATACAGAGACACCTTGGATAGATATGGAGGAGCTTTATGTTCCAGTGTAATCTATACATACGACACAAGTACAATACAGAGACACCTGGGATAGATATGGAGGAGCTTTATGTTCCAGTGTAATCTATAAATATGTCACATATACAATACAGAGACACCTGGGATAGATATGGAGGAGCTTTATGTTCCAGTGTAATCTATACATGTCACATGTACAATACAGAGACACCTGGGATAGATATGGAGGAGCTTTATGTTCCAGTGTAATCTATACATATGACACATGTACAAAACAGAGACACCTGGGATAGATATGGAGGAGCTTTATGTTCCAGTGTAATCTATAAATATGACACATGTACATTAAATAGACACCTGGGATATATATGGAGGAGCTTTATGTTCCAGTGTAATCTATTCATGTCACATGTACAATTGACAAATGGGATAGGGAGTAGCTTTATGTTCCAGTGTAATCTATAAATATGTCACATGTACAATACAGAGACACCTGGGATAGATATGGAGGAGCTTTATGTTCCAGTGTAAACTATAAATTTGACATTTGTACAATAAAGAGACACCTAGGATAGATATGGAGGAGCTTTATGTTCCAGTGTAATCTATAAATATGTCACATGTACAATACAGAGACACCTGGGATAGATATGGAGGAGCTTTATGTTCCAGTGTAATCTATACATGTCACATGTACAATACAGAGACACCTGGGATAGATATGGAGGAGCTTTATGTTCCACTGTAATCTATACATATGACACATGTACAAAACAGAGACACCTGGGATAGATATGGAGGAGCTTTTTGTTCCAGTGTAATCTGTACAATAAAGAGACACCTGGGATAGATATGGAGGAGCTTTATGTTCCAGTGTAATCTATGCATGTCACATGTACAATAGACAAATGGGATAGGGAGGAGCTTTATGTTCCAGTGTAATCTATAAATATGTCAAATGTACAATACAGAGACACCTGGGATAGATATGGAGGATCTTTATGTTCCATTGTAATCTATAAATATGACATATGTACAATACAGAGACACCTGGGATAGATATGGAGGAGCTTTATGTTCCAGTGCAATCTATACATGTCACATGTACAATAGACACCTGGAAAAGGGAGGAGCTTTATGTTCCAGTGTAATCTATAAATATGTCACATGTACAATACAGAGACACCTGGGATAGATATGGAGGAGCTTTATGTTCCAGTGTAATCTATAAATATGAAACATGAACAATACAGAGACACCTGGGATAGATATGGAGGAGCTTTATGTTCCAGTGTAATCTATACATATGACACATGTACAATACAGAGACACCTGGGATAGATATGGAGGAGCTTTATGTTCTAGTGTAATCTATAAATATGTCACATGTACAATACAGAGACACCTGGGATAGATATGGAGGAGCTTTATGTACCAGTGTAATCTATAAATATGACACATGTACAATACAGACACACCTGGGATAGATATGGAGGAGCTTTATGTTCCAGTGTAATCTATAAATATGTCACATGTACAATACAGAGACACCTGGGATAGATATGGAGGAGCTTTTTGTTCCAGTGTAATCTATACATGTCACATGTACAATACAGAGACACCTGGGATAGATATGTTGGAGCTTTATGTTCCAGTGTAATCTATACATATGACACATGTAAAATACAGAGACACCTGGGATAGATATGGAGGAGCTTTTTGTTCCAGTGTAATCTATAAATATGACACATGTACAATACAGACACACCTGGGATAGATATGGAGGAGCTTTAAGTTCCAGTGTAATCTATAAATATTACACATGTACAATACAGAGACACCTGGGATAGATTTGGAGGAGCTTTATGTTCCAGTGTAATCTATAAATATGTCACATGTACAATACAGTGACACCTTTGATAGATATGGAGGAGCTTTATGTTCCAGTGTAATCTATAAATATCACATATGTACAAAATAGAGACACCTGGGATAGATATGGAGGAGCTTTATGTTCCAGTGTAATCTATAAATATGACACATGTACAATAAAGAGACACCTGGGATAGATATGGAGGAGCTTTATGTTCCAGTGTAATCTATACATGTCACATGTACAATAGACACCTGGGATAGGGAGGAGCTTTATGTTCCAGTGTAATCTATAAATATGTCACATGTACAACACAGAGACACCTGGGATAGATATGGAGGAGCTTTATGTTCCAGTGTAAACTATAAATATGACACATGTACAATAAAGAGACACCTGGGATAGATATGGAGGAGCTTTATGTTCCAGTGTAATCTATTCATGTCACATGTACAATTGACAAATGGGATAGGGAGTAGCTTTATGTTCCAGTGTAATCTATAAATATGTCACATGTACAATACAGAGACAACTGGGTTAGATATGGAGGAGCTTTATGTTCCAGTGTAAACTATAAATATGACATATGTACAATAAAGAGACACCTGGGATAGATATGAAGGAGCTTTATGTTCCAGTGTAATCTATAAATATGTCACATGTACAATACAGAGACACCTGGGATAGATATGGAGGAGCTTTATGTTCCAGTGTAATCTATACATGTCAAATGTACAATACAGAGACACCTGGGATAGATATGGAGGAGCTTTATGTTCCAGTGTAATCTATACATGTCACATGTACAATAGACACCTGGGATAGGGAGGAGCTTTATGTTCCAGTGTAATCTATAAATATGTCACATGTACAATACAGACACACCTGGGATAGATGTGGAGGAGCTTTAATCTTAAAATATGACACATGTACAATACAGAGACACCTGGGATAGATATTTAGGAGCTTTATGTTCCAGTGTAATCTATACATATGACACATGTACAATAGAGAGACACCTGGGATAGATATGGAGGAGCTTTATGTTCCAGTGTAATCTATAAATATGACATATGTACAATAAAGACACACCTGGGATACATATGGAGGAGCTTTATGTTCCAATGTAATCTATAAATATGTCACATGTACAATACAGAGACACCTGAGATAGATATGGAGGAGCTTTATGTTCCAGTGTAATCTATACATGTCACATGTACAATACAGAGACACCTGGGATAGATATGTTGGAGCTTTATGTTCCAGTGTAATCTATACATATGACACATGTAAAATACAGAGACACCTGGGATAGATATGGAGGAGCTTTTTGTTCCAGTGTAATCTATAAATATGACACATGTACAATACAGACACACCTGGGATAGATATGGAGGAGCTTTATGTTCCAGTGTAATCTATAAATATTACACATGTACAATACAGAGACACCTGGGATAGATTTGGAGGAGCTTTATGTTCCAGTGTAATCTATAAATATGTCACATGTACAATACAGTGACACTTTTGATAGATATGGAGGAGCTTTATGTTCCAGTGTAATCTATACATATCACATATGTACAAAATAGAGACACCTGGGATAGATATGGAGGAGCTTTATGTTCCAGTGTAATCTATAAATATGACACATGTACAATAAAGAGACACCTGGGATAGATATGGAGGAGCTTTATGTTCCAGTGTAATCTATACATGTCACATGTACAATAGACAAATGGGATAGGGAGGAGCTTTATGTTCCAGTGTAATCTATAAATATGTCACATGTACAATACAGAGACACCTGGGATAGATATGGAGGAGCTTTATGTTCCATTGTAATCTATAAATATGACACATGTACAATACAGAGACACCTGGGATAGATATGGAGGAGCTTTACGTTCCAGTGCAATCTATACATGTCACATGTACAATAGACACCTGGGATAGGGAGGAGCTTTATGTTCCAGTGTAATCTATAAATATGTCACATGTACACTACAAAGACACCTGGGATAGATATGGAGGAGCTTTATATTCCAGTGTAATCTATAAATATGAAACATGTACAATACAGAGACACCTGGGATAGATATGGAGGAGCTTTATGTTCCAGTGTAATCGATAAATATGTCACATGTACAATACAGAGACACCTGGGATAGATATGGAGAAGCTTTATGTTCCAGTGTAATCTATAAATATGACACATGTACAATACAGAGACACCTGGGATAGATATGGAGGAGCTTTATGTTCCAGTGTAATCTATACATATGACACATCTACAATACAGAGACACCTGGGATAGATATGGAGGAGCTTTATGTTCCAGTGTAATCTATAAATATGACATATGTACAATAAAGAGACACCTGGGATAGATATGGAGGAGCTTTATGTTCCAGTGTAATCTATAAATATGTCACATGTACAATACAGAGACACCTGGGATAGATATGGAGGAGCTTTATGTTCCAGTGTAATCTATTCATGTCACATGTACAATACAGAGACATCTGGGATAGATATGGAGGAGCTTTATGTTCCAGTGTAATCTATACATATGACACAGGTACAATACAGAGACACCTGGGATAGATATGGAGGAGCTTTATGTTCCAGTGTAATCTATAAATATGACATATGTACAATAAAGAGACACCTGGGATAGATATGGAGGAGCTTTATGTTCCAGTGTAATCTATAAATATGTCACATGTACAATACAGACACACCTGTGATAGATATGGAGGAGCTTTATGTTCCAGTGTAATCTTAACATATGACACATGTACAATACAGAGACACCTGGGATAGATATGAAGGAGCTTTATGTTCCAGTGTAATCTATAAATATGACATATGTACATTAAAGAGACACCTGGGATAGATATGGAGGAGCTTTATGTTCCAGTGTAATCTATACATGTCACATGTACAATAGACACCTGGGATAGGGAGGAGCTTTATGTTCCAGTGTAATCTATAAATATGTCACATGTACAATACAGACACACCTGGGATAGATATGGAGGAGCTTTAATCTTAAAATATGACACATGTACAATACAGAGACACCTGGGATAGATATTTAGGAGCTTTATGTTCCAGTGTAATCTATACATATGACACATGTACAATAGAGAGACACCTGGGATAGATATGGAGGAGCTTTATGTTCCAGTGTAATCTATAAATATGACATATGTACAATAAAGACACACCTGGGATACATATGGAGGAGCTTTATGTTCCAGTGTAATCTATAAATATGTCACATGTACAATACAGAGACACCTGAGATAGATATGGAGGAGCTTTATGTTCCAGTGTAATCTATACATATCACATATGTACAAAATAGAGACACCTGGGATAGATATGGAGGAGCTTTATGTTCCAGTGTAATCTATAAATATGACACATGTACAATAAAGAGACACCTGGGATAGATATGGAGGAGCTTTATGTTCCAGTGTAATCTATACATGTCACATGTACAATAGACACCTGGGATAGGGAGGAGCTTTATGTTCCAGTGTAATCTATAAATATTTCACATGTACAACACAGAGACACCTGGGATAGATAAGGAGGAGCTTTATGTTCCAGTGTAAACTATAAATATGTCACATGTACAATACAGAGACACCTGGGTTAGATATGGAAGAGCTTTATGTTCCAGTGTAAACTATAAATATGACATATGTACAATAAAGAGACACCTGGGATAGATATGGAGGAGCTTTATGTTCCAGTGTAATCTATAAATATGTCACATGAACAATACAGAGACACCTGGGATAGATATGGAGGAGCTTTATGTTCCAGTGTAATCTATACATGTCACATGTACAATACAGAGACACCTGGGATAGATATGGAGGAGCTTTATGTTCCAGTGTAATCTATACATATGACACATGTACAAAACAGAGACACCTGGGATAGATATGGAGGAGCTTTATGTTCCAGTGTAATCTATAAATATGACACATGTACAATACAGACACACCTGGGATAGATATGGAGGAGCTTTATGTTCCAGTGTAATCTATAAATATTACACATGTACAATACAGAGACACCTGGGATAGATTTGGAGGAGCTTTATGTTCCAGTGTAATCTATAAATATGTCACATGTACAATACAGTGACACCTTTGATAGATATGGAGGAGCTTTATGTTCCAGTGTAATCTATACATATCACATATGTACAAAATAGAGACACCTGGGATAGATATGGAGGAGCTTTATGTTCCAGTGTAATCTATAAATATGACACATGTACAATAAAGAGACACCTGGGATAGATATGGAGGAGCTTTATGTTCCAGTGTAATCTATACATGTCACATGTACAATAGACAAATGGGATAGGGAGGAGCTTTATGTTCCAGTGTAATCTATAAATATGTCACATGTACAATACAGAGACACCTGGGATAGATATGGAGGAGCTTTATGTTCCATTGTAATCTATAAATATGACACATGTACAATACAGAGACACCTGGGATAGATATGGAGGAGCTTTACGTTCCAGTGCAATCTATACATGTCACATGTACAATAGACACCTGGGATAGGGAGGAGCTTTATGTTCCAGTGTAATCTATAAATATGTCACATGTACACTACAAAGACACCTGGGATAGATATGGAGGAGCTTTATATTCCAGTGTAATCTATAAATATGAAACATGTACAATACAGAGACACCTGGGATAGATATGGAGGAGCTTTATGTTCCAGTGTAATCGATAAATATGTCACATGTACAATACAGAGACACCTGGGATAGATATGGAGAAGCTTTATGTTCCAGTGTAATCTTTAAATATGACACATGTACAATACAGAGACACCTGGGATAGATATGGAGGAGCTTTATGTTCCAGTGTAATCTATACATATGACACATCTACAATACAGAGACACCTGGGATAGATATGGAGGAGCTTTATGTTCCAGTGTAATCTATAAATATGACATATGTACAATAAAGAGACACCTGGGATAGATATGGAGGAGCTTTATGTTCCAGTGTAATCTATAAATATGTCACATGTACAATACAGAGACACCTGGGATAGATATGGAGGAGCTTTATGTTCCAGTGTAATCTATTCATGTCACATGTACAATACAGAGACATCTGGGATAGATATGGAGGAGCTTTATGTTCCAGTGTAATCTATACATATGACACAGGTACAATACAGAGACACCTGGGATAGATATGGAGGAGCTTTATGTTCCAGTGTAATCTATAAATATGACATATGTACAATAAAGAGACACCTGGGATAGATATGGAGGAGCTTTATGTTCCAGTGTAATCTATAAATATGTCACATGTACAATACAGACACACCTGTGATAGATATGGAGGAGCTTTATGTTCCAGTGTAATCTTAACATATGACACATGTACAATACAGAGACACCTGGGATAGATATGAAGGAGCTTTATGTTCCAGTGTAATCTATAAATATGACATATGTACATTAAAGAGACACCTGGGATAGATATGGAGGAGCTTTATGTTCCAGTGTAATATATACATGTCACATGTACAATAGACACCTGGGATAGGGAGGAGCTTTATGTTCCAGTGTAATCTATAAATATGTCACATGTACAATACAGACACACCTGGGATAGATATGGAGGAGCTTTAATCTTAAAATATGACACATGTACAATACAGAGACACCTGGGATAGATATTTAGGAGCTTTATGTTCCAGTGTAATCTATACATATGACACATGTACAATAGAGAGACACCTGGGATAGATATGGAGGAGCTTTATGTTCCAGTGTAATCTATAAATATGACATATGTACAATAAAGACACACCTGGGATACATATGGAGGAGCTTTATGTTCCAGTGTAATCTATAAATATGTCACATGTACAATACAGAGACACCTGAGATAGATATGGAGGAGCTTTATGTTCCAGTGTAATCTATACATATCACATATGTACAAAATAGAGACACCTGGGATAGATATGGAGGAGCTTTATGTTCCAGTGTAATCTATAAATATGACACATGTACAATAAAGAGACACCTGGGATAGATATGGAGGAGCTTTATGTTCCAGTGTAATCTATACATGTCACATGTACAATAGACACCTGGGATAGGGAGGAGCTTTATGTTCCAGTGTAATCTATAAATATTTCACATGTACAACACAGAGACACCTGGGATAGATAAGGAGGAGCTTTATGTTCCAGTGTAAACTATAAATATGTCACATGTACAATACAGAGACACCTGGGTTAGATATGGAAGAGCTTTATGTTCCAGTGTAAACTATAAATATGACATATGTACAATAAAGAGACACCTGGGATAGATATGGAGGAGCTTTATGTTCCAGTGTAATCTATAAATATGTCACATGAACAATACAGAGACACCTGGGATAGATATGGAGGAGCTTTATGTTCCAGTGTAATCTATACATGTCACATGTACAATACAGAGACACCTGGGATAGATATGGAGGAGCTTTATGTTCCAGTGTAATCTATACATATGACACATGTACAAAACAGAGACACCTGGGATAGATATGGAGGAGCTTTATGTTCCAGTGTAATCTATAAATATGACACATGTACAATACAGACACACCTGGGATAGATATGGAGGAGCTTTATGTTCCAGTGTAATCTATAAATATTACACATGTACAATACAGAGACACCTGGGATAGATTTGGAGGAGCTTTATGTTCCAGTGTAATCTATAAATATGTCACATGTACAATACAGTGACACCTTTGATAGATATGGAGGAGCTTTATGTTCCAGTGTAATCTATACATATCACATATGTACAAAATAGAGACACCTGGGATAGATATGGAGGAGCTTTATGTTCCAGTGTAATCTATAAATATGACACATGTACAATAAAGAGACACCTGGGATAGATATGGAGGAGCTTTATGTTCCAGTGTAATCTATACATGTCACATGTACAATAGACACCTGGGATAGGGAGGAGCTTTATGTTCCAGTGTAATCTATAAATATTTCACATGTACAACACAGAGACACCTGGGATAGATAAGGAGGAGCTTTATGTTCCAGTGTAAACTATAAATATGTCACATGTACAATACAGAGACACCTGGGTTAGATATGGAAGAGCTTTATGTTCCAGTGTAAACTATAAATATGACATATGTACAATAAAGAGACACCTGGGATAGATATGGAGGAGCTTTATGTTCCAGTGTAATCTATAAATATGTCACATGAACAATACAGAGACACCTGGGATAGATATGGAGGAGCTTTATGTTCCAGTGTAATCTATACATGTCACATGTACAATACAGAGACACCTGGGATAGATATGGAGGAGCTTTATGTTCCAGTGTAATCTATACATATGACACATGTACAAAACAGAGACACCTGGGATAGATATGGAGGAGCTTTATGTTCCAGTGTAATCTATAAATATGACACATGTACAATACAGACACACCTGGGATAGATATGGAGGAGCTTTATGTTCCAGTGTAATCTATAAATATTACACATGTACAATACAGAGACACCTGGGATAGATTTGGAGGAGCTTTATGTTCCAGTGTAATCTATAAATATGTCACATGTACAATACAGTGACACCTTTGATAGATATGGAGGAGCTTTATGTTCCAGTGTAATCTATACATATCACATATGTACAAAATAGAGACACCTGGGATAGATATGGAGGAGCTTTATGTTCCAGTGTAATCTATAAATATGACACATGTACAATAAAGAGACACCTGGGATAGATATGGAGGAGCTTTATGTTCCAGTGTAATCTATACATGTCACATGTACAATAGACAAATGGGATAGGGAGGAGCTTTATGTTCCAGTGTAATCTATAAATATGTCACATGTACAATACAGAGACACCTGGGATAGATATGGAGGAGCTTTATGTTCCATTGTAATCTATAAATATGACACATGTACAATACAGAGACACCTGGGATAGATATGGAGGAGCTTTACGTTCCAGTGCAATCTATACATGTCACATGTACAATAGACACCTGGGATAGGGAGGAGCTTTATGTTCCAGTGTAATCTATAAATATGTCACATGTACACTACAAAGACACCTGGGATAGATATGGAGGAGCTTTATATTCCAGTGTAATCTATAAATATGAAACATGTACAATACAGAGACACCTGGGATAGATATGGAGGAGCTTTATGTTCCAGTGTAATCGATAAATATGTCACATGTACAATACAGAGACACCTGGGATAGATATGGAGAAGTTTAATGTTCCAGTGTAATCTATAAATATGACACATGTACAATACAGAGACACCTGGGATAGATATGGAGGAGCTTTATGTTCCAGTGTAATCTATACATATGACACATCTACAATACAGAGACACCTGGGATAGATATGGAGGAGCTTTATGTTCCAGTGTAATCTATAAATATGACATATGTACAATAAAGAGACACCTGGGATAGATATGGAGGAGCTTTATGTTCCAGTGTAATCTATAAATATGTCACATGTACAATACAGAGACACCTGGGATAGATATGGAGGAGCTTTATGTTCCAGTGTAATCTATTCATGTCACATGTACAATACAGAGACATCTGGGATAGATATGGAGGAGCTTTATGTTCCAGTTTAATCTATACATATGACACAGGTACAATACAGAGACACCTGGGATAGATATGGAGGAGCTTTATGTTCCAGTGTAATCTATAAATATGACATATGTACAATAAAGAGACACCTGGGATAGATATGGAGGAGCTTTATGTTCCAGTGTAATCTATAAATATGTCACATGTACAATACAGACACACCTGTGATAGATATGGAGGAGCTTTATGTTCCAGTGTAATCTTAACATATGACACATGTACAATACAGAGACACCTGGGATAGATATGAAGGAGCTTTATGTTCCAGTGTAATCTATAAATATGACATATGTACATTAAAGAGACACCTGGGATAGATATGGAGGAGCTTTATGTTCCAGTGTAATCTATACATGTCACATGTACAATAGACACCTGGGATAGGGAGGAGCTTTATGTTCCAGTGTAATCTATAAATATGTCACATGTACAATACAGACACACCTGGGATAGATATGGAGGAGCTTTAATCTTAAAATATGACACATGTACAATACAGAGACACCTGGGATAGATATTTAGGAGCTTTATGTTCCAGTGTAATCTATACATATGACACATGTACAATAGAGAGACACCTGGGATAGATATGGAGGAGCTTTATGTTCCAGTGTAATCTATAAATATGACATATGTACAATAAAGACACACCTGGGATACATATGGAGGAGCTTTATGTTCCAGTGTAATCTATAAATATGTCACATGTACAATACAGAGACACCTGAGATAGATATGGAGGAGCTTTATGTTCCAGTGTAATCTATACATATCACATATGTACAAAATAGAGACACCTGGGATAGATATGGAGGAGCTTTATGTTCCAGTGTAATCTATAAATATGACACATGTACAATAAAGAGACACCTGGGATAGATATGGAGGAGCTTTATGTTCCAGTGTAATCTATACATGTCACATGTACAATAGACACCTGGGATAGGGAGGAGCTTTATGTTCCAGTGTAATCTATAAATATTTCACATGTACAACACAGAGACACCTGGGATAGATAAGGAGGAGCTTTATGTTCCAGTGTAAACTATAAATATGTCACATGTACAATACAGAGACACCTGGGTTAGATATGGAAGAGCTTTATGTTCCAGTGTAAACTATAAATATGACATATGTACAATAAAGAGACACCTGGGATAGATATGGAGGAGCTTTATGTTCCAGTGTAATCTATAAATATGTCACATGAACAATACAGAGACACCTGGGATAGATATGGAGGAGCTTTATGTTCCAGTGTAATCTATACATGTCACATGTACAATACAGAGACACCTGGGATAGATATGGAGGAGCTTTATGTTCCAGTGTAATCTATACATATGACACATGTACAAAACAGAGACACCTGGGATAGATATGGAGGAGCTTTATGTTCCAGTGTAATCTATAAATATGACACATGTACAATACAGACACACCTGGGATAGATATGGAGGAGCTTTATGTTCCAGTGTAATCTATAAATATTACACATGTACAATACAGAGACACCTGGGATAGATTTGGAGGAGCTTTATGTTCCAGTGTAATCTATAAATATGTCACATGTACAATACAGTGACACCTTTGATAGATATGGAGGAGCTTTATGTTCCAGTGTAATCTATACATATCACATATGTACAAAATAGAGACACCTGGGATAGATATGGAGGAGCTTTATGTTCCAGTGTAATCTATAAATATGACACATGTACAATAAAGAGACACCTGGGATAGATATGGAGGAGCTTTATGTTCCAGTGTAATCTATACATGTCACATGTACAATAGACAAATGGGATAGGGAGGAGCTTTATGTTCCAGTGTAATCTATAAATATGTCACATGTACAATACAGAGACACCTGGGATAGATATGGAGGAGCTTTATGTTCCATTGTAATCTATAAATATGACACATGTACAATACAGAGACACCTGGGATAGATATGGAGGAGCTTTACGTTCCAGTGCAATCTATACATGTCACATGTACAATAGACACCTGGGATAGGGAGGAGCTTTATGTTCCAGTGTAATCTATAAATATGTCACATGTACACTACAAAGACACCTGGGATAGATATGGAGGAGCTTTATATTCCAGTGTAATCTATAAATATGAAACATGTACAATACAGAGACACCTGGGATAGATATGGAGGAGCTTTATGTTCCAGTGTAATCGATAAATATGTCACATGTACAATACAGAGACACCTGGGATAGATATGGAGAAGCTTTATGTTCCAGTGTAATCTATAAATATGACACATGTACAATACAGAGACACCTGGGATAGATATGGAGGAGCTTTATGTTCCAGTGTAATCTATACATATGACACATGTACAATACAGAGACACCTGGGATAGATATGGAGGAGCTTTATGTTCCAGTGTAATCTATAAATATGACATATGTACAATAAAGAGACACCTGGGATAGATATGGAGGAGCTTTATGTTCCAGTGTAATCTATAAATATGTCACATGTACAATACAGAGACACCTGGGATAGATATGGAGGAGCTTTATGTTCCAGTGTAATCTATTCATGTCACATGTACAATACAGAGACATCTGGGATAGATATGGAGGAGCTTTATGTTCCAGTGTAATCTATACATATGACACAGGTACAATACAGAGACACCTGGGATAGATATGGAGGAGCTTTATGTTCCAGTGTAATCTATAAATATGACATATGTACAATAAAGAGACACCTGGGATAGATATGGAGGAGCTTTATGTTCCAGTGTAATCTATAAATATGTCACATGTACAATACAGACACACCTGTGATAGATATGGAGGAGCTTTATGTTCCAGTGTAATCTTAACATATGACACATGTACAATACAGAGACACCTGGGATAGATATGAAGGAGCTTTATGTTCCAGTGTAATCTATAAATATGACATATGTACATTAAAGAGACACCTGGGATAGATATGGAGGAGCTTTATGTTCCAGTGTAATCTATACATGTCACATGTACAATAGACACCTGGGATAGGGAGGAGCTTTATGTTCCAGTGTAATCTATAAATATGTCACATGTACAATACAGACACACCTGGGATAGATATGGAGGAGCTTTAATCTTAAAATATGACACATGTACAATACAGAGACACCTGGGATAGATATTTAGGAGCTTTATGTTCCAGTGTAATCTATACATATGACACATGTACAATAGAGAGACACCTGGGATAGATATGGAGGAGCTTTATGTTCCAGTGTAATCTATAAATATGACATATGTACAATAAAGACACACCTGGGATACATATGGAGGAGCTTTATGTTCCAGTGTAATCTATAAATATGTCACATGTACAATACAGAGACACCTGAGATAGATATGGAGGAGCTTTATGTTCCAGTGTAATCTATACATATCACATATGTACAAAATAGAGACACCTGGGATAGATATGGAGGAGCTTTATGTTCCAGTGTAATCTATAAATATGACACATGTACAATAAAGAGACACCTGGGATAGATATGGAGGAGCTTTATGTTCCAGTGTAATCTATACATGTCACATGTACAATAGACACCTGGGATAGGGAGGAGCTTTATGTTCCAGTGTAGTCTATAAATATTTCACATGTACAACACAGAGACACCTGGGATAGATAAGGAGGAGCTTTATGTTCCAGTGTAAACTATAAATATGTCACATGTACAATACAGAGACACCTGGGTTAGATATGGAAGAGCTTTATGTTCCAGTGTAAACTATAAATATGACATATGTACAATAAAGAGACACCTGGGATAGATATGGAGGAGCTTTATGTTCCAGTGTAATCTATAAATATGTCACATGAACAATACAGAGACACCTGGGATAGATATGGAGGAGCTTTATGTTCCAGTGTAATCTATACATGTCACATGTACAATACAGAGACACCTGGGATAGATATGGAGGAGCTTTATGTTCCAGTGTAATCTATACATATGACACATGTACAAAACAGAGACACCTGGGATAGATATGGAGGAGCTTTATGTTCCAGTGTAATCTATAAATATGACACATGTACAATAAAGAGACACCTGGGATAGATATGGAGGAGCTTTATGTTCCAGTGTAATCTATACATGTCACATGTACAATAGACAAATGGGATAGGGAGGAGCTTTATGTTCCAGTGTAATCTATAAATATGTCACATGTGCAATACAGAGACACCTGGGATAGATATGGAGGAGCTTTATGTTCCATTGTAATCTATAAATATGACACATGTAAAATACATAGACACCTGGGATAGATATGGAGGAGCTTTATGTTCCAGTGCAATCTATACATGTCACATGTACAATAGACACCTGGGATAGGGAGGAGCTTTATGTTCCAGTGTAATCTATAAATATGTCACATGTACACTACAGAGAAACCTGGGATAGATATGGAGGAGCTTTATGTTCCAGTGTAATCTATAAATATGAAACATGTACAATACAGAGACACCTGGGATAGATATGGAGGAGCTTTATGTTCCAGTGTAATCTATAAATATGTCACATGTACAATACAGAGACAACTGGGATAGATATGGAGGAGATTTATGTTCCAGTGTAATCTATAAATATGACACATGTACAATACAGAGACACCTGGGATAGATATGGAGGAGCTTTATGTTCCAGTGTAATCTATACATATGACACATGTACAATACAGAGACACCTGGGATAGATATGGAGGAGCTTTATGTTCCAGTGTAATCTATAAATATGACATATGTACAATAAAGAGACACCAGGGATAGATATGGAGGAGCTTTATGTTCCAGTGTAATCTATAAATATGTCACATGTACAATATAGAGACAACTGGGATAGATATGGAGGAGCTTTATGTTCCAGTGTAATCTATACATGTCACATGTACAATACAGAGACATCTGGGATAGATATGGAGGAGCTTTATGTTCCAGTGTAATCTATACAAATGACACATGTACAATACAGAGACACCTGGGATAGATATGGAGGAGCTTTATGTTCCAGTGTAATCTATAAATATGACATATGTACAATAAAGAGACACCTGGGATAGATATGGAGGAGCTTTATGTTCCAGTGTAATCTATAAATATATCACATGTACAATACAGACACACCTGTGATAGATATGGAGGAGCTTTATGTTCCAGTGTAATCTATACATATGACACATGTACAATAGAGAGACACCTGGGATAGATATGGAGGAGCTTTATGTTCTAGTGTAAACTATAAATATGACATATGTACAATAAAGAGACACCTGGGATAGATATGGAGGAGCTTTATATTCCAGTGTAATCTATACATGTCACATGTACAATAGACACCTGGGATTGGGATGAGCTTTATGTTCCAGTGTAATCTATAAATATGTCACATGTACAATACAGACACACCTGGGATAGATATGGAGGAGCTTTAATCTTAAAATATGACACATGTACAATACAGAGACACCTGGGATAGATATTTAGGTGCTTTATGTTCCAGTATAATCTATACATATGACACATGTACAATACAGAGACACCTGGGATAGATATGGAGGAGCTTTATGTTCCAGTGTAATCTATAAATATGACATATGTACAATAAAGACACACCTAGGAGAGTTATGGAGGAGCTTTTTGTTCCAGTGTAATCTATAAATATTTCACATGTACAATACAGAGACACCTGGGATAGATATGGAGGAGCTTTATGTTCCAGTGTAATCTATACATGTCACATGTACAATACAGAGACACCTGGGATAGATATGTTGGAGCTTTATGTTCCAGTGTAATCTATACATATGACACATGTACAATACAGAGACACCTGGGATAGATATGGAGGAGCTTTTTGTTCCAGTGTAATCTATAAATATGACACATGTACAATACAGACACACCTGGGATAGATATGGAGGAGCTTTATGTTCCAGTGTAATCTATAAATATCACACATGTACATTACAGAGATACTTGGGATAGATATGGAGGAGCTTTATGTTCCAGTGTAATCTATAAATATGTCACATGTACAATACAGAGACACCTTTGATAGATATGGAGGAGCTTTATGTTCCAGTGTAATCTATAAATATCACATATGTACAAAACAGAGACACCTGGGATTGATATGGAGGAGCTTTATGTTCCAGTGTAATCTATAAATATGACACATGTACAATAAAGAGACACCTGGGATAGATATGGAGGAGCTTTATGTTCCAGTGTAATCTATACATGTCACATGTACAATAGACACCTGGGATAGGGAGGAGCTTTATGTTCCAGTGTAATCTATAAATATGTCACATGTACAACACAGAGACACCTGGGATAGATATGGAGGAGCTTTATGTTCCAGTGTAAACTATAAATATGACACATGTACAATACAGAGACACCTGGGATAGATATGGAGGAGCTTTATGTTCCAGTGTAATCTATTCATGTCACATGTACAATTGACAAATGGGATAGGGAGTAGCTTTAAGTTCCAGTGTAATCTATAAATATGTCACATGTACAATACAGAGACACCTGGGTTAGATATGGAAGAGCTTTATGTTCCAGTGTAAACTATAAATATGACATATGTACAATAAAGAGACACCTGGGATAGATATGGAGGAGCTTTATGTTCCAGTGTAATCTATAAATATGTCACATGAACAATACAGAGACAGCTGGGATATATATGGAGGAGCTTTATGTTCCAGTGTAATCTATACATGTCACATGTACAATACAGAGACACCTGGGATAGATATGGAGGAGCTTTATGTTCCAGTGTAATCTATACATATGACACATGTACAAAACAGAGACACCTGGGATAGATATGGAGGAGCTTTATGTTCCAGTGTAATCTATAAATATGACACATGTACAATAAAGAGACACCTGGGATAGATATGGAGGAGCTTTATGTTCCAGTGTAATCTATACATGTCACATGTACAATAGACAAATGGGATAGGGAGGAGCTTTATGTTCCAGTGTAATCTATAAATATGTCACATGTACAATACAGAGACACCTGGGATAGATATGGAGGAGCTTTATGTTCCATTGTAATCTATAAATATGACACATGTACAATACAGAGACACCTGGGATAGATATGGAGGAGCTTTATGTTCCAGTGCAATCTATTCATGTCACATGTACAATAGACACCTGGGATAGGGAGGAGCTTTATGTTCCAGTGTAATCTATAAATATGTCACATGTACACTACAGAGACACCTGGGATAGATATGGAGGAGCTTTATGTTCCAGTGTAATCTATAAATATGAAACATGTACAATACAGAGACACCTGGGATAGATATGGAGGAGCTTTATGTTCCAGTGTAATCTATAAATATGTCACATGTACAATACAGAGACACCTGGGATAGATATGGAGGAGCTTTATGTTCCAGTGTAAACTATAAATATGACATATGTACAATAAAGAGACACCTGGGATAGATATGGAGGAGCTTTATGTTCCAGTGTAATCTATAAATATGTCACATGAACAATACAGAGACACCTGGGATAGATATGGAGGAGCTTTATGTTCCAGTGTAATCTATACATGTCACATGTACAATACAGAGACACCTGGGATAGATATGGAGGAGCTTTATGTTCCAGTGTAATCTATACATATGACACATGTACAAAACAGAGACACCTGGGATAGATATGGAGGAGCTTTATGTTCCAGTGTAATCTATAAATATGACACATGTACAATAAAGAGACACCTGGGATAGATATGGAGGAGCTTTATGTTCCAGTGTAATCTATACATGTCACATGTACAATAGACAAATGGGATAGGGAGGAGCTTTATGTTCCAGTGTAATCTATAAATATGTCACATGTGCAATACAGAGACACCTGGGATAGATATGGAGGAGCTTTATGTTCCATTGTAATCTATAAATATGACACATGTAAGATACAGAGACACCTGGGATAGATATGGAGGAGCTTTATGTTCCAGTGCAATCTATACATGTCACATGTACAATAGACACCTGGGATAGGGAGGAGCTTTATGTTCCAGTGTAATCTATAAATATGTCACATGTACACTACAGAGACACCTGGGATAGATATGGAGGAGCTTTATGTTCCAGTGTAATCTATAAATATGAAACATGTACAATACAGAGACACCTGGGATAGATATGGTGGAGCTTTATGTTCCAGTGTAATCTATAAATATGTCACATGTACAATACAGAGACAACTGGGATAGATATGGAGGAGCTTTATGTTCCAGTGTAATCTATAAATATGACACATGTACAATACAGAGACACCTGGGATAGATATGGAGGAGCTTTATGTTCCAGTGTAATCTATACATATGACACATGTACAATACAGAGACACCTGGGATAGATATGGAGGAGCTTTATGTTCCAGTGTAATCTATAAATATGACATATGTACAATAAATAGACACCAGGGATAGATATGGAGGAGCTTTATGTTCCAGTGTAATCTATAAATATGTCACATGTACAATATAGAGACAACTGGGATAGATATGGAGGAGCTTTATGTTCCAGTGTAATCTATACATGTCACATGTACAATACAGAGACATCTGGGATAGATATGGAGGAGCTTTATGTTCCAATGTAATCTATACAAATGACACATGTACAATACAGAGACACCTGGGATAGATATGGAGGAGCTTTATGTTCCAGTGTAATCTATAAATATGACATATGTACAATAAAGAGACACCTGGGATAGATATGGAGGAGCTTTATGTTCCAGTGTAATCTATAAATATGTCACATGTACAATACAGACACACCTGTGATAGATATGGAGGAGCTTTATGTTCCAGTGTAATCTATACATATGACACATGTACAATACAGAGACACCTGGGATAGATATGGAGGAGCTTTATGTTCCAGTGTAATCTATAAATATGACATATGTACAATAAAGACACACCTAGGATAGATATGGAGGAGCTTTTTGTTCCAGTGTAATCTATAAATATTTCACATGTACAATACAGAGACACCTGGGATAGATATGGAGGAGCTTTATGTTCCAGTGTAATCTATACATGTCACATGTACAATACAGAGACACCTGGGATAGATATGTTGGAGCTTTATGTTCCAGTGTAATCTATACATATGACACATGTACAATACAGAGACACCTGGGATAGATATGGAGGAGCTTTTTGTTCCAGTGTAATCTATAAATATGACACATGTACAATACAGACACACCTGGGATAGATATGGAGGAGCTTTATGTTCCAGTGTAATCTATAAATATCACACATGTACATTACAGAGATACTTGGGATAGATATGGAGGAGCTTTATGTTCCAATGTAATCTATAAATATGTCACATGTACAATACAGAGACACCTTTGATAGATATGGAGGAGCTTTATGTTCCAGTGTAATCTATAAATATCACATATGTACAAAACAGAGACACCTGGGATTGATATGGAGGAGCTTTATGTTCCAGTGTAATCTATAAATATGACACATGTACAATAAAGAGACACCTGGGATAGATATGGAGGAGCTTTATGTTCCAGTGTAATCTATACATGTCACATGTACAATAGACACCTGGGATAGGGAGGAGCTTTATGTTCCAGTGTAATCTATAAATATGTCACATGTACAATACAGAGACACCTGGGTTAGATATGGAAGAGCTTTATGTTCCAGTGTAAACTATAAATATGACATATGTACAATAAAGAGACACCTGGGATAGATATGGAGGAGCTTATGTTCCAGTGTAATCTATTCATGTCACATGTACAATTGACAAATGGGATAGGGAGTAGCTTTAAGTTCCAGTGTAATCTATAAATATGTCACATGTACAATACAGAGACACCTGGGTTAGATATGGAAGAGCTTTATGTTCCAGTGTAAACTATAAATATGACATATGTACAATAAAGAGACACCTGGGATAGATATGGAGGAGCTTTATGTTCCAGTGTAATCTATAAATATGTCACATGAACAATACAGAGACAGCTGGGATATATATGGAGGAGCTTTATGTTCCAGTGTAATCTATACATGTCACATGTACAATACAGAGACACCTGGGATAGATATGGAGGAGCTTTATGTTCCAGTGTAATCTATACATATGACACATGTACAAAACAGAGACACCTGGGATAGATATGGAGGAGCTTTATGTTCCAGTGTAATCTATAAATATGACACATGTACAATAAAGAGACACCTGGGATAGATATGGAGGAGCTTTATGTTCCAGTGTAATCTATACATGTCACATGTACAATAGACAAATGGGATAGGGAGGAGCTTTATGTTCCAGTGTAATCTATAAATATGTCACATGTACAATACAGAGACACCTGGGATAGATATGGAGGAGCTTTATGTTCCATTGTAATCTATAAATATGACACATGTACAATACAGAGACACCTGGGATAGATATGGAGGAGCTTTATGTTCCAGTGCAATCTATTCATGTCACATGTACAATAGACACCTGGGATAGGGAGGAGCTTTATGTTCCAGTGTAATCTATAAATATGTCACATGTACACTACAGAGACACCTGGGATAGATATGGAGGAGCTTTATGTTCCAGTGTAATCTATAAATATGAAACATGTACAATACAGAGACACCTGGGATAGATATGGAGGAGCTTTATGTTCCAGTGTAATCTATAAATATGTCACATGTACAATACAGAGACACCTGGGATAGATATGGAGGAGCTTTATGTTCCAGTGTAATCTATAAATATGACACATATACAATACAGAGACACCTGGGATAGATATGGAGGAGCTTTATGTTCCAGTGTAATCTATACATATGACACATGTACAATACAGAGACACCTGGGATAGATATGGAGGAGCTTTATGTTCCAGTGTAATCTATAAATATGACATATGTACAATAAAGAGACACCAGGGATAGATATGGAGGAGCTTTATGTTCCAGTGTAATCTATAAATATGTCACATGTACAATATAGAGACAACTGGGATAGATATGGAGGAGCTTTATGTTCCAGTGTAATCTATACATGTCACATGTACAATACAGAGACATCTGGGATAGATATGGAGGAGCTTTATGTTCCAGTGTAATCTATACAAATGACACATGTACAATACAGAGACACCTGGGATAGATATGGAGGAGCTTTATGTTCCAGTGTAATCTATAAATATGACATATGTACAATAAAGAGACACCTGGGATAGATATTAAGGAGCTTTATGTTCCAGTGTAATCTATAAATATGTCACATGTACAATACAGACACACCTGTGATAGATATGGAGGAGCTTTATGTTCCAGTGTAATCTATACATATGACACATGTACAATAGAGAGACACCTGGGATAGATATGGAGGAGCTTTATGTTCCAGTGTAAACTATAAATATGACATATGTACAATAAAGAGACACCTGGGATAGATATGGAGGAGCTTTATATTCCAGTGTAATCTATACATGTCACATGTACAATAGACACCTGGGATTGGGATGAACTTTATGTTCCAGTGTAATCTATAAATATGTCACATGTACAATACAGACACACCTGGGATAGATATGGAGGAGCTTTAATCTTAAAATATGACACATGTACAATACAGAGACACCTGGGATAGATATTTAGGTGCTTTATGTTCCAGTGTAATCTATACATATGACACATGTACAATACAGAGACACCTGGGATAGATATGGAGGAGCTTTATGTTCCAGTATAATCTATAAATATTTCACATGTACAATACAGAGACACCTGGGATAGATATGGAGGAGCTTTATGTTCCAGTGTAATCTATACATGTCACATGTACAATACAGAGACACCTGGGATAGATATGGAGGAGCTTTATGTTCCAGTATAATCTATAAATATTTCACATGTACAATACAGAGACACCTGGGATAGATATGGAGGAGCTTTATGTTCCAATGTAATCTATACATATGACACATGTACAATACAGAGACACCTGGGATAGATATGGAGGAGCTTTATGTTCCAGTGTAATCTATAAATATGACATATGTACAATAAAGAGACACCTGGGATAGATATGGAGGAGCTTTATGTTCCAGTGTAATCTATAAATATGTCACATGTACAATACAGAGACACCTGGGATAGATATGGAGGAGCTTTATGTTCCAGTGTAATCTATTCATGTCACATGTACAATACAGAGACATCTGGGATAGATATGGAGGAGCTTTATGTTCCAGTGTAATCTATACATATGACACATGTACAATACAGAGACACCTGGGATAGATATGGAGGAGCTTTATGTTCCAGTGTAATCTATAAATATGACATATGTACAATATAGAGACACCTGGGATAGATATGGAGGAGCTTTATGTTCCAGTGTAATCTATAAATATGTCACATGTACAATACAGACACACCTGTGATAGATATGGAGGAGCTTTATGTTCCAGTGTAATCTTAACATATGACACATATACAATACAGAGACACCTGGGATAGATATGAAGGAGCTTTATGTTCCAGTGTAATCTATAAATATGACATATGTACATTAAAGAGACACCTGGGATAGATATGGAGGAGCTTTATGTTCCAGTGTAATCTATACATGTCACATGTACAATAGACACCTGGGATAGGGAGGATCTTTATGTTCCAGTGTAATCTATAAATATGTCACATGTACAATACAGACACACCTGGGATAGATATGGAGGAGCTTTAATCTTAAAATTTGACACATGTACAATACAGAGACACCTGAGATAGATATTTAGGAGCTTTATGTTCCAGTTTAATCTATACATATGACACATGTACAATAGAGAGACACCTGGGATAGGTATGGAGGAGCTTTATGTTCCAGTGTAATCTATAAATATGACATATGTACAATAAAGACACACCTGGGATACATATGGAGGAGCTTTATGTTCCAGTGTAATCTATAAATATGTCACATGTACCATACAGAGACACCTGAGATAGATATGGAGGAGCTTTGTGTTCCAGTGTAATCTATACATGTCACATGTACAATACAGAGACACCTGGGATAGATATGTTGGAGCTTTATGTTCCAGTGTAATCTATACATATGACACATGTAAAATACAGAGACACCTGGGATAGATATGGAGGAGCTTTTTGTTCCAGTGTAATCTATAAATATGACACATGTACAATACAGACACACCTGGGATAGATATGGAGGAGCTTTATGTTCCAGTGTAATCTATAAATATTACACATGTACAATACAGAGACACCTGGGATAGATTTGGAGGAGCTTTATGTTCCACTGTAATCTATAAATATGTCACATGTACAATACAGTGACACCTTTGATAGATATGGAGGAGCTTTATGTTCCAGTGTAATCTATACATATCACATATGTACAAAATAGAGACACCTGGGATAGATATGGACGAGCTTTATGTTCCAGTGTAATCTATAAATATGACACATGTACAATAAAGAGACACCTGGGATAGATATGGAGGAGCTTTATGTTCCAGTGTAATCTATACATGTCACATGTACAATAGACACCTGGGATAGGGAGGAGCTTTATGTTCCAGTGTAATCTATAAATATTTCACATGTACAACACAGAGACACCTGGGATAGATAAGGAGGAGCTTTATGTTCCAGTGTAAACTATAAATATGACACATGTACAATACAGAGACACCTGGGATAGATATGGAGGAGCTTTATGTTCCAGTGTAATCTATTCATGTCACATGTACAATTGACAAATGGGATAGGGAGTAGCTTTAAGTTCCAGTGTAATCTATAAATATGTCACATGTACAATACAGAGACACCTGGGTTAGATATGGAAGAGCTTTATGTTCCAGTGTAAACTATAAATATGACATATGTACAATAAAGAGACACCTGGGATAGATATGGAGGATCTTTATGTTCCAGTGTAATCTATAAATATGTCACATGAACAATACAGAGACACCTGGGATAGATATGGAGGAGCTTTATGTTCCAGTGTAATCTATACATGTCACATGTACAATACAGAGACACCTGGGATAGATATGGAGGAGCTTTATGTTCCAGTGTAATCTATACATATGACACATGTACAAAACAGAGACACCTGGGATAGATATGGAGGAGCTTTATGTTCCAGTGTAATCTATAAATATGACACATGTACAATAAAGAGACACCTGGGATAGATATGGAGGAGCTTTATGTTCCAGTGTAATCTATACATGTCACATGTACAATAGACAAATGGGATAGGGAGGAGCTTTATGTTCCAGTGTAATCTATAAATATGTCACATGTACAATACAGAGACACCTGGGATAGATATGGAGGAGCTTTATGTTCCATTGTAATCTATAAATATGACACATGTAAAATACAGAGACACCTGGGATAGATATGGAGGAGCTTTATGTTCCAGTGCAATCTATACATGTCACATGTACAATAGACACCTGGGATAGGGAGGAGCTTTATGTTCCAGTGTAATCTATAAATATGTCACATGTACACTACAGAGACACCTGGGATAGATATGGAGGAGCTTTATGTTCCAGTGTAATCTATAAATATGAAACATGTACAATACAGAGACACCTGGGATAGATATGGAGGAGCTTTGTGTTCCAGTGTAATCTATAAATATGTCACATGTACAATACAGAGACACCTGGGATAGATATGGAGGAGCTTTATGTTCCAGTGTAATCTATAAATATGACACATGTACAATACAGAGACACCTGGGATAGATATGGAGGAGCTTTATGTTCCAGTGTAATCTATACATATGACACATGTACAATACAGAGACACCTGGGATAGATATGGAGGAGCTTTATGTTCCAGTGTAATCTATAAATATGACATATGTACAATAAAGAGACACCAGGGATAGATATGGAGGAGCTTTATGTTCCAGTGTAATCTATAAATATGTCACATGTACAATATAGAGACAACTGGGATAGATATGGAGGAGCTTTATGTTCCAGTGTAATCTATACATGTCACATGTACAATACAGAGACATCTGGGATAGATATGGAGGAGCTTTATGTTCCAGTGTAATCTATACAAATGACACATGTACAATACAGAGACACCTGGGATAGATATGGAGGAGCTTTATGTTCCAGTGTAATCTATAAATATGACATATGTACAATAAAGAGACACCTGGGATAGATATGGAGGAGCTTTATGTTCCAGTGTAATCTATAAATATGTCACATGTACAATACAGACACACCTGTGATAGATATGGAGGAGCTTTATGTTCCAGTGTAATCTATACATGTCACATGTACAATAGACAAATGGGATAGGGAGGAGCTTTATGTTCCAGTGTAATCTATAAATATGTCACATGTACAATACAGAGACACCTGGGATAGATATGGAGGAGCTTTATGTTCCATTGTAATCTATAAATATGACACATGTAAAATACAGAGACACCTGGGATAGATATGGAGGAGCTTTATGTTCCAGTGCAATCTATACATGTCACATGTACAATAGACACCTGGGATAGGGAGGAGCTTTATGTTCCAGTGTAATCTATAAATATGTCACATGTACACTACAGAGACACCTGGGATAGATATGGAGGAGCTTTATGTTCCAGTGTAATCTATAAATATGAAACATGTACAATACAGAGACACCTGGGATAGATATGGAGGAGCTTTGTGTTCCAGTGTAATCTATAAATATGTCACATGTACAATACAGAGACACCTGGGATAGATATGGAGGAGCTTTATGTTCCAGTGTAATCTATAAATATGACATATGTACAATAAAGAGACACCAGGGATAGATATGGAGGAGCTTTATGTTCCAGTGTAATCTATAAATATGTCACATGTACAATATAGAGACAACTGGGATAGATATGGAGGAGCTTTATGTTCCAGTGTAATCTATACATGTCACATGTACAATACAGAGACATCTGGGATAGATATGGAGGAGCTTTATGTTCCAGTGTAATCTATACAAATGACACATGTACAATACAGAGACACCTGGGATAGATATGGAGGAGCTTTATGTTCCAGTGTAATCTATAAATATGACATATGTACAATAAAGAGACACCTGGGATAGATATGGAGGAGCTTTATGTTCCAGTGTAATCTATAAATATGTCACATGTACAATACAGACACACCTGTGATAGATATGGAGGAGCTTTATGTTCCAGTGTAATCTATACATATGACACATGTACAATAGAGAGACACCTGGGATAGATATGGAGGAGCTTTATGTTCCAGTGTAAACTATAAATATGACATATGTACAATAAAGAGACACCTGGGATAGATATGGAGGAGCTTTATATTCCAGTGTAATCTATACATGTCACATGTACAATAGACACCTGGGATTGGGATGAGCTTTATGTTCCAGTGTAATCTATAAATATGACATATGTACAATAAAGAGACACCTGGGATAGATATGGAGGAGCTTTATGTTCCAGTGTAATCTATAAATATGTCACATGTACAATACAGACACACCTGTGATAGATATGGAGGAGCTTTATGTTCCAGTGTAATCTATACATATGACACATGTAAAATACAGAGACACCTGGGATAGATATGGAGGAGCTTTTTGTTCCAGTGTAATCTATAAATATGACACATGTACAATACAGACACACCTGGGATAGATATGGAGGAGCTTTATGTTCCAGTGTAATCTATAAATATTACACATGTACAATACAGAGACACCTGGGATAGATTTGGAGGAGCTTTATGTTCCAGTGTAATCTATAAATATGTCACATGTACAATACAGTGACACCTTTGATAGATATGGAGGAGCTTTATGTTCCAGTGTAATCTATACATATCACATATGTACAAAATAGAGACACCTGGGATAGATATGGACGAGCTTTATGTTCCAGTGTAATCTATAAATATGACACATGTACAATAAAGAGACACCTGGGATAGATATGGAGGAGCTTTATGTTCCAGTGTAATCTGTACATGTCACATGTACAATAGACACCTGGGATAGGGAGGAGCTTTATGTTCCAGTGTAATCTATAAATATTTCACATGTACAACACAGAGACACCTGGGATAGATAAGGAGGAGCTTTATGTTCCAGTGTAAACTATAAATATGACACATGTACAATACAGAGACACCTGGGATAGATATGGAGGAGCTTTATGTTCCAGTGTAATCTATTCATGTCACATGTACAATTGACAAATGGGATAGGGAGTAGCTTTAAGTTCCAGTGTAATCTATAAATATGTCACATGTACAATACAGAGACACCTGGGTTAGATATGGAAGAGCTTTATGTTCCAGTGTAAACTATAAATATGACATATGTACAATAAAGAGACACCTGGGATAGATATGGAGGATCTTTATGTTCCAGTGTAATCTATAAATATGTCACATGAACAATACAGAGACACCTGGGATAGATATGGAGGAGCTTTATGTTCCAGTGTAATCTATACATGTCACATGTACAATACAGAGACACCTGGGATAGATATGGAGGAGCTTTATGTTCCAGTGTAATCTATACATATGACACATGTACAAAACAGAGACACCTGGGATAGATATGGAGGAGCTTTATGTTCCAGTGTAATCTATAAATATGACACATGTACAATAAAGAGACACCTGGGATAGATATGGAGGAGCTTTATGTTCCAGTGTAATCTATACATGTCACATGTACAATAGACAAATGGGATAGGGAGGAGCTTTATGTTCCAGTGTAATCTATAAATATGTCACATGTACAATACAGAGACACCTGGGATAGATATGGAGGAGCTTTATGTTCCATTGTAATCTATAAATATGACACATGTAAAATACAGAGACACCTGGGATAGATATGGAGGAGCTTTATGTTCCAGTGCAATCTATACATGTCACATGTACAATAGACACCTGGGATAGGGAGGAGCTTTATGTTCCAGTGTAATCTATAAATATGTCACATGTACACTACAGAGACACCTGGGATAGATATGGAGGAGCTTTATGTTCCAGTGTAATCTATAAATATGAAACATGTACAATACAGAGACACCTGGGATAGATATGGAGGAGCTTTGTGTTCCAGTGTAATCTATAAATATGTCACATGTACAATACAGAGACACCTGGGATAGATATGGAGGAGCTTTATGTTCCAGTGTAATCTATAAATATGACACATGTACAATACAGAGACACCTGGGATAGATATGGAGGAGCTTTATGTTCCAGTGTAATCTATACATATGACACATGTACAATACAGAGACACCTGGGATAGATATGGAGGAGCTTTATGTTCCAGTGTAATCTATAAATATGACATATGTACAATAAAGAGACACCAGGGATAGATATGGAGGAGCTTTATGTTCCAGTGAAATCTATAAATATGTCACATGTACAATATAGAGACAACTGGGATAGATATGGAGGAGCTTTATGTTCCAGTGTAATCTATACATGTCACATGTACAATACAGAGACATCTGGGATAGATATGGAGGAGCTTTATGTTCCAGTGTAATCTATACAAATGACCCATGTACAATACAGAGACACCTGGGATAGATATGGAGGAGCTTTATGTTCCAGTGTAATCTATAAATATGACATATGTACAATAAAGAGACACCTGGGATAGATATGGAGGAGCTTTATGTTCCAGTGTAATCTATAAATATGTCACATGTACAATACAGACACACCTGTGATAGATATGGAGGAGCTTTATGTTCCAGTGTAATCTATACATATGACACATGTACAATAGAGAGACACCTGGGATAGATATGGAGGAGCTTTATGTTCCAGTGTAAACTATAAATATGACATATGTACAATAAAGAGACACCTGGGATAGATATGGAGGAGCTTTATATTCCAGTGTAATCTATACATGTCACATGTACAATAGACACCTGGGATTGGGATGAGCTTTATGTTCCAGTGTAATCTATAAATATGTCACATGTACAATACAGACACACCTGGGATAGATATGGAGGAGCTTTAATCTTAAAATATGACACATGTACAATACAGAGACACCTGGGATAGATATTTAGGTGCTTTATGTTCCAGTGTAATCTATACATATGACACATGTACAATACAGAGACACCTGGGATAGATATGGAGGAGCTTTATGTTCCAGTGTAATCTATAAATATGACATATGTACAATAAAGACACACCTGGGATAGATATGGAGGAGCTTTATGTTCCAGTGTAATCTATAAATATTTCACATGTACAATACAGAGACACCTGGGATAGATATGGAGGAGCTTTATGTTCCAGTGTAATCTATACATGTCACATGTACAATACAGAGACACCTGGGATAGATATGTTGGAGCTTTATGTTCCAGTGTAATCTATATATATGACACATGTACAATACAGAGACACCTGGGATAGATATGGAGGAGCTTTTTGTTCCAGTGTAATCTATAAATATGACACATGTACAATACAGACACACCTGGGATAGATATGGAGGAGCTTTATGTTCCAGTGTAATCTATAAATATCACACATGTACATTACAGAGATACCTGGGATAGATATGGAGGAGCTTTATGTTCCAGTGTAATCTATAAATATGTCACATGTACAATACAGAGACACCTTTGATAGATATGGAGGAGCTTTATGTTCCAGTGTAATCTATAAATATCACATATGTACAAAACAGAGACACCTGGGATTGATATGGAGGAGCTTTATGTTCCAGTGTAATCTATAAATATGACACATGTACAATAAAGAGACACCTGGGATAGATATGGAGGAGCTTTATGTTCCAGTGTAATCTATACATGTCACATGTACAATAGACACCTGGGATAGGGAGGAGCTTTATGTTCCAGTGTAATCTATAAATATGTCACATGTACAACACAGAGATACCTGGGATAGATATGGAGGAGCTTTATGTTCCAGTGTAAACTATAAATATGACACATATACAATACAGAGACACCTGGGATAGATATGGAGGAGCTTTATGTTCCAGTGTAATCTATACATACGACACAAGTACAATACAGAGACACCTGGGATAGATATGGAGGAGCTTTATGTTCCAGTGTAATCTATAAATATGACATATGTACAATAAAGAGACACCTGGGATAGATATGGAGGAGCTTTATGTTCCAGTGTAATCTATAAATATGTCACATGTACAATACAGATACACCTGGGATAGATATGGAGGAGCTTTATGTTCCAGTGTAATCTCTACATGTCACATGTACAATACAGAGACACCTGGGATAGATATGGAGGAGCTTTATGTTCCAGTGTAATCTATACATATGACACATGTACAAAACAGAGACACCTGGGATAGATATGGAGGAGCTTTATGTTCCAGTGTAATCTATAAATATGACACATGTACAATAAAGAGACACCTGGGATAGATATGGAGGAGCTTTATGTTCCAGTGTAATCTATTCATGTCACATGTACAATTGACAAATGGGATAGGGAGTAGCTTTATGTTCCAGTGTAATCTATAAATATGTCACATGTACAATACAGAGACACCTGGGTTATATATGGAGGAGCTTTATGTTCCAGTGTAAACTATAAATATGACATATGTACAATAAAGAGACACCTGGGATAGATATGGAGGAGCTTTATGTTCCAGTGTAATCTATAAATATGTCACATGTACAATACAGAGACACCTGGGATAGATATGGAGGAGCTTTATGTTCCAGTGTAATCTATACATGTCACATGTACAATACAGAGACACCTTTGATAGATATGGAGGAGCTTTATGTTCCAGTGTAATCTATACATATGACACATGTACAAAACAGAGACACCTGGGATAGATATGGAGGAGCTTTATGTTCCAGTGTAATCTATGCATGTCACATGTACAATAGACAAATGGGATAGGGAGGAGCTTTATGTTCCAGTGTAATCTATAAATATGTCACATGTACAATACAGAGACACCTGGGATAGATATGGAGGATCTTTATGTTCCATTGTAATCTATAAATATGACACATGTACAATACAGAGACACCTGGGATAGATATGGAGGAGCTTTATGTTCCAGTGCAATCTATACATGTCACATGTACAATAGACACCTGGAATAGGGAGGAGCTTTATGTTCCAGTGTAATCTATAAATATGTCACATGTACAATACAGAGACACCTGGGATAGATATGGAGGAGCTTTATGTTCCAGTGTAATCTATAAATATGAAACATGTACAATACAGAGACACCTGGGATAGATATGGAGGAGCTTTATGTTCCAGTGTAATCTATAAATTTGTCACATGTACAATACAGAGACACCTGGGATAGATATGGAGGAGCTTTATGTACCAGTGTAATCTATAAATATGACACATGTACAATACAGACACACCTGGGATAGATATGGAGGAGCTTTATGTTCCAGTGTAATCTATAAATATGTCACATGTACAATACAGAGACACCTGGGATAGATATGGAGGAGCTTTATGTTCCAGTGTAATCTATACATGTCACATGTACAATACAGAGACACCTGGGATAGATATGTTGGAGCTTTATGTTCCAGTGTAATCTATACATATGTCACATGTAAAATACAGAGACACCTGGGATAGATATGGAGGAGCTTTTTGTTCCAGTGTAATCTATAAATATGACACATGTACAATACAGACACACCTGGGATAGATATGGAGGAGCTTTATGTTCCAGTGTAAACTATAAATATGACACATGTACAATAAAGAGACACCTGGGATAGATATGGAGGAGCTTTATGTTCCAGTGTAATCTATTCATGTCACATGTACAATTGACAAATGGGATAGGGAGTAGCTTTATGTTCCAGTGTAATCTATAAATATGTCACATGTACAATACAGAGACACCTGGGTTAGATATGGAGGAGCTTTATGTTCCAGTGTAAACTATAAATATGACATATGTACAATAAAGAGAAACCTGGGATAGATATGGAGGAGCTTTATGTTCCAGTGTAATCTATAAATATGTCACATGTACATTACAGAGACACCTGGGATAGATATGGAGGAGCTTTATGTTCCAGTGTAATCTAAACATGTCACATGTACAATACAGAGACACCTGGGATAGATATGGAGGAGCTTTATGTTCCAGTGTAATCTATACATATGACACATGTACAAAACAGAGACACCTGGGATAGATATGGAGGAGCTTTATGTTCCAGTGTAATCTATAAATATGACACATGTACAATAAAGAGACACCTGGGATAGATATGGAGGAGCTTTATGTTCCAGTGTAATCTATACATGTCACATGTACAATAGACAAATGGGATAGGGAGGAGCTTTATGTTCCAGTGTAATCTATAAATATGTCACATGTACAATACAGAGACACCTGGGATAGATATGAAGGAGCTTTATGTTCCAGTGTAATCTATAAATATGTCACATGTACAATACAGACACACCTGTGATAGATATGGAGGAGCTTTATGTTCCAGTGTAATCTTAACATATGACACATATACAATACAGAGACACCTGGGATAGATATGAAGGAGCTTTATGTTCCAGCGTAATCTATAAATATGACATATGTACATTAAAGAGACACCTGGGATAGATATGGAGGAGCTTTATGTTCCAGTGTAATCTATACATGTCACATGTACAATAGACACCTGGGATAGGGAGGATCTTTATGTTCCAGTGTAATCTATAAATATGTCACATGTACAATACAGACACACCTGGGATAGATATGGAGGAGCTTTAATCTTAAAATTTGACACATGTACAATACAGAGACACCTGAGATAGATATTTAGGAGCTTTATGTTCCAGTTTAATCTATACATATGACACATGTACAATAGAGAGACACCTGGGATAGGTATGGAGGAGCTTTATGTTCCAGTGTAATCTATAAATATGACATATGTACAATAAAGACACACCTGGGATACATATGGAGGAGCTTTATGTTCCAGTGTAATCTATAAATATGTCACATGTACCATACAGAGACACCTGAGATAGATATGGAGGAGCTTTGTGTTCCAGTGTAATCTATACATGTCACATGTACAATACAGAGACACCTGGGATAGATATGTTGGAGCTTTATGTTCCAGTGTAATCTATACATATGACACATGTAAAATACAGAGACACCTGGGATAGATATGGAGGAGCTTTTTGTTCCAGTGTAATCTATAAATATGACACATGTACAATACAGACACACCTGGGATAGATATGGAGGAGCTTTATGTTCCAGTGTAATCTATAAATATTACACATGTACAATACAGAGACACCTGGGATAGATTTGGAGGAGCTTTATGTTCCAGTGTAATCTATAAATATGTCACATGTACAATACAGTGACACCTTTGATAGATATGGAGGAGCTTTATGTTCCAGTGTAATCTATACATATCACATATGTACAAAATAGAGACACCTGGGATAGATATGGACGAGCTTTATGTTCCAGTGTAATCTATAAATATGACACATGTACAATAAAGAGACACCTGGGATAGATATGGAGGAGCTTTATGTTCCAGTGTAATCTATACATGTCACATGTACAATAGACACCTGGGATAGGGAGGAGCTTTATGTTCCAGTGTAATCTATAAATATTTCACATGTACAACACAGAGACACCTGGGATAGATAAGGAGGAGCTTTATGTTCCAGTGTAAACTATAAATATGACACATGTACAATACAGAGACACCTGGGATAGATATGGAGGAGCTTTATGTTCCAGTGTAATCTATTCATGTCACATGTACAATTGACAAATGGGATAGGGAGTAGCTTTAAATTCCAGTGTAATCTATAAATATGTCACATGTACAATACAGAGACACCTGGGTTAGATATGGAAGAGCTTTATGTTCCAGTGTAAACTATAAATATGACATATGTACAATAAAGAGACACCTGGGATAGATATGGAGGATCTTTATGTTCCAGTGTAATCTATAAATATGTCACATGAACAATACAGAGACACCTGGGATAGATATGGAGGAGCTTTATGTTCCAGTGTAATCTATACATGTCACATGTACAATACAGAGACACCTGGGATAGATATGGAGGAGCTTTATGTTCCAGTGTAATCTATACATATGACACATGTACAAAACAGAGACACCTGGGATAGATATGGAGGAGCTTTATGTTCCAGTGTAATCTATAAATATGACACATGTACAATAAAGAGACACCTGGGATAGATATGGAGGAGCTTTATGTTCCAGTGTAATCTATACATGTCACATGTACAATAGACAAATGGGATAGGGAGGAGCTTTATGTTCCAGTGTAATCTATAAATATGTCACATGTACAATACAGAGACACCTGGGATAGATATGGAGGAGCTTTATGTTCCATTGTAATCTATAAATATGACACATGTAAAATACAGAGACACCTGGGATAGATATGGAGGAGCTTTATGTTCCAGTGCAATCTATACATGTCACATGTACAATAGACACCTGGGATAGGGAGGAGCTTTATGTTCCAGTGTAATCTATAAATATGTCACATGTACACTACAGAGACACCTGGGATAGATATGGAGGAGCTTTATGTTCCAGTGTAATCTATAAATATGAAACATGTACAATACAGAGACACCTGGGATAGATATGGAGGAGCTTTGTGTTCCAGTGTAATCTATAAATATGTCACATGTACAATACAGAGACACCTGGGATAGATATGGAGGAGCTTTATGTTCCAGTGTAATCTATAAATATGACACATGTACAATACAGAGACACCTGGGATAGATATGGAGGAGCTTTATGTTCCAGTGTAATCTATACATATGACACATGTACAATACAGAGACACCTGGGATAGATATGGAGGAGCTTTATGTTCCAGTGTAATCTATAAATATGACATATGTACAATAAAGAGACACCAGGGATAGATATGGAGGAGCTTTATGTTCCAGTGTAATCTATAAATATGTCACATGTACAATATAGAGACAACTGGGATAGATATGGAGGAGCTTTATGTTCCAGTGTAATCTATACATGTCACATGTACAATACAGAGACATCTGGGATAGATATGGAGGAGCTTTATGTTCCAGTGTAATCTATACAAATGACACATGTACAATACAGAGACACCTGGGATAGATATGGAGGAGCTTTATGTTCCAGTGTAATCTATAAATATGACATATGTACAATAAAGAGACACCTGGGATAGATATGGAGGAGCTTTATGTTCCAGTGTAATCTATAAATATGTCACATGTACAATACAGACACACCTGTGATAGATATGGAGGAGCTTTATGTTCCAGTGTAATCTATACATATGACACATGTACAATAGAGAGACACCTGGGATAGATATGGAGGAGCTTTATGTTCCAGTGTAAACTATAAATATGACATATGTACAATAAAGAGACACCTGGGATAGATATGGAGGAGCTTTATATTCCAGTGTAATCTATACATGTCACATGTACAATAGACACCTGGGATTGGGATGAGCTTTATGTTCCAGTGTAATCTATAAATATGACATATGTACAATAAAGAGACACCTGGGATAGATATGGAGGAGCTTTATGTTCCAGTGTAATCTATAAATATGTCACATGTACAATACAGACACACCTGTGATAGATATGGAGGAGCTTTATGTTCCAGTGTAATCTATACATATGACACATGTAAAATACAGAGACACCTGGGATAGATATGGAGGAGCTTTTTGTTCCAGTGTAATCTATAAATATGACACATGTACAATACAGACACACCTGGGATAGATATGGAGGAGCTTTATGTTCCAGTGTAATCTATAAATATTACACATGTACAATACAGAGACACCTGGGATAGATTTGGAGGAGCTTTATGTTCCAGTGTAATCTATAAATATGTCACATGTACAATACAGTGACACCTTTGATAGATATGGAGGAGCTTTATGTTCCAGTGTAATCTATACATATCACATATGTACAAAATAGAGACACCTGGGATAGATATGGACGAGCTTTATGTTCCAGTGTAATCTATAAATATGACACATGTACAATAAAGAGACACCTGGGATAGATATGGAGGAGCTTTATGTTCCAGTGTAATCTATACATGTCACATGTACAATAGACACCTGGGATAGGGAGGAGCTTTATGTTCCAGTGTAATCTATAAATATTTCACATGTACAACACAGAGACACCTGGGATAGATAAGGAGGAGCTTTATGTTCCAGTGTAAACTATAAATATGACACATGTACAATACAGAGACACCTGGGATAGATATGGAGGAGCTTTATGTTCCAGTGTAATCTATTCATGTCACATGTACAATTGACAAATGGGATAGGGAGTAGCTTTAAGTTCCAGTGTAATCTATAAATATGTCACATGTACAATACAGAGACACCTGGGTTAGATATGGAAGAGCTTTATGTTCCAGTGTAAACTATAAATATGACATATGTACAATAAAGAGACACCTGGGATAGATATGGAGGATCTTTATGTTCCAGTGTAATCTATAAATATGTCACATGAACAATACAGAGACACCTGGGATAGATATGGAGGAGCTTTATGTTCCAGTGTAATCTATACATGTCACATGTACAATACAGAGACACCTGGGATAGATATGGAGGAGCTTTATGTTCCAGTGTAATCTATACATATGACACATGTACAAAACAGAGACACCTGGGATAGATATGGAGGAGCTTTATGTTCCAGTGTAATCTATAAATATGACACATGTACAATAAAGAGACACCTGGGATAGATATGGAGGAGCTTTATGTTCCAGTGTAATCTATACATGTCACATGTACAATAGACAAATGGGATAGGGAGGAGCTTTATGTTCCAGTGTAATCTATAAATATGTCACATGTACAATACAGAGACACCTGGGATAGATATGGAGGAGCTTTATGTTCCATTGTAATCTATAAATATGACACATGTAAAATACAGAGACACCTGGGATAGATATGGAGGAGCTTTATGTTCCAGTGCAATCTATACATGTCACATGTACAATAGACACCTGGGATAGGGAGGAGCTTTATGTTCCAGTGTAATCTATAAATATGTCACATGTACACTACAGAGACACCTGGGATAGATATGGAGGAGCTTTATGTTCCAGTGTAATCTATAAATATGAAACATGTACAATACAGAGACACCTGGGATAGATATGGAGGAGCTTTGTGTTCCAGTGTAATCTATAAATATGTCACATGTACAATACAGAGACACCTGGGATAGATATGGAGGAGCTTTATGTTCCAGTGTAATCTATAAATATGACACATGTACAATACAGAGACACCTGGGATAGATATGGAGGAGCTTTATGTTCCAGTGTAATCTATACATATGACACATGTACAATACAGAGACACCTGGGATAGATATGGAGGAGCTTTATGTTCCAGTGTAATCTATAAATATGACATATGTACAATAAAGAGACACCAGGGATAGATATGGAGGAGCTTTATGTTCCAGTGAAATCTATAAATATGTCACATGTACAATATAGAGACAACTGGGATAGATATGGAGGAGCTTTATGTTCCAGTGTAATCTATACATGTCACATGTACAATACAGAGACATCTGGGATAGATATGGAGGAGCTTTATGTTCCAGTGTAATCTATACAAATGACCCATGTACAATACAGAGACACCTGGGATAGATATGGAGGAGCTTTATGTTCCAGTGTAATCTATAAATATGACATATGTACAATAAAGAGACACCTGGGATAGATATGGAGGAGCTTTATGTTCCAGTGTAATCTATAAATATGTCACATGTACAATACAGACACACCTGTGATAGATATGGAGGAGCTTTATGTTCCAGTGTAATCTATACATATGACACATGTACAATAGAGAGACACCTGGGATAGATATGGAGGAGCTTTATGTTCCAGTGTAAACTATAAATATGACATATGTACAATAAAGAGACACCTGGGATAGATATGGAGGAGCTTTATATTCCAGTGTAATCTATACATGTCACATGTACAATAGACACCTGGGATTGGGATGAGCTTTATGTTCCAGTGTAATCTATAAATATGTCACATGTACAATACAGACACACCTGGGATAGATATGGAGGAGCTTTAATCTTAAAATATGACACATGTACAATACAGAGACACCTGGGATAGATATTTAGGTGCTTTATGTTCCAGTGTAATCTATACATATGACACATGTACAATACAGAGACACCTGGGATAGATATGGAGGAGCTTTATGTTCCAGTGTAATCTATAAATATGACATATGTACAATAAAGACACACCTGGGATAGATATGGAGGAGCTTTATGTTCCAGTGTAATCTATAAATATTTCACATGTACAATACAGAGACACCTGGGATAGATATGGAGGAGCTTTATGTTCCAGTGTAATCTATACATGTCACATGTACAATACAGAGACACCTGGGATAGATATGTTGGAGCTTTATGTTCCAGTGTAATCTATATATATGACACATGTACAATACAGAGACACCTGGGATAGATATGGAGGAGCTTTTTGTTCCAGTGTAATCTACAAATATGACACATGTACAATACAGACACACCTGGGATAGATATGGAGGAGCTTTATGTTCCAGTGTAATCTATAAATATCACACATGTACATTACAGAGATACCTGGGATAGATATGGAGGAGCTTTATGTTCCAGTGTAATCTATAAATATGTCACATGTACAATACAGAGACACCTTTGATAGATATGGAGGAGCTTTATGTTCCAGTGTAATCTATAAATATCACATATGTACAAAACAGAGACACCTGGGATTGATATGGAGGAGCTTTATGTTCCAGTGTAATCTATAAATATGACACATGTACAATAAAGAGACACCTGGGATAGATATGGAGGAGCTTTATGTTCCAGTGTAATCTATACATGTCACATGTACAATAGACACCTGGGATAGGGAGGAGCTTTATGTTCCAGTGTAATCTATAAATATGTCACATGTACAACACAGAGATACCTGGGATAGATATGGAGGAGCTTTATGTTCCAGTGTAAACTATAAATATGACACATGTACAATACAGAGACACCTGGGATAGATATGGAGGAGCTTTATGTTCCAGTGTAATCTATACATACGACACAAGTACAATACAGAGACACCTGGGATAGATATGGAGGAGCTTTATGTTCCAGTGTAATCTATAAATATGACATATGTACAATAAAGAGACACCTGGGATAGATATGGAGGAGCTTTATGTTCCAGTGTAATCTATAAATATGTCACATGTACAATACAGATACACCTGGGATAGATATGGAGGAGCTTTATGTTCCAGTGTAATCTCTACATGTCACATGTACAATACAGAGACACCTGGGATAGATATGGAGGAGCTTTATGTTCCAGTGTAATCTATACATATGACACATGTACAAAACAGAGACACCTGGGATAGATATGGAGGAGCTTTATGTTCCAGTGTAATCTATAAATATGACACATGTACAATAAAGAGACACCTGGGATAGATATGGAGGAGCTTTATGTTCCAGTGTAATCTATTCATGTCACATGTACAATTGACAAATGGGATAGGGAGTAGCTTTATGTTCCAGTGTAATCTATAAATATGTCACATGTACAATACAGAGACACCTGGGTTATATATGGAGGAGCTTTATGTTCCAGTGTAAACTATAAATATGACATATGTACAATAAAGAGACACCTGGGATAGATATGGAGGAGCTTTATGTTCCAGTGTAATCTATAAATATGTCACATGTACAATACAGAGACACCTGGGATAGATATGGAGGAGCTTTATGTTCCAGTGTAATCTATACATGTCACATGTACAATACAGAGACACCTTTGATAGATATGGAGGAGCTTTATGTTCCAGTGTAATCTATACATATGACACATGTACAAAACAGAGACACCTGGGATAGATATGGAGGAGCTTTTTGTTCCAGTGTAATCTGTACAATAAAGAGACACCTGGGATAGATATGGAGGAGCTTTATGTTCCAGTGTAATCTATGCATGTCACATGTACAATAGACAAATGGGATAGGGAGGAGCTTTATGTTCCAGTGTAATCTATAAATATGTCACATGTACAATACAGAGACACCTGGGATAGATATGGAGGATCTTTATGTTCCATTGTAATCTATAAATATGACACATGTACAATACAGAGACACCTGGGATAGATATGGAGGAGCTTTATGTTCCAGTGCAATCTATACATGTCACATGTACAATAGACACCTGGAATAGGGAGGAGCTTTATGTTCCAGTGTAATCTATAAATATGTCACATGTACAATACAGAGACACCTGGGATAGATATGGAGGAGCTTTATGTTCCAGTGTAATCTATAAATATGAAACATGTACAATACAGAGACACCTGGGATAGATATGGAGGAGCTTTATGTTCCAGTGTAATCTATAAATTTGTCACATGTACAATACAGAGACACCTGGGATAGATATGGAGGAGCTTTATGTACCAGTGTAATCTATAAATATGACACATGTACAATACAGACACACCTGGGATAGATATGGAGGAGCTTTATGTTCCAGTGTAATCTATAAATATGTCACATGTACAATACAGAGACACCTGGGATAGATATGGAGGAGCTTTATGTTCCAGTGTAATCTATACATGTCACATGTACAATACAGAGACACCTGGGATAGATATGTTGGAGCTTTATGTTCCAGTGTAATCTATACATATGTCACATGTAAAATACAGAGACACCTGGGATAGATATGGAGGAGCTTTTTGTTCCAGTGTAATCTATAAATATGACACATGTACAATACAGACACACCTGGGATAGATATGGAGGAGCTTTATGTTCCAGTGTAAACTATAAATATGACACATGTACAATAAAGAGACACCTGGGATAGATATGGAGGAGCTTTATGTTCCAGTGTAATCTATTCATGTCACATGTACAATTGACAAATGGGATAGGGAGTAGCTTTATGTTCCAGTGTAATCTATAAATATGTCACATGTACAATACAGAGACACCTGGGTTAGATATGGAGGAGCTTTATGTTCCAGTGTAAACTATAAATATGACATATGTACAATAAAGAGACACCTGGGATAGATATGGAGGAGCTTTATGTTCCAGTGTAATCTATAAATATGTCACATGTACATTACAGAGACACCTGGGATAGATATGGAGGAGCTTTATGTTCCAGTGTAATCTAAACATGTCACATGTACAATACAGAGACACCTGGGATAGATATGGAGGAGCTTTATGTTCCAGTGTAATCTATACATATGACACATGTACAAAACAGAGACACCTGGGATAGATATGGAGGAGCTTTATGTTCCAGTGTAATCTATAAATATGACACATGTACAATAAAGAGACACCTGGGATAGATATGGAGGAGCTTTATGTTCCAGTGTAATCTATACATGTCACATGTACAATAGACAAATGGGATAGGGAGTAGCTTTATGTTCCAGTGTAATCTATAAATATGTCACATGTACAATACAGAGACACCTGGGATAGATATGAAGGAGCTTTATGTTCCATTGTAATCTATAAATATGACACATGTACAATACAGAGACACCTGGGATAGATATGGCGGAGCTTTATGTTCCAGTGCAATCTATACATGTCACATGTACAATAGACACCTGGGATAGGGAGGAGCTTTATGTTCCAGTGTAATCTATAAATATGTCACATGTACACTACAAAGACACCTGGGATAGATATGGAGGAGCTTTATATTCCAGTGTAAGCTATAAATATGAAACATGTACAATACAGAGACACCTGGGATAGATATGGAGGAGCTTTATGTTCCAGTGTAATCTATAAATATGTCACATGTACAATACAGAGACACCTGGGATAGATATGGAGGAGCTTTATGTTCCAGTGTAATCTATAAATATGATACATGTACAATACAGAGACACCTGGGATAGATATGGAGGAGCTTTATGTTCCAGTGTAATCTATACATATGACACATGTACAATACAGAGACACCTGGGATAGATATGGAGGAGCTTTATGTTCCAGTGTAATCTATAAATATGACATATGTACAATAAAGAGACACCTGGGATAGATATGGAGGAGCTTTATGTTCCAGTGTAATCTATAAATATGTCACATGTACAATACAGAGACACCTGGGATCGATATGGAGGAGCTTTATGTTCCAGTGTAATCTATTCATGTCACATGTACAATACAGAGACATCTGGGATAGATATGGAGGAGCTTTATGTTCCAGTGTAATCTATACATATGACACATGTACAATACAGAGACACCTGGGATAGATATGGAGGAGCTTTATGTTCCAGTGTAATCTATAAATATGACATATGTACAATAAAGAGACACCTGGGATAGATATGGAGGAGCTTTATGTTCCAGTGTAATCTATAAATATGTCACATGTACAATACAGACACACCTGTGATAGATATGGAGGAGCTTTATGTTCCAGTGTAATCTTAACATATGACACATGTACAATACAGAGACACCTGGGATAGATATGAAGGAGCTTTATGTTCCAGTGTAATCTATAAATATGACATATGTACAATAAAGAGACACCTGGGATAGATATGGAGGAGCTTTATGTTCCAGTGTAATCTATACATGTCACATGTACAATAGACACCTGGGATAGGGAGGAGCTTTATGTTCCAGTGTAATCTATAAATATGTCACATGTACAATACAGACACACCTGGGATAGATATGGAGGAGCTTTAATCTTAAAATATGACACATGTACAATACAGAGACACCTGGGATAGATATTTAGGAGCTTTATGTTCCAGTGTAATCTATACATATGACACATGTACAATACAGAGACACCTGGGATTGATATGGAGGAGCTTTATGTTCCAGTGTAATCTATAAATATGACATATGTACAATAAAGACACACCTGGGATAGATATGGAGGAGCTTTATGTTCCAGTGTAATCTATAAATATGTCACATGTACAATACAGAGACACCTGGGATAGATATGGAGGAGCTTTATGTTCCAGTGTAATCTATACATGTCACTTGTACAATACAGAGACACCTGGGATAGATATGTTGGAGCTTTATGTTCCAGTGTAATCTATACATATGACACATGTACAATACAGAGACACCTGGGATAGATATGGAGGAGCTTTATGTTCCAGTGTAATCTATAAATATGACACATGTACAAAACAGAGACACCTGGGATAGATATGGAGGAGCTTTTTGTTCCAGTGTAATCTGTACAATAAAGAGACACCTGGGATAGATATGGAGGAGCTTTATGTTCCAGTGTAATCTATGCATGTCACATGTACAATAGACAAATGGGATTGGGAGGAGCTTTATGTTCCAGTGTAATCTATAAATATGTCACATGTACAAAACAGAGACACCTGGGATAGATATGGAGGATCTTTATGTTCCATTGTAATCTATAAATATGACACAAGTACAATACAGAGACACCTGGGATAGATATGGAGGAGCTTTATGTTCCAGTGCAATCTATACATGTCACATGTACAATAGACATCTGGAATAGGGAGGAGCTTTATGTTCCAGTGTAATCTATAAATATTTCACATGTACAATACAGAGACACCTGGAATAGATATGGAGGAGCTTTATGTTCAAGTGTAATCTATAAATATGAAACATGAACAATACAGAGACACGTGGGATAGATATGGAGGAGCTTTATGTTCCAGTGTAATCTATACATATGACAAATGTACAATACAGAGACACCTGGGATAGATATGGAGGAGCTTTATGTTCCAGTGTAATCTATAAATTTGTCACATGTACAATACAGAGACACCTCGGATAGATATGGAGGAGCTTTATGTACCAGTGTAATCTATAAATATGACACATGTACAATACAGACACACCTGGGATAGATATGGAGGAGCTTTATGTTCCAGTGTAATCTATAAATATGTCACATGTACAATACAGAGACACCTGGGATAGATATGGAGGAGCTTTATGTTCCAGTGTAATCTATACATGTCACATGTACAATACAGAGACACCTGGGATAGATATGTTGGAGCTTTATGTTCCAGTGTAATCTATACATATGACACATGTAAAATACAGAGACACCTGGGATAGATATGGAGGAGCTTTTTGTTCCAGTGTAATCTATAAATATGACACATGTACAATACAGACACACCTGGGATAGATATGGAGGAGCTTTAAGTTCCAGTGTAATCTATAAATATTACACATGTACAATACAGAGACACCTGGGATAGATTTGGAGGAGCTTTATGTTCCAGTGTAATCTATAAATATGTCACATGTACAATACAGTGACACCTTTGATAGATATGGAGGAGCTTTATGTTCCAGTGTAATCTATAAATATCACATATGTACAAAATAGAGACACCTGGGATAGATATGGAGGAGCTTTATGTTCCAGTGTAATCTATAAATATGACACATGTACAATAAAGAGACACCTGGGATAGATATGGAGGAGCTTTATGTTCCAGTGTAATCTATACATGTCACATGTACAATAGACACCTGGGATAGGGAGGAGCTTTATGTTCCAGTGTAATCTATAAATATGTCACATGTACAACACAGAGACACCTGGGATAGATATGGAGGAGCTTTATGTTCCAGTGTAAACTATAAATATGACACATGTACAATAAAGAGACACCTGGGATAGATATGGAGGAGCTTTATGTTCCAGTGTAATCTATTCATGTCACATGTACAATTGACAAATGGGATAGGAGTAGCTTTATGTTCCAGTGTAATCTATAAATATGTCACATTACAATACAGAGACACCTGGGTTAGATATGGAGGAGCTTTATGTTCCAGTGTAAACTATAAATATGACATATGTACAATAAAGAGACACCTGGGATAGATATGGAGGAGCTTTATGTTCCAGTGTAATCTATAAATATGTCACATGTACAATACAGAGACACCTGGGATAGATATGGAGGAGCTTTATGTTCCAGTGTAATCTATACATGTCACATGTACAATACAGAGACACCTGGGATAGATATGGAGGAGCTTTATGTTCCAGTGTAATCTATACATATGACACATGTACAAAACAGAGACACCTGGGATAGATATGGAGGAGCTTTATGTTCCAGTGTAATCTATAAATATGACACATGTACAATAAAGAGACACCTGGGATAGATATGGAGGAGCTTTATGATCCAGTGTAATCTATACATGTCACATGTACAATAGACAAATGGGATAGGGAGGAGCTTTATGTTCCAGTGTAATCTATAAATATGTCACATGTACAATACAGAGACACCTGGGATAGATATGGAGGAGCTTTATGTTCCATTGTAATCTATAAATATGACACATGTACAATACAGAGACACCTGGGATAGATATGGCGGAGCTTTATGTTCCAGTGCAATCTATACATGTCACATGTACAATAGACACCTGGGATAGGGAGGAGCTTTATGTTCCAGTGTAATCTATAAATATGTCACATGTACACTACAAAGACACCTGGGATAGATATGGAGGAGCTTTATATTCCAGTGTAATCTATAAATATGAAACATGTACAATACAGAGACACCTGGGATAGATATGGAGGAGCTTTATGTACCAGTGTAATCTATAAATATGTCACATGTACAATACAGAGAAACCTGGGATAGATATGGAGGAGCTTTATGTTCCAGTGTAATCTATAAATATGACACATGTACAATACAGAGACACCTGGGATAGATATGGAGGAGCTTTATGTTCCAGTGTAATCTATACATATGACACATGTACAATACAGAGACACCTGGGATAGATATGGAGGAGCTTTATGTTCCAGTGTAATCTATAAATATGACATATGTACAATAAAGAGACACCTGGGATAGATATGGAGGAGCTTTATGTTCCAGTGTAATCTATAAATATGTCACATGTACAATACAGAGACACCTGGGATCGATATGGAGGAGCTTTATGTTCCAGTGTAATCTATTCATGTCACATGTACAATACAGAGACATCTGGGATAGATACGGAGGAGCTTTATGTTCCAGTGTAATCTATAAATATGTCACATGTACAATACACAGACACCTGGGATAGATATGGAGGAGCTTTTATCTTAAAATATGACACATGTACAATACAGAGACACCTGGGATAGATATTTAGGAGCTTTATGTTCCAGTGTAATCTATACATATGACACATGTACAATACAGAGACACCTGGGATAGATATGGAGGAGCTTTATGTTCCAGTGTAATCTATAAATATGACATATGTACAATAAAGACACACCTGGGATAGATATGGAGGAGCTTTATGTTCCAGTGTAATCTATAAATATGTCACATGTACAATACAGAGACACCTGGGATAGATATGGAGGAGCTTTATGTTCCAGTGTAATCTATACATGTCACATGTACAATACAGAGACACCTGGGATAGATATGTTGGAGCTTTATGTTCCAGTGTAATCTATACATATGACACATGTACAATACAGAGACACCTGGGATAGATATGGAGGAGCTTTTTGTTCCAGTGTAATCTATAAATATGACACATGTACAAAACAGAGACTCCTGGGATAGATATGGAGGAGCTTTTTGTTCCAGTGTAATCTGTACAATAAAGAGACACCTGGGATAGATATGGAGGAGCTTTATGTTCCAGTGTAATCTATGCAAGTCACATGTACAATAGACAAATGGGATAGGGAGGAGCTTTATGTTCCAGTGTAATCTATAAATATGTCACATGTACAATACAGAGACACCTGGGATAGATATGGAGGATCTTTATGTTCCATTGTAATCTATAAATATGACACATGTACAATACAGAGACACCTGGGATAGATATGGAGGAGCTTTATGTTCCAGTGCAATCTATACATGTCACATGTACAATAGACACCTGGAATAGGGAGGAGCTTTATGTTCCAGTGTAATCTATAAATATGTCACATGTACAATACAGAGACACCTGGGATAGATATGGAGGAGCTTTATGTTCCAGTGTAATCTATAAATATGAAACATGAACAATACAGAGACACCTGGGATAGATATTGAGGAGCTTTATGTTCCAGTGTAATCTATACATATGACACATGTACAATACAGAGACACCTGGGATAGATATGGAGGAGCTTTATGTTCCAGTATAATCTATAAATATGACATATGTACAATAAAGAGATTCACCTGGGATAGATATGGAGGAGCTTTATGTTCCATTGTAATCTATACATGTCACATGTACAATAGACACCTGGGATAGGGAGGAGCTTTATGTTCCAATGTAATCTATAAATATGTCACATGTACAATACAGACACACCTGGGATAGATATGGAGGAGCTTTAATCTTAAAATATGACACATGTACAATACAGAGACACCTGGGATAGATATTTAGGAGCTTTATGTTCCAGTGTAATCTATACATATGACACATGTACAATACAGAGACACCTGGGAAAGATATGGAGGAGCTTTATGTTCCAGTGTAATCTATAAATATGACATATGTACAATAAAGACACACCTGGGATAGATATGGAGGAGCTTTATGTTCCAGTGTAATCTATAAATATGTCACATGTACAATACAGAGACACCTGGGATAGATATGGAGGAGCTTTATGTTCCAGTGTAATCTATACATGTGACATGTACAATACAGAGACACCTGGGATAGATATGTTGGAGCTTTATGTTCCAGTGTAATCTATACATATGACACATGTACAATACAGAGACACCTGGGATAGATATGGAGGAGCTTTTTGTTCCAGTGTAATCTATACATATGACACATGTACAAAACAGAGACACCTGGGATAGATATGGAGGAGCTTTTTGTTCCAGTGTAATCTATAAATATGACACATGTACAAAACAGAGACTCCTGGGATAGATATGGAGGAGCTTTTTGTTCCAGTGTAATCTGTACAATAAAGAGACACCTGGGATAGATATGGAGGAGCTTTATGTTCCAGTGTAATCTATGCATGTCACATGTACAATAGACAAATGGGATAGGGTGGAGCTTTATGTTCCAGTGTAATCTATAAATATGTCACATGTACAATACAGAGACACCTGGGATAGATATGGAGGATCTTTATGTTCCATTGTAATCTATAAATATGACACATGTACAATACAGAGACACCTGGGATAGATATGGAGGAGCTTTATGTTCCAGTGCAATCTATACATGTCACATGTACAATAGACACCTGGAATAGGGAGGACCTTTATGTTCCAGTGTAATCTATAAATATGTCACATGTACAATACAGAGACACCTGGGATAGATATGGAGGAGCTTTATGTTCCAGTGTAATCTATAAATATGAAACATGAACAATACAGAGACACCTGGGATAGATATTGAGGAGCTTTATGTTCCAGTGTAATCTATACATATGACACATGTACAATACAGAGACACCTGGGATAGATATGGAAGAGCTTTATGTTCCAGTGTAATCTATAAATTTGTCACATGTACAATACAGAGACACCTGGGATAGATATGGAGGAGCTTTATGTACCAGTGTAATCTATAAATATGACACATGTACAATACAGACACACCTGGGATAGATATGGAGGAGCTTTATGTTCCAGTGTAATCTATAAATATGTCACATGTACAATACAGAGACACCTGGGATAGATATGGAGGAGCTTTATGTTCCAGTGTAATCTATACATGTCACATGTACAATACAGAGACACCTGGGATAGATATGTTGGAGCTTTATGTTCCAGTGTAATCTATACATATGACACATGTAAAATACAGAGACACCTGGGATAGATATGGAGGAGCTTTTTGTTCCAGTGTAATCTATAAATATGACACATGTACAATACAGACACACCTGGGATAGATATGGAGGAGCTTTAAGTTCCAGTGTAATCTATAAATATTACACATGTACAATACAGAGACACCTGGGATAGATTTGGAGGAGCTTTATGTTCCAGTGTAATCTATAAATATGTCACATGTACAATACAGTGACACCTTTGATAGATATGGTGGAGCTTTATGTTTCAGTGTAATCTATAAATATCACATATGTACAAAATAGAGACACCTGGGATAGATATGGAGGAGCTTTATGTTCCAGTGTAATCTATAAATATGACACAAGTACAATAAAGAGACACCTGGGATAGATATGGAGGAGCTTTATGTTCCAGTGTAATCTATACATGTCACATGTACAATAGACACCTGGGATAGGGAGGAGCTTTATGTTCCAGTGTAATCTATAAATATGTCACATGTACAACACAGAGACACCTGGGATAGATATGGAGGAGCTTTATGTTCCAGTGTAAACTATAAATATGACACATGTACAATAAAGAGACACCTGGGATAGATATGGAGGAGCTTTATGTTCCAGTGTAATCTATTCATGTCACATGTACAATTGACAAATGGGATAGGGAGTAGTTTTATGTTCCAGTGTAATCTATAAATATGTCACAAGTACAATACAGAGACACCTGGGTTAGATATGGAGGAGCTTTATGTTCCAGTGTAAACTATAAATATGACATATGTACAATAAAGAGACACCTGGGATAGATATGGAGGAGCTTTATGTTCCAGTGTAATCTATACATGTCACATGTACAATACAGAGACACCTGGGATAGATATGGAGGAGCTTTATGTTCCAGTGTAATCTATACATATGACACATGTACAAAACAGAGACACCTGGGATAGATATGGATGAGCTTTATGTTCCAGTGTAATCTATAAATATGACACATGTACAATAAAGAGACACCTGGGATAGATATGGAGGAGCTTTATGATCCAGTGTAATCTATACATGTCACATGTACAATAGACAAATGGGATAGGGAGGAGCTTTATGTTCCAGTGTAATCTATAAATATGTCACATGTACAATACAGAGACACCTGGGATAGATATGGAGGAGCTTTATGTTCCATTGTAATCTATAAATATGACACATGTACAATACAGAGACACCTGGGATAGATATGGCGGAGCTTTATGTTCCAGTGCAATCTATACATGTCACATGTACAATAGACACCTGGGATAGGGAGGAGCTTTATGTTCCAGTGTAATCTATAAATATGTCACATGTACACTACAAAGACACCTGGGATAGATATGGAGGAGCTTTATATTCCAGTGTAATCTATAAATATGAAACATGTACAATACAGAGACACCTGGGATAGATATGGAGGAGCTTTATGTTCCAGTGTAATCTATAAATATGTCACATGTACAATACAGAGACACCTGGGATAGATATGGAGGAGCTTTATGTTCCAGTGTAATCTATAAATATGACACATGTACAATACAGAGACACCTGGGATAGATATGGAGGAGCTTTATGTTCCAGTGTAATCTATACATATGACACATGTACAATACAGAGACACCTGGGATAGATATGGAGGAGCTTTATGTTCCAGTGTAATCTATAAATATGACATATGTACAATAAAGAGACACCTGGGATAGATATGGAGGAGCTTTATGTTCCAGTGTAATCTATAAATATGTCACATGTACAATACAGAGACACCTGGGATCGATATGGAGGAGCTTTATGTTCCAGTGTAATCTATTCATGTCACATGTACAATACAGAGACATCTTGGATAGATATGGAGGAGCTTTATGTTCCAGTGTAATCTATACATATGACAAATGTACAATACAGAGACACCTGGGATAGATATGGAGGAGCTTTATGTTCTAGTGTAATCTATAAATATGACATATGTACAATAAAGAGACACCTGGGATAGATATGGAGGAGCTTTATGTTCCAGTGTAATCTATAAATATGTCACATGTACAATACAGAAACACCTGTGATAGATATGGAGGAGCTTTATGTTCCAGTGTAATCTTAACATATGACACATGTACAATACAGAGACACCTGGGATAGATATGAAGGAGCTTTATGTTCCAGTGTAATCTATACATGTCACATGTACAATAGACACCTGGGATAGGGAGGAGCTTTATGTTCCAGTGAAATCTATAAATATGTCACATGTACAATACAGACACACCTGGGATAAATATGGAGGAGCTTTAATCTTAAAATATGACACATGTACAATACAGAGACACCTGGGATAGATATTTAGGAGCTTTATGTTCCAGGGTAATCTATACATATGACACATGTACAATACAGAGACACCTGGGATAGATATGGAGGAGCTTTATGTTCCAGTGTAATCTATAAATATGACATATGTACAATAAAGACACACCTGGGATAGATATGGAGGAGCTTTATGTTCCAGTGTAATCTATAAATATGTCACATGTACAATACAGAGACACCTGGGATAGATATGGAGGAGCTTTATGTTCCAGTGTAATCTATACATGTCACATGTACAATACAGAGACACCTGGGATAGATATGTTGGAGCTTTATGTTCCAGTGTAATCTATACATATGACACATGTACAATACAGAGACACCTGGGATAGATATGGAGGAGCTTTTTGTTCCAGTGTAATCTATAAATATGACACATGTACAATACAGACACACCTGGGATAGATATGGAGGAGCTTTATGTTCCAGTGTAATCTATAAATATCACACATGTACATTACAGAGACACCTGGGATAGATATGGAGGAGCTTTATGTTCCAGTGTAATCAATAAATATGTCACATGTACAATACAGAGACACCTTTGATAGATATGGAGGAGCTTTATGTTCCAGTGAAATCTATAAATATCACATATGTACAAAACAGAGACACCTGGGATAGATATGGAGGAGCTTTATGTTCCAGTGTAATCTATAAATATGACACATGTACAATAAAGAAACACCTGGGATAGATATGGAGGAGCTTTATGTTCCAGTGTAATCTATACATGTCACATGTACAATAGACACCTGGGATAGGGAGGAGCTTTATGTTCCAGTGTAATCTATAAATATGTCACATGTACAACACAGAGACACCTGGGATAGATATGGAGGAGCTTTATGTTCCAGTGTAAACTATAAATATGACACATGTACAATACAGAGACACCTGGGATAGATATGGAGGAGCTTTATGTTCCAGTGTAATCTATAAATATGTCAAATGTACAATACAGAGACACCTCGGATAGATGTGGAGGAGCTTTATGTTCCAGTGTAATCTATACATGTCACATGTACAATACAGAGACACCTGGGATAGATATGGAGGAGCTTTATGTTCCAGTGTAATCTATACATATGACAGATGTACAAAACAGAGACACCTGGGATAGATATGGAGGAGCTTTATGTTCCAGTGTAATCTATAAATATGACACATGTACATTAAAGAGACACCTGGGATAGATATGGAGGAGCTTTATGTTCCAGTGTAATCTATTCATGTCACATGTACAATTGACAAATGGGATAGGGAGTAGCTTTATGTTCCAGTGTAATCTATATATATGTCACATGTACAATACAGAGACACCTGGGTTAGATATGGAGGAGCTTTATGTTCCAGTGTAAACTATAAATATGATATATGTACAATAAAGAGACACCTGGGATAGATATGGAGGAGCTTTATGTTCCAGTGTAATCTATAAATATGTCACATGTACAATACAGAGACACCTGGGATAGATATGGAGGAGCTTTATGTTCCAGTGTAATCTATACATATGACACATGTACAAAACAGAGACACCTGGGATAGATATGGAGGAGCTTTATGTACCAGTGTAATCTATAAATATGACACATGTACAATAAAGAGACACCTGGGATAGATATGGAGGAGCTTTATGTTCCAATGTAATCTATGCATGTCACATGTACAAAAGACAAATGGGATAGGGAGGAGCTTTATGTTCCAGTGTAATCTATAAATATGTCACATGTACAATACAGAGACACCTGGGATAGATATGGAGGAGCTTTATGTTCCATTGTAATCTATAAATATGACAAATGTACAAGACAGAGACACCTGGGATAGAAATGGAGGAGCTTTATGTTCCAGTGCAATCTATACATGTCACATGTACAATAGACACCTGGGGTAGGGAAGAGCTTTATGTTCCAGTGTAATCTATAAATATGTCACATGTACAATACAGAGACACCTGGGATAGATATGGAGGAGCTTTATGTTCCAGTGTAATCTATAAATATGAAACATGTACAATACAGAGACACCTGGGATAGATATGGAGGAGCTTTATGTTCCAGTGTAATCTATACATATGACACATGTACAATACAGAGACACCTGGGATAGATATGGAGGAGCTTTATGTTCCAGTGTAATCTATAAATATGTCACATGTACAATACAGAGACACCTGGGATAGATATGGAGGAGCTTTATGTACCAGTGTAATCTATAAATATGACACATGTACAATACAGAGACACCTGGGATAGATATGGAGGAGCTTTATGTTCCAGTGTAATCTATACATATGACACATGTACAATACAGAGACACCTGGGATAGATATGGAGGAGATTTATGTTCCAGTGTAATCTATAAATATGACATATGTACAATAAAGAGACACCTGGGATAGATATGGAGGAGCTTTATGTTCCAGTGTAATCTATAAATATGTCACATGTACAATACAGAGACACCTGGGATAGATATGGAGGAGCTTTATGTTCCATTGTAATCTATACATTTCACATGTACAATACAGAGACATCTGGGATAGATATGGAGGAGCTTTATGTTCTAGTGTAATCTATACAAATGACACATGTACAATACAGAGACACCTGGGATAGATATGGAGGAGCTTTATGTTCCAGTGTAATCTATAAATATGACATATGTACAATAAAGAGACACCTGGGATAGATATGGAGGAGCTTTATGTTCCAGTGTAATCTATAAATATGTCACATGTACAATACAGACACACCTGTGATAGATATGGAGGAGCTTTATGTTCCAGAGTAATCTATACATATGACACATGTACAGTACAAAGACACCTGGGATAGATATGGAGGAGCTTTATGTTCCAGTGTAATCTATAAATATGACATATGTACAATAAAGAGACACCTGGGATAGATATGGAGGAGCTTTATGTTCCAGTGTAATCTATACATGTCACATGTACAATAGACACCTGGGATAGGGAGGAGCTTTATGTTCCAGTCTAATCTATAAATATGTCACATGTACAATACAGACACACCTGGGATAGATATGGAGGAGCTTTAATCTTAAAATATGACACATGTACAATACAGAGACACCTGGGATAGATATGGAGGAGCTTTATGTTCTAGTGTAATCTATACATATGACACATGTACAATACAGAGACACCTGGGATAGATATGGAGGAGCTTTATGTTCCAGTGTAATCTATAAATATGACATATGTACAATAAAGACACTCCTGGGATAGATATGGAGGAGCTTTATGTTCCAGTGTAATCTATAAATATGTCACATGTACAATACAGAGACACCTGGGATAGATATGGAGGAGATTTATGTTCCAGTGTAATCTATACATGTCACATGTACAATACAGAGACACCTGGGATAGATATGTTGGAGCTTTATGTTCCAGTGTAATCTATACATATGACACATGTACAATACAGAGACACCTGGGATAGATATTGAGGAGCTTTTTGTTCCAATGTAATCTATAAATATGACACATGTACAATACAGACACACCTGGGATAGATATGGAGGAGCTTTATGTTCCAGTGTAATCTATAAATATCACACATGTACAATACAGAGACACCTGGGATAGATATGGAGGAGCTTTATGTTCCAGTGTAATCTATAAATATGTCACATGTACAATACAGAGACACCTTTGATAGATATGGAGGAGCTTTTTGTTCCAGTGTAATCTATAAATATCACATATGTAAAAAACAGAGACACCTGGGATAGATATGGAGGAGCTTTATGTTCCAGTGTAATCTATACATACGACACAAGTACAATACAGAGACACCTGGGATAGATATGGAGGAGCTTTATGTTCCAGTGTAATCTATAAATATGACATATGTACAATAAAGAGACACCTGGGATAGATATGGAGGAGCTTTATGTTCCAGTGTAATCTATAAATATGTCACATGTACAATACAGAGACACCTGGGATAGATATGGAGGAGCTTTATGTTCCAGTGTAATCTATACATGTCACATGTACAATACAGAGACACCTGAGATAGATATGGAGGAGCTTTATGTTCCAGTGTAATCTATACATATGACACATGTACAAAACAGAGACACCTGGGATAGATATGGAGGAGCTTTATGTTCCAGTGTAATCTATAAATATGACACATGTACATTAAAGAGACACCTGGGATAGATATGGAGGAGCTTTATGTTCCAGTGTAATCTATTCATGTCACATGTACAATTGACAAATGGGATAGGGAGGAGCTTTATATTCCAGTGTAATCTATAAATATGTCACATGTACAATACAGAGACACCTGGGATAGATATGGAGGAGCTTTATGTTCCATTGTAATCTATAATTATGACACATGTACAATACAGAGATACCTGGGATAGATATGGAGGAGCTTTATGTTCCAGTGCAATCTATACATGTCACATGTACAATAGACACCTGGGATAGGGAGGAGCTTTATGTTCCAGTGTAATCTATAAATATGTCACATGTACACTACAGGCACACCTGGGATAGATATGGAGGAGCTTTATGTTCCAGTGTAATCTATAAATATGAAACATGTACAATACAGAGACACCTGGGATAGATATGGAGGAGCTTTATGTTCCAGTGTAATCTATAAATATGTCACATGCACAATACAGAGACACCTGGGATAGATATGGAGGAGCTTTATGTTCCAGTGTAATCTATAAATATGACACATGTACAATACAGAGACACCTGGGATAGATATGGAGGAGCTTTATGTTCCAGTGTAATCTATACATATGACACATGTACAATACAGAGACACCTGGGATAGATATGGAGGAGCTTTATGTTCCAGTGTAATCTACAAATATGACATATGTACAATAAAGAGACACCTGGGATAGATATGGAGGAGCTTTATGTTCCAGTGTAATCTATAAATATGTCACATGTACAATACAGAGACACCTGGGATAGATATGGAGGAGCTTTATGTTCCAGTGTAATCTATACATGTCACATGTACAATACAGAGACATCTGGGATAGATATGGAGGAGCTTTATGTTCCAGTGTAATCTATACAAATGACACATGTACAATACAGAGACACCTGGGATAGATATGGAGGAGCTTTATGTTCCAGTGTAATCTATAAATATGACATATGTACAATAAAGAGACACCTGGGATAGATATGGAGGAGCTTTATGTTCCAGTGTAATCTATAAATATGTCACATGTACAATACAGACACACCTGTGATAGATATGGAGGAGCTTTATGTTCCAGTGTAATCTATACATATGACACATGTACAATACAGAGACAGCTGGGATAGATATGGTGGAGCTTTATGTTCCAGTGTAATCTATAAATATGACATATGTACAATAAAGAGACACCTGGGATAGATATGGAGGAGCTTTATGTTCCAGTGTAATCTATACATGTCACATGTACAATAGACACCTGGGATAGGGAGGAGCTTTATGTTCCTGTGTAATCTATAAATATGTCACATGTACAATACAGACACACCTGGGATAGATATGGAGGAGCTTTAATCTTAAAATATGACACATGTACAATACAGAGACACCTGGGATAGATATTTAGGTGCTTTATGTTCCAGTGTAATCTATACATATGACACATGTACAATACAGTGACACCTGGGATAGATATGGAGGAGCTTTATGTTCCAGTGTAATCTATAAATATGACATATGTACAATAAAGACACACCTGGGATAGATATGGAGGAGCTTTATGTTCCAGTGTAATCTATAAATATGTCACATGTACAATACAGAGACACCTGGGATAGATATGGAGGAGCTTTATGTTCCAGTGTAATCTATACATGTCACATGTACAATACAGAGACACCTGGGATAGATATGTTGGAGCTTTATGTTCCAATGTAATCTATACATATGACACATGTACAATACAGAGACACCTGGGATAGATATGGAGGAGCTTTTTGTTCCAGTGTAATCTATAAATATGACACATGTACATTAAAGAGACACCTGGGATAGATATGGAGGAGCTTTATGTTCCAGTGTAATCTATTCATGTCACATGTACAATTGACAAATGGGATAGGGAGTAGCATTATGTTCCAGTGTAATCTATATATATGTCACATGTACAATACAGAGACACCTGGGTTAGATATGGAGGAGCTTTATGTTCCAGTGTAAACTATAAATATGATATATGTACAATAAAGAGACACCTGGGATAGATATGGAGGAGCTTTATGTTCCAGTGTAATCTATAAATATGTCACATGTACAATACAGAGACACCTGGGATAGATATGGAGGAGCTTTATGTTCCAGTATAATCTATACATATGACACATGTACAAAACAGAGACACCTGGGATAGATATGGAGGTGCTTTATGTACCAGTGTAATCTATAAATATGACACATGTACAATAAAGAGACACCTGGGATAGATATGGAGGAGCTTTATGTTCCAATGTAATCTATGCATGTCACATGTACAAAAGACAAATGGGATAGGGAGGAGCTTTATGTTCCAGTGTAATCTATAAATATGTCACATGTACAATACAGAGACACCTGGGATAGATATGGAGGAGCTTTATGTTCCATTGTAATCTATAAATATGACAAATGTACAAGACAGAGACACCTGGGATAGAAATGGAGGAGCTTTATGTTCCAGTGCAATCTATACATGTCACATGTACAATAGACACCTGGGGTAGGGAAGAGCTTTATGTTCCAGTGTAATCTATAAATATGTCACATGTACAATACAGAGACACCTGGGATAGATATGGAGGAGCTTTATGTACCAGTGTAATCTATAAATATGACACATGTACAATACAGAGACACCTGGGATAGATATGGAGGAGCTTTATGTTCCAGTGTAATCTATACATATGACACATGTACAATACAGAGACACCTGGGATAGATATGGAGGAGCTTTATGTTCCAGTGTAATCTATAAATATGACATATGTACAATAAAGAGACACCTGGGATAGATATGGAGGAGCTTTATGTTCCAGTGTAATCTATAAATATGTCACATGTACAATACAGAGACACCTGGGATAGATATGGAGGAGCTTTATGTTCCATTGTAATCTATACATTTCACATGTACAATACAGAGACACCTGGGATAGATATGGAGGAGCTTTATGTTCCAGTGTAATCTATAAATATGACATATGTACAATAAAGAGACACCTGGGATAGATATGGAGGAGCTTTATGTTCCAGTGTAATCTATAAATATGTCACATGTACAATACAGACACACCTGTGATAGATATGGAGGAGCTTTATGTTCCAGAGTAATCTATACATATGACACATGTACAGTACAAAGACACCTGGGATAGATATGGAGGAGCTTTATGTTCCAGTGTAATCTATAAATATGACATATGTACAATAAAGAGACACCTGGGATAGATATGGAGGAGCTTTATGTTCCAGTGTAATCTATACATGTCACATGTACAATAGACACCTGGGATAGGGAGGAGCTTTATGTTCCAGTCTAATCTATAAATATGTCACATGTACAATACAGACACACCTGGGATAGATATGGAGGAGCTTTAATCTTAAAATATGACACATGTACAATACAGAGACACCTGGGATAGATATGGAGGAGCTTTATGTTCTAGTGTAATCTATACATATGACACATGTACAATACAGAGACACCTGGGATAGATATGGAGGAGCTTTATGTTCCAGTGTAATCTATAAATATGACATATGTACAATAAAGACACTCCTGGGATAGATATGGAGGAGCTTTATGTTCCAGTGTAATCTATAAATATGTCACATGTACAATACAGAGACACCTGGGATAGATATGGAGGAGCTTTATGTTCCAGTGTAATCTATACATGTCACATGTACAATACAGAGACACCTGGGATAGATATGGAGGAGCTTTATGTTCCAGTGTAATCTACAAATATGACATATGTACAATAAAGAGACACCTGGGATAGATATGGAGGAGCATTATGTTCCAGTGTAATCTATAAATATGTCACATGTACAATACAGAGACACCTGGGATAGATATGGAGGAGCTTTATGTTCAAGTGTAATCTATACATGTCACATGTACAATACAGAGACATCTGGGATATATATGGAGGAGCTCTATGTTCCAGTGTAATCTATACAAATGACACATGTACAATACAGAGACACCTGGGATAGATATGGAGGAGCTTTATGTTCCAGTGTAATCTATAAATATGACATATGTACAATAAAGAGACACCTGGGATAGATATGGAGGAGCTTTATGTTCCAGTGTAATCTATAAATATGTCACATGTACAATACAGACACACCTGTGATAGATATGGAGGAGCTTTATGTTCCAGTGTAATCTATACATATGACACATGTACAATACAGAGACAGCTGGGATAGATATGGTGGAGCTTTATGTTCCAGTGTAATCTATAAATATGACATATGTACAATAAAGAGACACCTGGGATAGGTATGGAGGAGCTTTATGTTCCAGTGTAATCTATACATGTCACATGTACAATAGACACCTGGGATAGGGAGGAGCTTTATGTTCCAGTGTAATCTATAAATATGTCACATGTACAATACAGACACACCTGGGATAGATATGGAGGAGCTTTAATCTTAAAATATGACACATGTACAATACAGAGACACCTGGGATAGATATTTAGGTGCTTTATGTTCCAGTGTAATCTATACATATGACACATGTACAATACAGTGACACCTGGGATAGATATGGAGGAGCTTTATGTTCCAGTGTAATCTATAAATATGACATATGTACAATAAAGACACACCTGGGATAGATATGGAGGAGCTTTATGTTCCAGTGTAATCTATAAATATGACACATGTACAATACAGAGACACCTGGGATAGATATGGAGGAGCTTTATGTTCCAGTGTAATCTATACATGTCACATGTACAATACAGAGACACCTGGGATAGATATGGAGGAGCTTTATGTTCCAATGTAATCTATACATATGACACATGTACAATACAGAGACACCTGGGATAGATATGGAGGAGCTTTTTGTTCCAGTGTAATCTATAAATATGACACATGTACATTAAAGAGACACCTGGGATAGATATGGAGGAGCTTTATGTTCCAGTGTAATCTATTCATGTCACATGTACAATTGACAAATGGGATAGGGAGTAGCATTATGTTCCAGTGTAATCTATATATATGTCACATGTACAATACAGAGACACCTGGGTTAGATATGGAGGAGCTTTATGTTCCAGTGTAAACTATAAATATGATATATGTACAATAAAGAGACACCTGGGATAGATATGGAGGAGCTTTATGTTCCAGTGTAATCTATAAATATGTCACATGTACAATACAGTGACACCTGGGATAGATATGGAGGAGCTTTATGTTACAGTATAATCTATACATATGACACATGTACAAAACAGAGACACCTGGGATAGATATGGAGGTGCTTTATGTACCAGTGTAATCTATAAATATGACACATGTACAATAAAGAGACACCTGGGATAGATATGGAGGAGCTTTATGTTCCAATGTAATCTATGCATGTCACATGTACAAAAGACAAATGGGATAGGGAGGAGCTTTATGTTCCAGTGTAATCTATAAATATGTCACATGTACAATACAGAGACACCTGGGATAGATATAGAGGAGCTTTATGTTCCATTGTAATCTATAAATATGACAAATGTACAAGACAGAGACACCTGGGATAGAAATGGAGGAGATTTATGTTCCAGTGCAATCTATACATGTCACATGTACAATAGACACCTGGGGTAGGGAAGAGCTTTATGTTCCAGTGTAATCTATAAATATGTCACATGTACAATACAGAGACACCTGGGATAGATATGGAGGAGCTTTATGTTCCAGTGTAATCTATAAATATGAAACATGTACAATACAGAGACACCTGGGATAGATATGGAGGAGCTTTATGTTCCAGTGTAATCTATACATATGACACATGTACAATACAGAGACACCTGGGATAGATATGGAGGAGCTTTATGTTCCAGTGTAAACTATAAATATGTCACATGTACAATACAGAGACACCTGGGATAGATATGGAGGAGCTTTATGTACCAGTGTAATCTATAAATATGACACATGTACAATACAGAGACACCTGGGATAGATATGGAGGAGCTTTATGTTCCAGTGTAATCTATACATATGACACATGTACAATACAGAGACACCTGGGATAGATATGGAGGAGCTTTATGTTCCAGTGTAATCTATAAATATGACATATGTACAATAAAGAGACACCTGGGATAGATATGGAGGAGCTTTATGTTCCAGTGTAATCTATAAATATGTCACATGTACAATACAGAGACACCTGGGATTGATATGGAGAAGCTTTATGTTCCATTGTAATCTATACATTTCACATGTACAATACAGAGACACCTGGGATAGATATGGAGGAGCTTTATGTTCCAGTGTAATCTATAAATATGACATATGTACAATAAAGAGACACCTGGGATAGATATGGAGGAGCTTTATGTTCCAGTGTAATCTATAAATATGTCACATGTACAATACAGACACACCTGTGATAGATATGGAGGAGCTTTATGTTCCAGAGTAATCTATACATATGACACATGTACAGTACAAAGACACCTGGGATAGATATGGAGGAGCTTTATGTTCCAGTGTAATCTATAAATATGACATATGTACAATAAAGAGACACCTGGGATAGATATGGAGGAGCTTTATGTTCCAGTGTAATCTATACATGTCACATGTACAATAGACACCTGGGATAGGGAGGAGCTTTATGTTCCAGTCTAATCTATAAATATGTCACATGTACAATACAGACACACCTGGGATAGATATGGAGGAGCTTTAATCTTAAAATATGACACATGTACAATACAGAGACACCTGGGATAGATATGGAGGAGCTTTATGTTCTAGTGTAATCTATACATATGACACATGTACAATACAGAGACACCTGGGATAGATATGGAGGAGCTTTATGTTCCAGTGTAATCTATAAATATGACATATGTACAATAAAGACACTCCTGGGATAGATATGGAGGAGCTTTATGTTCCAGTGTAATCTATAAATATGTCACATGTACAATACAGAGACACCTGGGATAGATATGGAGGAGCTTTATGTTCCAGTGTAATCTATACATGTCACATGTACAATACAGAGACACCTGGGATAGATATGTTGGAGCTTTATGTTCCAGTGTAATCTATACATATGACACATGTACAATACAGAGACACCTGGGATAGATATTGAGGAGCTTTTTGTTCCAATGTAATCTATAAATATGACACATGTACAATACAGACACACCAGGGATAGATATGGAGGAGCTTTATGTTCCAGTGTAATCTATAAATATCACACATGTACAATACAGAGACACCTGGGATAGATATGGAGGAGCTTTATGTTCCAGTGTAATCTATAAATATGTCACATGTACAATACAGAGACACCTTTGATAGATATGGAGGAGCTTTTTGTTCCAGTGTAATCTATAAATATCACATATGTAAAAAACAGAGACACCTGGGATAGATATGGAGGAGCTTTATGTTCCAGTGTAATCTATACATACGACACAAGTACAATACAGAGACACCTGGGATAGATATGGAGGAGCTTTATGTTCCAGTGTAATCTATAAATATGACATATGTACAATAAAGAGACACCTGGGATAGATATGGAGGAGCTTTATGTTCCAGTGTAATCTATAAATATGTCACATGTACAATACAGAGACACCTGGGATAGATATGGAGGAGCTTTATGTTCCAGTGTAATCTATACATGTCACATGTACAATACAGAGACACCTGAGATAGATATGGAGGAGCTTTATGTTCCAGTGTAATCTATACATATGACACATGTACAAAAGAGAGACACCTGGGATAGATATGGAGGAGCTTTATGTTCCAGTGTAATCTATAAATATGACACATGTACATTAAAGAGACACCTGGGATAGATATGGAGGAGCTTTATGTTCCAGTGTAATCTATTCATGTCACATGTACAATTGACAAATGGGATAGGGAGGAGCTTTATGTTCCAGTGTAATCTATAAATATGTCACATGTACAATACAGAGACACCTGGGATAGATATGGAGGAGCTTTATGTTCCATTGTAATCTATAATTATGACACATGTACAATACAGAGATACCTGGGATAGATATGGAGGAGCTTTATGTTCCAGTGCAATCTATACATGTCACATGTACAATAGACACCTGGGATAGGGAGGAGCTTTATGTTCCAGTGTAATCTATAAATATGTCACATGTACACTACAGGCACACCTGGGATAGATATGGAGGAGCTTTATGTTCCAGTGTAATCTATAAAAATGAAACATGTACAATACAGAGACACCTGGGATAGATATGGAGGAGCTTTATGTTCCAGTGTAATCTATAAATATGTCACATGCACAATACAGAGACACCTGGGATAGATATGGAGGAGCTTTATGTTCCAGTGTAATCTATAAATATGACACATGTACAATACAGAGACACCTGGGATAAATATGGAGGAGCTTTATGTTCCAGTGTAATCTATACATATGACACATGTACAATACAGAGACACCTGGGATAGATATGGAGGAGCTTTATGTTCCAGTGTAATCTACAAATATGACATATGTACAATAAAGAGACACCTGGGATAGATATGGAGGAGCTTTATGTTCCAGTGTAATCTATAAATATGTCACATGTACAATACAGAGACACCTGGGATAGATATGGAGGAGCTTTATGTTCCAGTGTAATCTATACTTGTCACATGTACAATACAGAGACATCTGGGATAGATATGGAGGACCTTTATTTTCCAGTGTAATCTATACAAATGACACATGTACAATACAGAGACACCTGGGATAGATATGGAGGAGCTTTATGTTCCAGTGTAATCTATAAATATGACATATGTACAATAAAGAGACACCTGGGATAGATATGGAGGAGCTTTATGTTCCAGTGTAATCTATAAATATGTCACATGTACAATACAGACACACCTGTGATAGATATGGAGGAGCTTTATGTTCCAGTGTAATCTATACATATGACACATGTACAATACAGAGACAGCTGGGATAGATATGGTGGAGCTTTATGTTCCAGTGTAATCTATAAATATGACATATGTACAATAAAGAGACACCTGGGATAGATATGGAGGAGCTTTATGTTCCAGTGTAATCTATACATGTCACATGTACAATAGACACCTGGGATAGGGAGGAGCTTTATGTTCCAGTGTAATCTATAAATATGTCACATGTACAATACAGACACACCTGGGATAGATATGGAGGAGCTTTAATCTTAAAATATGACACATGTACAATACAGAGACACCTGGGATAGATATTTAGGTGCTTTATGTTCCAGTGTAATCTATACATATGACACATGTACAATACAGTGACACCTGGGATAGATATGGAGGAGCTTTTTGTTCCAGTGTAATCTATAAATATGACACATGTACAATACAGACACACCTGGGATAGATATGGAGGAGCTTTATGTTCCAGTGTAATCTATAAATATCACACATGTACATTACAGAGACACCTGGGATAGATATGGAGGAGCTTTATGTTCCAGTGTAATCTATAAATATGTCACATGTACAATACAGAGACACCTTTGATAGATATGGAGGAGCTTTATGTTCCAGTGTAATCTATAAATATCACATATGTACAAAACAGAGACACCTGGGATAGATATGGAGGAGCTTTATGTTCCAGTGTAATCTATAAATATGACACATGTACAATAAAGAGACACCTGGGATAGATATGGAGGAGCTTTATGTTCCAGTGTAATCTATACATGTCACATGTACAATAGACACCTGGGATTGGGAGGAGCTTTATGTTCCAGTGTAATCTATAAATATGTCACATGTACAACACAGAGACACCTGGGATAGATATGGAGGAGCTTTATGTTCCAGTGTAAACTATAAATATGACAAATGTACAATACAGAGACACCTGGGATAGATATGGAGGAGATTTATGTTCCAGTGTAATCTATACATACGACACAAGTACAATACAGAGACACCTGGGATAGATATGGAGGAGCTTTATGTTCCAGTGTAATCTATAAATATGACATATGTACAATAAAGAGACACCTGGGATAGATATGGAGGAGCTTTATGTTCCATTGTAATCTATAATTATGACACATGTACAATACAGAGATACCTGGGATAGATATGGAGGAGCTTTATGTTCTAGTGTAATCTATACAAATGACACATGTACAATACAGAGACACCTGGGATAGATATGGAGGAGCTTTATGTTCCAGTGTAATCTATAAATATGACATATGTACAATAAAGAGACACCTGGGATAGATATGGAGGAGCTTTATGTTCCAGTGTAATCTATAAATATGTCACATGTACAATACAGAGACACCTGGGATAGATATGGAGGAGCTATATGTTCCAGTGTAATCTATACTTGTCACATGTACAATACAGAGACATCTGGGATAGATATGGAGGACCTTTATTTTCCAGTGTAATCTATACAAATGACACATGTACAATACAGAGACACCTGGGATAGATATGGAGGAGCTTTATGTTCCAGTGTAATCTATAAATATGACATATGTACAATAAAGAGACACCTGGGATAGATATGGAGGAGCTTTATGTTCCAGTGTAATCTATAAATATGTCACATGTACAATACAGACACACCTGTGATAGATATGGAGGAGCTTTATGTTCCAGTGTAATCTATACATATGACACATGTACAATACAGAGACAGCTGGGATAGATATGGTGGAGCTTTATGTTCCAGTGTAATCTATAAATATGACATATGTACAATAAAGAGACACCTGGGATAGATATGGAGGAGCTTTATGTTCCAGTGTAATCTATACATGTCACATGTACAATAGACACCTGGGATAGGGAGGAGCTTTATGTTCCAGTGTAATCTATAAATATGACACATGTACAATACAGACACACCTGGGATAGATATGGAGGAGCTTTAATCTTAAAATATGACACATGTACAATACAGAGACACCTGGGATAGATATTTAGGTGCTTTATGTTCCAGTGTAATCTATACATATGACACATGTACAATACAGTGACACCTGGGATAGATATGGAGGAGCTTTATGTTCCAGTGTAATCTATAAATATGACATATGTACAATAAAGACACACCTGGGATAGATATGGAGGAGCTTTATGTTCCAGTGTAATCTATAAATATGTCACATGTACAATACAGAGACACCTGGGATAGATATGGAGGAGCTTTATGTTCCAGTGTAATCTATACATGTCACATGTACAATACAGAGACACCTGGGATAGATATGTTGGAGCTTTATGTTCCAATGTAATCTATACATATGACACATGTACAATACAGAGACACCTGGGATAGATATGGAGGAGCTTTTTGTTCCAGTGTAATCTATAAATATGACACATGTACAATACAGACACAACTGGGATAGATATGGAGGAGCTTTATGTTCCAGTGTAATCTATAAATATCACACATGTACATTACAGAGACACCTGGGATAGATATGGAGGAGCTTTATGTTCCAGTGTAATCTATAAATATGTCACATGTACAATACAGAGACACGTTTGATAGATATGGAGGAGCTTTATGTTCCAGTGTAATCTATAAATATCACATATGTACAAAACAGAGACACCTGGGATAGATATGGAGGAGCTTTATGTTCCAGTGTAATCTATAAATATGACACATGTACAATAAAGAGACACCTGGGATAGATATGGAGGAGCTTTATGTTCCAGTGTAATCTATACATGTCACATGTACAATAGACACCTGGGATTGGGAGGAGCTTTATGTTCCAGTGTAATCTATAAATATGTCACATGTACAACACAGAGACACCTGGGATAGATATGGAGGAGCTTTATGTTCCAGTGTAAACTATAAATATGACACATGTACAATACAGAGACACCTGGGATAGATATGGAGGAGTTTTATGTTCCAGTGTAATCTATACATACGACACAAGTACAATACAGAGACACCTGGGATAGATATGGAGGAGCTTTATGTTCCAGTGTAATCTATAAATATGACATATGTACAATAAAGACACTCCTGGGATAGATATGGAGGAGCTTTATGTTCCAGTGTAATCTATAAATATGTCACATGTACAATACAGAGACACCTGGGATAGATATGGAGGAGCTTTATGTTCCAGTGTAATCTATACATGTCACATGTACAATACAGAGACACCTGGGATAGATATGTTGGAGCTTTATGTTCCAGTGTAATCTATACATATGACACATGTACAATACAGAGACACCTGGGATAGATATTGAGGAGCTTTTTGTTCCAATGTAATCTATAAATATGACACATGTACAATACAGACAAACCAGGGATAGATATGGAGGAGCTTTATGTTCCAGTGTAATCTATAAATATCACACATGTACAATACAGAGACACCTGGGATAGATATGGAGGAGCTTTATGTTCCAGTGTAATCTATAAATATGTCACATGTACAATACAGAGACACCTTTGATAGATATGGAGGAGCTTTTTGTTCCAGTGTAATCTATAAATATCACATATGTAAAAAACAGAGACACCTGGGATAGATATGGAGGAGCTTTATGTTCCAGTGTAATCTATACATACGACACAAGTACAATACAGAGACACCTGGGATAGATATGGAGGAGCTTTATGTTCCAGTGTAATCTATAAATATGACATATGTACAATAAAGAGACACCTGGGATAGATATGGAGGAGCTTTATGTTCCAGTGTAATCTATAAATATGTCACATGTACAATACAGAGACACCTGGGATAGATATGGAGGAGCTTTAATCTTAAAATATGACACATGTACAATACAGAGACACCTGGGATAGATATTTAGGTGCTTTATGTTCCAGTGTAATCTATACATATGACACATTTACAATACAGTGACACCTGGGATAGATATGGAGGAGCTTTATGTTCCAGTGTAATCTATAAATATGACATATGTACAATAAAGACACACCTGGGATAGATATGGAGGAGCTTTATGTTCCAGTGTAATCTATAAATATGTCACATGTACAATACAGAGACACCTGGGATAGATATGGAGGAGCTTTATGTTCCAGTGTAATCTATACATGTCACATGTACAATACAGAGACACCTGGGATAGATATGTTGGAGCTTTATGTTCCAATGTAATCTATACATATGACACATGTACAATACAGAGACACCTGGGATAGATATGGAGGAGCTTTTTGTTCCAGTGTAATCTATAAATATGACACATGTACAATACAGACACAACTGGGATAGATATGGAGGAGCTTTATGTTCCAGTGTAATCTATAAATATCACACATGTACATTACAGAGACACCTGGGATAGATATGGAGGAGCTTTATGTTCCAGTGTAATCTATAAATATGTCACATGTACAATACAGAGACACGTTTGATAGATATGGAGGAGCTTTATGTTCCAGTGTAATCTATAAATATCACATATGTACAAAACAGAGACACCTGGGATAGATATGGAGGAGCTTTATGTTCCAGTGTAATCTATAAATATGACACATGTACAATAAAGAGACACCTGGGATAGATATGGAGGAGCTTTATGTTCCAGTGTAATCTATACATGTCACATGTACAATAGACACCTGGGATTGGGAGGAGCTTTATGTTCCAGTGTAATCTATAAATATGTCACATGTACAACACAGAGACACCTGGGATAGATATGGAGGAGCTTTATGTTCCAGTGTAAACTATAAATATGACACATGTACAATACAGAGACACCTGGGATAGATATGGAGGAGATTTATGTTCCAGTGTAATCTATACATACGACACAAGTACAATACAGAGACACCTGGGATAGATATGGAGGAGCTTTATGTTCCAGTGTAATCTATAAATATGACATATGTACAATAAAGACACTCCTGGGATAGATATGGAGGAGCTTTATGTTCCAGTGTAATCTATAAATATGTCACATGTACAATACAGAGACACCTGGGATAGATATGGAGGAGCTTTATGTTCCAGTGTAATCTATACATGTCACATGTACAATACAGAGACACCTGGGATAGATATGTTGGAGCTTTATGTTCCAGTGTAATCTATACATATGACACATGTACAATACAGAGACACCTGGGATAGATATTGAGGAGCTTTTTGTTCCAATGTAATCTATAAATATGACACATGTACAATACAGACAAACCAGGGATAGATATGGAGGAGCTTTATGTTCCAGTGTAATCTATAAATATCACACATGTACAATACAGAGACACCTGGGATAGATATGGAGGAGCTTTATGTTCCAGTGTAATCTATAAATATGTCACATGTACAATACAGAGACACCTTTGATAGATATGGAGGAGCTTTTTGTTCCAGTGTAATCTATAAATATCACATATGTAAAAAACAGAGACACCTGGGATAGATATGGAGGAGCTTTATGTTCCAGTGTAATCTATACATACGACACAAGTACAATACAGAGACACCTGGGATAGATATGGAGGAGCTTTATGTTCCAGTGTAATCTATAAATATGACATATGTACAATAAAGAGACACCTGGGATAGATATGGAGGAGATTTATGTTCCAGTGTAATCTATAAATATGTCACATGTACAATACAGAGACACCTGGGATAGATATGGAGGAGCTTTATGTTCCAGTGTAATCTATACATGTCACATGTACAATACAGAGACACCTGAGATAGATATGGAGGAGCTTTATGTTCCAGTGTAATCTATACATATGACACATGTACAAAACAGAGACACCTGGGATAGATATGGAGGAGCTTTATGTTCCAGTGTAATCTATAAATATGACACATGTACATTAAAGAGACACCTGGGATAGATATGGAGGAGCTTTATGTTCCAGTGTAATCTATTCATGTCACATGTACAATTGACAAATGGGATAGGGAGGAGCTTTATGTTCCAGTGTAATCTATAAATATGTCACATGTACAATACAGAGACACCTGGGATAGATATGGAGGAGCTTTATGTTCCATTGTAATCTATAATTATGACACATGTACAATACAGAGATACCTGGGATAGATATGGAGGAGCTTTATGTTCCAGTGCAATCTATACATGTCACATGTACAATAGACACCTGGGATAGGGAGGAGCTTTATGTTCCAGTGTAATCTATAAATATGTCACATGTACACTACAGGCACACCTGGGATAGATATGGAGGAGCTTTATGTTCCAGTGTAATCTATAAATATGAAACATGTACAATACAGAGACACCTGGGATAGATATGGAGGAGCTTTATGTTCCAGTGTAATCTATAAATATGTCACATGCACAATACAGAGACACCTGGGATAGATATGGAGGAGCTTTATGTTCCAGTGTAATCTATAAATATGACACATGTACAATACAGAGACACTTGGGATAGATATGGAGGAGCTTTATGTTCCAGTGTAATCTATACATATGACACATGTACAATACAGAGACACCTGGGATAGATATGGAGGAGCTTTATGTTCCAGTGTAATCTACAAATATGACATATGTACAATAAAGAGACACCTGGGATAGATATGGAGGAGCTTTATGTTCCAGTGTAATCTATAAATATGTCACATGTACAATACAGAGACACCTGGGATAGATATGGAGGAGCTTTATGTTCCAGTGTAATCTATACTTGTCACATGTACAATACAGAGACATCTGGGATAGATATGGAGGACCTTTATTTTCCAGTGTAATCTATACAAATGACACATGTACAATACAGAGACACCTGGGATAGATATGGAGGAGCTTTATGTTCCAGTGTAATCTATAAATATGACATATGTACAATAAAGAGACACCTGGGATAGATATGGAGGAGCTTTATGTTCCAGTGTAATCTATAAATATGTCACATGTACAATACAGACACACCTGTGATAGATATGGAGGAGCTTTATGTTCCAGTGTAATCTATACATATGACACATGTACAATACAGAGACAGCTGGGATAGATATGGTGGAGCTTTATGTTCCAGTGTAATCTATAAATATGACATATGTACAATAAAGAGACACCTGGGATAGATATGGAGGAGCTTTATGTTCCAGTGTAATCTATACATGTCACATGTACAATAGACACCTGGGATAGGGAGGAGCTTTATGTTCCAGTGTAATCTATAAATATGACACATGTACAATACAGACACACCTGGGATAGATATGGAGGAGCTTTAATCTTAAAATATGACACATGTACAATACAGAGACACCTGGGATAGATATTTAGGTGCTTTATGTTCCAGTGTAATCTATACATATGACACATGTACAATACAGTGACACCTGGGATAGATATGGAGGAGCTTTATGTTCCAGTGTAATCTATAAATATGACATATGTACAATAAAGACACACCTGGGATAGATATGGAGGAGCTTTATGTTCCAGTGTAATCTATAAATATGTCACATGTACAATACAGAGACACCTGGGATAGATATGGAGGAGCTTTATGTTCCAGTGTAATCTATACATGTCACATGTACAATACAGAGACACCTGGGATAGATATGTTGGAGCTTTATGTTCCAATGTAATCTATACATATGACACATGTACAATACAGAGACACCTGGGATAGATATGGAGGAGCTTTTTGTTCCAGTGTAATCTATAAATATGACACATGTACAATACAGACACACCTGGGATAGATATGGAGGAGCTTTATGTTCCAGTGTAATCTATAAATATCACACATGTACATTACAGAGACACCTGGGATAGATATGGAGGAGCTTTATGTTCCAGTGTAATCTATAAATATGTCACATGTACAATACAGAGACACCTTTGATAGATATGGAGGAGCTTTATGTTCCAGTGTAATCTATAAATATCACATATGTACAAAACAGAGACACCTGGGATAGATATGGAGGAGCTTTATGTTCCAGTGTAATCTATAAATATGACACATGTACAATAAAGAGACACCTGGGATAGATATGGAGGAGCTTTATGTTCCAGTGTAATCTATACATGTCACATGTACAATAGACACCTGGGATTGGGAGGAGCTTTATGTTCCAGTGTAATCTATAAATATGTCACATGTACAACACAGAGACACCTGGGATAGATATGGAGGAGCTTTATGTTCCAGTGTAAACTATAAATATGACACATGTACAATACAGAGACACCTGGGATAGATATGGAGGAGATTTATGTTCCAGTGTAATCTATACATACGACACAAGTACAATACAGAGACACCTGGGATAGATATGGAGGAGCTTTATGTTCCAGTGTAATCTATAAATATGACATATGTACAATAAAGAGACACCTGGGATAGATATGGAGGAGCTTTATGTTCCATTGTAATCTATAATTATGACACATGTACAATACAGAGATACCTGGGATAGATATGGAGGAGCTTTATGTTCCAGTGCAATCTATACATGTCACATGTACAATAGACACCTGGGATAGGGAGGAGCATTATGTTCCAGTGTAATCTATACATATGACACATGTACAATACAGAGACACCTGGGATAGATATGGAGGAGCTTTATGTTCCAGTGTAATCTATAAATATGACATATGGACAATAAAGAGACACCTGGGATAGATATGGAGAAGCTTTACGTTCCAGTGTAATCTATAAATATGTCACATGTACAATACAGACACACCTGGGATAGATATGGAGGAGCTTTATGTTCCATTGTAAACTATAAATATGACACATGTACAATACAGAGACACCTGGGATAGATATGGAGGAGCTTTATGTTCCAGTGTAATCTATACATATGACACATGTACAAAACAGAGACACCTGGGATAGATATGGAGGAGCTTTATGTTCCAGTGTAATCTATAAATATGACACATGTACATTAAAGAGACACCTGGGATAGATATGGAGGAGCTTTATGTTCCAGTGTAATCTATTGATGTCACATGTACAATTGACAAATGGGATAGGGAGTAGCTTTATGTTCCAGTGTAATCTATAAATATGTCACATGTACAATACAGAGACACCTGGGTTAGATATGGAGGAGCTTTATGTTCCAGTGTAAACCATAAATATGACATATGTACAATAAAGAGACACCTGGGATAGATATGGAGGAGCTTTATGTTCCAGTGTAATCTATAAATATGTCACATGTACAATACAGAGACACCTGGGATAGATATGGAGGAGCTTTATGTTCCATTGTAATCTATAAATGTCACATGTACAATACAGAGACACCTTTGATAGATATGGAGGAGCTTTATGTTCCAGTGTAATCTATACATATAACACATGTACAAAACAGAGACACCTGGGATTGATATGGAGGAGCTTTATGTTCCAGTGTAATCTATAAATATGACACATGTACAATAAAGAGACACCTGGGATAGATATGGAGGAGCTTTATGTTCCAGTGTAATCTATGCATGTCACATGTACAATAGACAAATGGGATAGGGAGGAGCTTTATGTTCCAGTGTAATCTATAAATACGTCACATGTACAATACAGAGACACCTGGGATAGATATGGAGGAGCTTTATGTTCCATTGCAATCTATAAATATGACTCATGTACAATACAGAGACACCTGGGATAGATATGGAGGAGCTTTATGTTCCAGTGCAATCTATACATGTCACATGTACAATAGACACCTGGGATAGGGAGGAGCTTTATGTTCCAGTGTAATCTATAAATATGTCACATGTACAATACAGAGACACCTGGGATAGATATGGAGGAGCTTTATGTTCCAGTGTAATCTATAAATATGAAACATGTACAATACAGAGACACCTGGGATAGATATGGAGGAGCTTTATGTTCCAGTGTAATCTATACATATGACACATGTACAATACAGAGACACCTGGGATAGATATGGAGGAGCTTTATGTTCCAGTGTAATCTATAAATATGTCACATGTACAATACAGAGACACCTGGGATAGATATGGAGGAGCTTTATGTACCAGTGTAATCTATAAATATGACACATGTACAATACAGAGACACCTGGGATAGATATGGAGGAGCTTTATGTTCCAGTGTAATCTATACATATGACACATGTACAATACAGAGACACCTGGGATAGATATGGAGGAGCTTTATGTTCCAGTGTAATCTATAAATATGACATATGTACAATAAAGAGACACCTGGGATAGATATGGAGGAGCTTTATGTTCCAGTGTAATCTATAAATATGTCACATGTACAATACAGAGACACCTGGGATAGATATGGAGGAGCTTTATGTTCCATTGTAATCTATACATTTCACATGTACAATACACAGACATCTGGGATAGATATGGAGGAGCTTTATGTTCCAGTGTAATCTATACAAATGACACATGTACAATACAGAGACACCTGGGATAGATATGGAGGAGCTTTATGTTCCAGTGTAATCTATAAATATGACATATGTACAATAAAGAGACACCTGGGATAGATATGGAGGAGCTTTATGTTCCAGTGTAATCTATACATGTCACATGTACAATAGACACCTGGGATAGGGAGGAGCTTTATGTTCCAGTGTAATCTATAAATATGTCACATGTACAATACAGACACACCTGGGATAGATATGGAGGAGCTTTAATCTTAAAATATGACACATGTACAATACAGACACACCTGTGATAGATATGGAGGAGCTTTATGTTCCAGTGTAATCTATACGTATGACACATGTACAATACAGAGACACCTGGGATAGATATGGAGGAGCTTTATGTTCCAGTGTAATCTATAAATATGACATATGTACAATAAAGAGACACCTGGGATAGATATGGAGGAGCTTTATGTTCCAGTGTAATCTATACATGTCACATGTACAATAGACACCTGGGATAGGGAGGAGCTTTATGTTCCAGTGTAATCTATAAATATGTCACATGTACAATACAGACACACCTGGGATAGATATGGAGGAGCTTTAATCTTAAAATATGACACATGTACAATACAGAGACACCTGGGATAGATATGGAGGAGCTTTATGTTCCATTGTAATCTATACATTTCACATGTACAATACAGAGACATCTGGGATAGATATGGAGGAGCTTTATGTTCCAGTGTAATCTATACAAATTACACATGTACAATACAGAGACACCTGGGATAGATATGGAGGAGCTTTATGTTCCAGTGTAATCTATAAATATGACATATGTACAATAAAGAGACACCTGGGATAGATATGGAGGAGCTTTATGTTCCAGTGTAATCTATAAATATGTCACATGTACAATACAGACACACCTGTGATAGATATGGAGGAGCTTTATGTTCCAGTGTAATCTATACATATGACACATGTACAATACAGAGACACCTGGGATAGATATGGAGGAGCTTTATGTTCCAGTGTAATCTATAAATATGACATATGTACAATAAAGAGACACCTGGGATAGATATGGAGGAGCTTTATGTTCCAGTGTAATCTATACATGTCACATGTACAATAGACACCTGGGATAGGGAGGAGCTTTATGTTCCAGTGTAATCTATAAATATGTCACATGTACAATACAGACACACCTGGGATAGATATGGAGGAGCTTTAATCTTAAAATATGACACATGTACAATACAGAGACACCTGGGATAGATATGGAGGAGCTTTATGTTCCATTGTAATCTATACATTTCACATGTACAATACAGAGACATCTGGGATAGATATGGAGGAGCTTTATGTTCCAGTGTAATCTATACAAATGACACATGTACAATACAGAGACACCTGGGATAGATATGGAGGAGCTTTATGTTCCAGTGTAATCTATAAATATGACATATGTACAATAAAGAGACACCTGGGATAGATATGGAGGAGCTTTATGTTCCAGTGTAATCTATAAATATGTCACATGTACAATACAGACACACCTGTGATAGATATGGAGGAGCTTTATGTTCCAGTGTAATCTATACATATGACACATGTACAATACAGAGACACCTGGCATAGATATGGAGGAGCTTTATGTTCCAGTGTAATCTATAAATATGACATATGTACAATAAAGAGACACCTGGGATAGATATGGAGGAGCTTTATGTTCCAGTGTAATCTGTACATGTCACATGTACAATAGACACCTGGGATAGGGAGGAGCTTTATGTTCCAGTGTAATCTATAAATATGTCACATGTACAATACAGACACACCTGGGATAGATATGGAGGAGCTTTATGTTCCAGTGTAATCTATAAATATCACACATGTACAATACAGAGACACCTGGGATAGATATGGAGGAGCTTTATGTTCCAGTGTAATCTATAAATATGTCACATGTACAATACAGAGACACCTTTGATAGATATGGAGGAGCTTTATGTTCCAGTGAAATCTATAAATATCACATATGTACAAAACAGAGACACCTGGGATAGATATGGAGGAGCTTTATGTTCCAGTGTAATCTATACATACGACACAAGTACAATACAGAGACACCTGGGATAGATATGGAGGAGCTTTATGTTTCAGTGTAATCTATAAATATGACATATGTACAATAAAGAGACACCTGGGATAGATATGGAGGAGCTTTATGTTCCAGTGTAATCTATAAATATGTCACATGTACAATACAGAGACACCTGGGATAGATATGGAGGAGCTTTATGTTCCAGTGTAATCTATACATGTCACATGTACAATACAGAGACACCTGGGATAGATATGGAGGAGCTTTATGTTCCAGTGTAATCTATACATATGACACATGTAAAATACAGACACACCTGGGATAGATATGGAGGAGCTTTATGTTCCATTGTAATCTATAAATATCACATATGTACAATACAGAGACACCTGGGATAGATATGGAGGAGCTTTATGTTCCAGTGTAATCTATAAATATGACACATGTACAATACAGAGACACCTGGGATAGATATGGAGGAGCTTTATGTTCCAGTGTAATCTATACATATAACACATGTACAATACAGAGACACCTGGGATAGATATGGAGGAGCTTTATGTTCCAGTGTAATCTATAAATATGACATATGTACAATAAAGAGACACCTGGGATAGATATGGAGGAGCTTTATGTTGCAGTGTAATCTATACATGTCACATGTAGAATAGACACCTGGGATAGGGAGGAGCTTTATGTTCCATTGTAATCTATAAATATGTCACATGTACAATACAGAGACACCTGGGATAGATATGGATGAGCTTTATGTTCCATTGTAATCTATAAATTTGACACATGTACAATACAGAGACACCTGGGATAGATATTGAGGAGCTTTATATTCCAGTGTAATCTATACATATGACACATGTACAATACAGAGACACCTGGGATAGATATGGAGGAGCTTTATGTTCCAGTGTAATCTATAAATATGACATATGTACAATAAAGAGACACCTGGGATAGATATGGAGGAGCTTTATGTTCCAGTGTAATCTATAAATATGTCACATGTACAATACAGAGAAACCTGGGATAGATATGGAGGAGCTTTATGTTCCAGTGTAATCTATACATGTCACATGTACAATACAGAGACACCTGGGATAGATATGGAGGAGCTTTATGTTCCAGAGTAATCTATACATATGACACATGTACAAAACAGAGACACCTGGGATAGATATGGAGAAGCTTTATGTTCCAGTGTAATCTATACATGTCAAATGTACAATAGACACCTGGGATAGTGAGGAGCTTTATGTTCCAGTGTAATCTATAAATATGTCACATGTACAACACAGAGACACCTGGGATAGATATGGAGGAGCTTTACGTTCCAGTGTAAACTATAAATATGACACATGTACAATACAGAGACACCTGGGATAGATATGGAGGAGCTTTATGTTCCAGTGTAATCTATACATACGACACAAGTACAATACAGAGACACCTGGGATAGATATGGAGGAGCTTTATGTTCCAGTGTAATCTATAAATATGACATATGTACAATAAAGAGACACCTGGGATAGATATGGAGGAGCTTTATGTTCCAGTGTAATCTATAAATATGTCACATGTACAATACAGAGACACCTGGGATATATATGGAGGAGCTTTATGTTCCAGTGTAATCAATACATGTCACATGTACAATACAGAGACACCTGGGATAGATATGGAGGAGCTTTATGTTCCAGTGTAATCTATACATATGAGACATGTACAAAACAGAGACACCTGGGATAGATATGGAGGAGCATTATGTTCCAGTGTAATCTATAAATATGACACATGTACATTAATGAGACACCTGGGAAAGATATGGAGGAGCTTTATGTTCCAGTGTAATCTATAAATATGTCACATGTACAATACAGAGACACCTGGGATAGATATGGAGGAGCTTTATGTTCCAGTGTAATCTATACATGTCACATGTACAATACAGAGACACCTGGGATAGATATGGAGGAGCTCTATGTTCCAGTGTAATCTATACATATGACACATGTACAAAACAGAGACACCTGGGATAGATATGGAGGAGCTTTATGTTCCAGTGTAATCTATAAATATGACACATGCACATTAATGAGACACCTGGGATAGATATGGAGGAGCTTTATGTTCCAGTGTAATCTATTCATGTCACATGTACAATTGACAAATGGGAAAGGGAGTAGCTTTATGTTCCAGTGTAATCTATAAATATGTCACATGTACAATACAGAGACACCTGGGTTAGATATGGAGGAGCTTTATGTTCCAGTGTAAACTATAAATATGACACATGTACAATACAGAGACACCTGGGATAGATATGGAGGAGCTTTATGTTCCAGTGTAATCTATACATATGACACATGTACAATACAGAGACACCTGGGATAGATATGGAGGAGCTTTATGTTCCAGTGTAATCTATAAATATGACATATGTACAATAAAGAGACACCTGGGATAGATATGGAGGAGCTTTATGTTCCAGTGTAATCTATACATATGACACATGTACAATACAGAGACACCTGGGATAGATATGGAGGAGCTTTATGTTCCAGTGTAATCTATAAATATGACATATGGACAATAAAGAGACACCTGGGATAGATATGGAGAAGCTTTACGTTCCAGTGTAATCTATAAATATGTCACATGTACAATACAGACTCACCTGGGATAGATATGGAGGAGCTTTATGTTCCATTGTAATCTATAAATATCACATATGTACAATACAGAGACACCTGGGATAGATATGGAGGAGCTTTATGTTCCAGTGTAATCTCTAAATATGACACATGTACAATACAGAGACACCTGGGATAGATATGGAGGAGCTTTAAGTTCCAGTGTAATCTATAAATATGACATATGTACAATAAAGAGACACCTGGGATAGATATGGAGGAGCTTTATGTTGCAGTGTAATCTATACATGTCACATGTACAATAGACACCTGGGATAGGGAGGAGCTTTATGTTCCAGTGTAATCTATAAATATGTCACATGTACAATACAGAGACTCCTGGGATAGATATGGATGTGCTTTATGTTCCATTGTAATCTATAAATATGACACATGTACAATACAGAGACACCTGGGATAGATATTGAGGAGCTTTATATTCCAGTGTAATCTATACATATGACACATGTACAATACAGAGACACCTGGGATAGATATGGAGGAGCTTTATGTTCCAGTGTAATCTATAAATATGACATATGTACAATAAAGAGACACCTGGGATAGATATGGAGGAGCTTTATGTTCCAGTGTAATCTATAAATATGTCACATGTACAATACAGAGACACCTGGGATAGATATGGAGGAGCTTTATGTTCCAGTGTAATCTATACTTGTCACATGTACAATACAGAGACACCTGGGATAGATATGGAGGAGCTTTATGTTCCAGTGTAATCTATACATATGACACATGTACAAAACAGAGACACCTGGGATAGATATGGAGAAGCTTTATGTTCCAGTGTAATCTATACATGTCACATGTACAATAGACACCTGGGATAGGGAGGAGCTTTATGTTCCAGTGTAATCTATAAATATGTCACATGTACAACACAGAGACACCTGGGATAGATATGGAGGAGCTTTACGTTCCAGTGTAAACTATAAATATGACACATGTACAATACAGAGACACCTGGGATAGATATGGAGGAGCTTTATGTTCCAGTGTAATCTATACATACGACACAAGTACAATACAGAGACATCTGGGATAGATATGGAGGAGCTTTATGTTCCAGTGTAATCTATAAATATGACATATGTACAATAAAGAGACACCTGGGATAGATATTGAGGAGCTTTATATTCCAGTGTAATCTATACATATGACACATGTACAATACAGAGACACCTGGGATAGATATGGAGGAGCTTTATGTTCCAGCGTAATCTATAAATATGACATATGTACAATAAAGAGACACCTGGGATAGATATGGAGGAGCTTTATGTTCCAGTGTAATCTATAAATATGTCACATGTACAATACAGAGACACCTGGGATAGATATGGAGGAGCTTTATGTTCCAGTGTAATCTATACATGTCACATGTACAATACAGAGACACCTGGGATAGATATGGAGGAGCTTTATGTTCCAGTGTAATCTATACATATGACACATGTACAAAACAGAGACACCTGGGATAGATATGGAGAAGCTTTATGTTCCAGTGTAATCTATACATGTCACATGTACAATAGACACCAGGGATAGGGAGGAGCTTTATGTTCCAGTGTAATCTATAAATATGTCACATGTACAACACAGAGACACCTGGGATAGATATGGAGGAGCTTTACGTTCCAGTGTAAACTATAAATATGACACATGTACAATACAGAGACACCTGGGATAGATATGGAGGAGCTTTATGTTCCAGTGTAATCTATACATACGACACAAGTACAATACAGAGACACCTGGGATAGATATGGAGGAGCTTTAAGTTCCAGTGTAATCTATAAATATGACATATGTACAATAAAGAGACACCTGGGATAGATATGGAGGAGCTTTATGTTCCAGTGTAATCTATAAATATGTCACATGTACAATACAGAGACACCTGGGATAGATATGGAGGAGATTTATGTTCCAGTGTAATCTATACATGTCACATGTACAATACAGAGACACCTGGGATAGATATGGAGGAGCATTATGTTCCAGTGTAATCTATACATATGACACATGTACAAAACAGAGACACCTGGGATAGATATGGAGGAGCTTTATGTTCCAGTGTAATCTATAAATATGACACATGTACATTAATGAGACACCTGGGATAGATATGGAGGAGCTTTATGTTCCAGTGTAATCTATTCATGTCATATGTACAATTGACAAATGGGATAGATATGGAGGAGCTTTATGTTCCAGTGTAATCTATAAATATGTCACATGTACAATACAGAGACACCTGGGTTAGATATGGAGGAGCTTTATGTTCCAGTGTAAACTATAAATATGACACATGTACAATACAGAGACACCTGGGATAGATATGGAGGAGCTTTATGTTCCAGTGTAATCTATACATATGACACATGTACAATACAGAGACACCTGGGATAGATATGGAGGAGCTTTATGTTCCAGTGTAATCTATAAATATGACATATGTACAATAAAGAGACACCTGGGATAGATATGGAGGAGCTTTATGTTCCAGTGTAATCTATACATATGACACATGTACAATACAGAGACACCTGGGATAGATATGGAGGAGCTTTATGTTCCAGTGTAATCTATAAATATGACATATGGACAATAAAGAGACACCTGGATAGATATGGAGAAGCTTTACGTTCCAGTGTAATCTATAAATATGTCACATGTACAATACAGACACACCTGGGATAGATATGGAGGAGCTTTATGTTCCATTGTAATCTATAAATATGACACATGTACAATACAGAGACACCTGGGATAGATATGGAGGAGCTTTATGTTCCAGTGTAATCTATACATATGACACATGTACAATACAGAGACACCTGGGATAGATATGGAGGAGCTTTATGTTCCAGTGTAATCTATAAATATGACATATGTACAATAAAGAGACACCTGGGATAGATATGGAGGAGCTTTATGTTGCAGTGTAATCTATACATGTCACATGTACAATAGACACCTGGGATAGGGAGGAGCTTTATGTTCCAGTGTAATCTATAAATATGTCACATGTACAATACAGAGACACTTGGGATAGATATGGATGAGCTTTATGTTCCATTGTAATCTATAATTATGACACATGTACAATACAGAGACACCTGGGATAGATATGGAGGAGCTTTATGTTCCAGTGTAATCTATACATATGACACATGTACAATACAGAGACACCTGGGATAGATATGGAGGAGCTTTATGTTCCAGTGTAATCTATAAATATGACATATGTACAATAAAGAGACACCTGGGATAGATATGGAGGAGCTTTATGTTGCAGTGTAATCTATACATGTCACATGTACAATAGACACCTGGGATAGGGAGGAGCTTTCTGTTCCAGTGTAATCTATAAATATGTCACATGTACAATACAGAGACACCTGGGATAGATATGGATGAGCTTTATGTTCCATTGTAATCTATAAATATGACACATGTACATTACAGAGACACCTGGGATAGATATGGAGGAGCTTTATGTTCCAGTGTAATCTATACATATGACACATGTACAATACAGAGACACCTGGGATAGAAATGGAGGAGCTTTATGTTCCAGTGTAATCTATAAATATGACATATGTACAATAAAGAGACACCTGGGATAGATATGGAGGAGCTTTATGTTCCAGTGTAATCTATAAATATGTCACTTGTACAATACAGAGACACCTGGGATAGATATGGAGGAGCTTTATGTTCCAGTGTAATCTATAAATATGACATATGTACAATAAAGAGACACCTGGGATAGATATGGAGGAGCTTTATGTTGCAGTGTAATCTATACATGTCACATGTACAATAGACACCTGGGATAGGGAGGAGCTTTATGTTCCAGTGTAATCTATAAATATGTCACATGTACAATACAGAGACACCTGGGATAGATATGGATGAGCTTTATGTTCCATTGTAATCTATAATTATGACACATGTACAATACAGAGACACCTGGGATAGATATGGAGGAGCTTTATGTTCCAGTGTAATCTATACATATGACACATGTACAATACAGAGACACCTGGGATAGATATGGAGGAGCTTTATGTTCCAGTGTAATCTATAAATATGACATATGTACAATAAAGAGACACCTGGGATAGATATGGAGGAGCTTTATGTTGCAGTGTAATCTATACATGTCACATGTACAATAGACACCTGGGATAGGGAGGAGCTTTCTGTTCCAGTGTAATCTATAAATATGTCACATGTACAATACAGAGACACCTGGGATAGATATGGATGAGCTTTATGTTCCATTGTAATCTATAAATATGACACATGTCCATTACAGAGACACCTGGGATAGATATGGAGGAGCTTTATGTTCCAGTGTAATCTATACATATGACACATGTACAATACAGAGACACCTGGGATAGATATGGAGGAGCTTTATGTTCCAGTGTAATCTATAAATATGACATATGTACAATAAAGAGACACCTGGGATAGATATGGAGGAGCTTTATGTTCCAGTGTAATCTATAAATATGTCACGTGTACAATACAGAGACACCTGGGATAGATACGGAGGAGCTTTATGTTCCAGTGTAATCTATACATGTCACATGTACAATACAGAGACACCTGGGATAGATATGGAGGAGCTCTATGTTCTAGTGTAATCTATACATATGACACATGTACAAAACAGAGACACCTGGGATAGATATGGAGGAGCTTTATGTTCCAGTGTAATCTATACATATGACACATGTACAATACAGAGACACCTGGGATAGATATGGAGGACCTTTATGTTCCAGTGTAATCTATAAATATGACATATGGACAATAAAGAGACACCTGGGATAGATATGGAGAAGCTTTACGTTCCAGTGTAATCTATAAATATGTCACATGTACAATACAGACACAACTGGGATAGATATGGAGGAGCTTTATGTTCCATTGTAATCTATAAATATCACATATGTACAATACAGAGACACCTGGGATAGATATGGAGGAGCTTTATGTTCCAGTGTAATCTATAAATATGACACATGTACAATACAGAGACACCTGGGATAAATATGGAGGAGCTTTATGTTCCAGTGTAATCTATACATATGACACATGTACAATACAGAGACACCTGGGATAGATATGGAGGAGCTTTATGTTCCAGTGTAATCTATAAATATGACATATGTACAATAAAGAGACACCTGGGATAGATATGGAGGAGCTTTATGTTGCAGTGTAATCTATACATGTCACATGTAGAATAGACACCTGGGATAGGGAGGAGCTTTATGTTCCATTGTAATCTATAAATATGTCACATGTACAATACAGAGACACCTGGGATAGATATGGATGAGCTTTATGTTCCATTGTAATCTATAAATTTGACACATGTACAATACAGAGACACCTGGGATAGATATTGAGGAGCTTTATATTCCAGTGTAATCTATACATATGACACATGTACAATACAGAGACACCTGGGATAGATATGGAGGAGCTTTATGTTCCAGTGTAATCTATAAATATGACATATGTACAATAAAGAGACACCTGGGATAGATATGGAGGAGCTTTATGTTCCAGTGTAATCTATAAATATGTCACATGTACAATACAGAGAAACCTGGGATAGATATGGTGGAGCTTTATGTTCCAGTGTAATCTATACATGTCACATGTACAATACAGAGACACCTGGGATAGATATGGAGGAGCTTTATGTTCCAGAGTAATCTATACATATGACACATGTACAAAACAGAGACACCTGGGATAGATATGGAGAAGCTTTATGTTCCAGTGTAATCTATACATGTCACATGTACAATAGACACCTGGGATAGTGAGGAGCTTTATGTTCCAGTGAAATCTATAAATATGTCACATGTACAACACAGAGACACCTGGGATAGATATGGAGGAGATTTACGTTCCAGTGTAATCTATAAATATGTCACATGTACAATACAGAGAAACCTGGGATAGATATGGAGGAGCTTTATGTTCCAGTGTAATCTATACATGTCACATGTACAATACAGAGACACCTGGGATAGATATGGAGGAGCATTATGTTCCAGTGTAATCTATAAATATGACACATGTACATTAATGAGACACCTGGGAAAGATATGGAGGAGCTTTATGTTCCAGTGTAATCTATAAATATGTCAAATGTACAATACAGAGACACCTGGGATAGATATGGAGGAGCTTTTTGTTCCAATGTAATCTATACATGTCACATGTACAATACAGAGACACCTGGGATAGATATGGAGGAGCTCTATGTTCCAGTGTAATCTATACATATGACACATGTACAAAACAGAGACACCTGGGATAGATATGGAGGAGCTTTATGTTCCAGTGTAATCTATAAATATGACACATGCACATTATGAGACACCTGGGATAGATATGGAGGAGCTTTATGTTCCAGTGTAATCTATTCATGACACATGTACAATTGACAAATGGGATAGGCAGTAGCTTTATGTTCCAGTGTAATCTATAAATATGTCACATGTACAATACAGAGACACCTGGGTTAGATATGGAGGAGCTTTATGTTCCAGTGTAAACTATAAATATGACACATGTACAATACAGAGACACCTGGGATAGATATGGAGGAGCTTTATGTTCCAGTGTAATCTATACATGTCACATGTACAATACAGAGACACCTGGGATAGATATGGAGGAGCTTTATGTTCCAGTGTAATCTATACATATGACACATGTACAAAACAGAGACACCTGGGATAGATATGGAGAAGCTTTATGTTCCAGTGTAATCTATACATGTCACATGTACAATAGACACCAGGGATAGGGAGGAGCTTTATGTTCCAGTGTAATCTATAAATATGTCACATGTACAACACAGAGACACCTGGGATAGATATGGAGGAGCTTTACGTTCCAGTGTAAACTATAAATATGACACATGTACAATACAGAGACACCTGGGATAGATATGGAGGAGCTTTATGTTCCAGTGTAATCTATACATACGACACAAGTACAATACAGAGACACCTGGGATAGATATGGAGGAGCTTTATGTTCCAGTGTAATCTATAAATATGACATATGTACAATAAAGAGACACCTGGGATAGATATGGAGGAGCTTTATGTTCCAGTGTAATCTATAAATATGTCACATGTACAATACAGAGACACCTGGGATAGATATGGAGGAGATTTATGTTCCAGTGTAATCTATACATGTCACATGTACAATACAGAGACACCTGGGATAGATATGGAGGAGCTTTATGTTCCAGTTTAATCTATACATATGACACATGTACAAAACAGAGACACCTGGGATAGATATGGAGGAGCTTTATGTTCCAGTGTAATCTATAAATATGACACATGTACATTAATGAGACACCTGGGATAGATATGGAGGAGCTTTATGTTCCAGTGTAATCTATTCATGTCATATGTACAATTGACAAATGGGATAGATATGGAGGAGCTTTATGTTCCAGTGTAATCTATAAATATGTCACATGTACAATACAGAGACACCTGGGTTAGATATGGAGGAGCTTTATGTTCCAGTGTAAACTATAAATATGACACATGTACAATACAGAGACACCTGGGATAGATATGGAGGAGCTTTATGTTCCAGTGTAATCTATACATATGACACATGTACAATACAGAGACACCTGGGATAGATATGGAGGAGCTTTATGTTCCAGTGTAATCTATAAATATGACATATGTACAATAAAGAGACACCTGGGATAGATATGGAGGAGCTTTATGTTCCAGTGTAATCTATACATATGACACATGTACAATACAGAGACACCTGGGATAGATATGGAGGAGCTTTATGTTCCAGTGTAATCTATAAATATGTCACATGTACAACACAGAGACACCTGGGATAGATATGGAGGAGCTTTACGTTCCAGTGTAAACTATAAAGATGACACATGTACAATACAGAGACACCTGGGATAGATATGGAGGAGCTTTATGTTCCAGTGTAATCTATACATACGACACAAGTACAATACAGAGACACCTGGGATAGATATGGAGGAGCTTTATGTTCCAGTGTAATCTATAAATATGACATATGTACAATAAAGAGACACCTGGGATAGATATGGAGGAGCTTTATGTTCCAGTGTAATCTATAAATATGTCACATGTACAATACAGAGACACCTGGGATAGATATGGAGGAGATTTATGTTCCAGTGTAATCTATACATGTCACATGTACAATACAGAGACACCTGGGATAGATATGGAGGAGCTTTATGTTCCAGTTTAATCTATACATATGACACATGTACAAAACAGAGACACCTGGGATAGATATGGAGGAGCTTTATGTTCCAGTGTAATCTATAAATATGACACATGTACATTAATGAGACACCTGGGATAGATATGGAGGAGCTTTATGTTCCAGTGTAATCTATTCATGTCATATGTACAATTGACAAATGGGATAGATATGGAGGAGCTTTATGTTCCAGTGTAATCTATAAATATGTCACATGTACAATACAGAGACACCTGGGTTAGATATGGAGGAGCTTTATGTTCCAGTGTAAACTATAAATATGACACATGTACAATACAGAGACACCTGGGATAGATATGGAGGAGCTTTATGTTCCAGTGTAATCTATACATATGACACATGTACAATACAGAGACACCTGGGATAGATATGGAGGAGCTTTATGTTCCAGTGTAATCTATAAATATGACATATGTACAATAAAGAGACACCTGGGATAGATATGGAGGAGCTTTATGTTCCAGTGTAATCTATACATATGACACATGTACAATACAGAGACACCTGGGATAGATATGGAGGAGCTTTATGTTCCAGTGTAATCTATAAATATGACATATGGACAATAAAGAGACACCTGGATAGATATGGAGAAGCTTTACGTTCCAGTGTAATCTATAAATATGTCACATGTACAATACAGACACACCTGGGATAGATATGGAGGAGCTTTATGTTCCATTGTAATCTATAAATATGACACATGTACAATACAGAGACACCTGGGATAGATATGGAGGAGCTTTATGTTCCAGTGTAATCTATACATATGACACATGTACAATACAGAGACACCTGGGATAGATATGGAGGAGCTTTATGTTCCAGTGTAATCTATAAATATGACATATGTACAATAAAGAGACACCTGGGATAGATATGGAGGAGCTTTATGTTGCAGTGTAATCTATACATGTCACATGTACAATAGACACCTGGGATAGGGAGGAGCTTTATGTTCCAGTGTAATCTATAAATATGTCACATGTACAATACAGAGACACCTGGGATAGATATGGATGAGCTTTATGTTCCATTGTAATCTATAATTATGACACATGTACAATACAGAGACACCTGGGATAGATATGGAGGAGCTTTATGTTCCAGTGTAATCTATACATATGACACATGTACAATACAGAGACACCTGGGATAGATATGGAGGAGCTTTATGTTCCAGTGTAATCTATAAATATGACATATGTACAATAAAGAGACACCTGGGATAGATATGGAGGAGCTTTATGTTGCAGTGTAATCTATACATGTCACATGTACAATAGACACCTGGGATAGGGAGGAGCTTTCTGTTCCAGTGTAATCTATAAATATGTCACATGTACAATACAGAGACACCTGGGATAGATATGGATGAGCTTTATGTTCCATTGTAATCTATAAATATGACACATGTACATTACAGAGACACCTGGGATAGATATGGAGGAGCTTTATGTTCCAGTGTAATCTATACATATGACACATGTACAATACAGAGACACCTGGGACAGATATGGAGGAGCTTTATGTTCCAGTGTAATCTATAAATATGACATATGTACAATAAAGAGACACCTGGGAGAGATATGGAGGAGCTTTATGTTCCAGTGTAATCTATAAATATGTCACTTGTACAATACAGAGACAGCTCGGATAGATATGGAGGAGCTTTATGTTCCAGTGTAATCTATACATGTCACATGTACAATACAGAGACACCTGGGATAGATATGGAGGAGCTCTATGTTCTAGTGTAATCTATACATATGACACATGTACAAAACAGAGACACCTGGGATAGATATGGAGGAGCTTTATGTTCCAGTGTAATCTATACATATGACACATGTACAATACAGAGACACCTGGGATAGATATGGAGGAGCTTTATGTTCCAGTGTAATCTATAAATATGACATATGGACAATAAAGAGACACCTGGGATATATATGGAGAAGCTTTACGTTCCAGTGTAATCTATAAATATGTCACATGTACAATACAGACACACCTGGGATAGATATGGAGGAGCTTTATGTTCCACTGTAATCTATAAATATGACATATGTACAATAAAGAGACACCTGGGATAGATATGGAGGAGCTTTATGTTGCAGTGTAATCTATACATGTCACATGTACAATAGACACCTGGGATAGGGAGGAGCTTTATGTTCCAGTGTAATCTATAAATATGTCACATGTACAATACAGAGACACCTGGGATAGATATGGATGAGCTTTATGTTCCATTGTAATCTATAATTATGACACATGTACAATACAGAGACACCTGGGATAGATATGGAGGAGCTTTATGTTCCAGTGTAATCTATACATATGACACATGTACAATACAGAGACACCTGGGATAGATATGGAGGAGCTTTATGTTCCAGTGTAATCTATAAATATGACACATGTACAATACAGAGACACCTGGGATAAATATGGAGGAGCTTTATGTTCCAGTGTAATCTATACATATGACACATGTACAATACAGAGACACCTGGGATAGATATGGAGGAGCTTTATGTTCCAGTGTAATCTATAAATATGACACATGTACAATACAGAGACACCTGGGATAAATATGGAGGAGCTTTATGTTCCAGTGTAATCTATACATATGACACATGTACAATACAGAGACACCTGGGATAGATATGGAGGAGCTTTATGTTCCAGTGTAATCTATAAATATGACATATGTACAATAAAGAGACACCTGGGATAGATATGGAGGAGCTTTATGTTGCAGTGTAATCTATACATGTCACATGTAGAATAGACACCTGGGATAGGGAGGAGCTTTATGTTCCATTGTAATCTATAAATATGTCACATGTACAATACAGAGACACCTGGGATAGATATGGATGAGCTTTATGTTCCATTGTAATCTATAAATTTGACACATGTACAATACAGAGACACCTGGGATAGATATTGAGGAGCTTTATATTCCAGTGTAATCTATACATATGACACATGTACAATACAGAGACACCTGGGATAGATATGGAGGAGCTTTATGTTCCAGTGTAATCTATAAATATGACATATGTACAATAAAGAGACACCTGGGATAGATATGGAGGAGCTTTATGTTCCAGTGTAATCTATAAATATGTCACATGTACAATACAGAGAAACCTGGGATAGATATGGTGGAGCTTTATGTTCCAGTGTAATCTATACATGTCACATGTACAATACAGAGACACCTGGGATAGATATGGAGGAGCTTTATGTTCCAGAGTAATCTATACATATGACACATGTACAAAACAGAGACACCTGGGATAGATATGGAGAAGCTTTATGTTCCAGTGTAATCTATACATGTCACATGTACAATAGACACCTGGGATAGTGAGGAGCTTTATGTTCCAGTGTAATCTATAAATATGTCACATGTACAACACAGAGACACCTGGGATAGATATGGAGGAGCTTTACGTTCCAGTGTAATCTATAAATATGTCACATGTACAATACAGAGAAACCTGGGATAGATATGGAGGAGCTTTATGTTCCAGTGTAATCTATACATGTCACATGTACAATACAGAGACACCTGGGATAGATATGGAGGAGCTTTATGTTCCAGTGTAATCTATACATATGACACATGTACAAAACAGAGACACCTGGGATAGATATGGAGGAGCATTATGTTCCAGTGTAATCTATAAATATGACACATGTACATTAATGAGACACCTGGGAAAGATATGGAGGAGCTTTATGTTCCAGTGTAATCTATAAATATGTCAAATGTACAATACAGAGACACCTTCGATAGATATGGAGGAGCTTTTTGTTCCAGTGTAATCTATACATGTCACATGTACAATACAGAGACACCTGGGATAGATATGGAGGAGCTCTATGTTCCAGTGTTATCTATACATATGACACATGTACAAAACAGAGACACCTGGGATAGATATGGAGGAGCTTTATGTTCCAGTGTAAACTATAAATATGACACATGTACAATACAGAGACACCTGGGATAGATATGGAGGAGCTTTATGTTCCAGTGTAATCTATACATATGACACATGTACAATACAGAGACACCTGGGATAGATATGGAGGAGCTTTATGTTCCAGTGTAATCTATAAATATGACATATGGACAATAAAGAGACACCTGGGATAGATATGGAGAAGCTTTACGTTCCAGTGTAATCTATAAATATGTCACATGTACAATACAGACAGACCTGGGATAGATATGGAGGAGCTTTATGTTCCATTGTAATCTATAAATATCACATATGTACAATACAGAGACACCTGGGATAGATATGGAGGAGCTTTATGTTCCAGTGTAATCTATAAATATGACACATGTACAATACAGAGAGACCTGGGATAGATATGGAGGAGCTTTATGTTCCAGTGTAATCTATAAATATGACATATGTACAATAAAGAGACACCTGGGATAGCTATGGAGCTTTATGTTGCAGTGTAATCTATACATGTCACATGTACAATAGACACCTGGGATAGGGAGGAGCTTTATGTTCCAGTGTAATCTATAAATATGTCACATGTACAATACAGAGACACCTGGGATAGATATGGATGAGCTTTATGTTCCATTGTAATCTATAAATATGACACATGTACAATACAGAGACACCTGGCATAGATATTGAGGAGCTTTATATTCCAGTGTAATCTATACATATGACACATGTACAATACAGAGACACCTGGGATAGATATGGAGGAGCTTTATGTTCCAGTGTAATCTATAAATATGACATATGTACAATAAAGAGACACCTGGGATAGATATGGAGGAACTTTATGTTCCACTGTAATCTATAAATATGTCACATGTACAATACAGAGAAACCTGGGATAGATATGGAGGAGCTTTATGTTCCAGTGTAATCTATACATGTCACATGTACAATACAGAGACACCTGGGATAGATATGGAGGAGCTTTATGTTCCAGTGTAATCTATACATATGACACAATACATGTACAATACACATGTACAATACAGAGACACCTGGGATAGATATGGAGGAGCTCTATGTTCCAGTGTAATCTATACATATGACACATGTACAAAACAGAGACACCTGGGATAGATATGGAGGAGCTTTATGTTCCAGTGTAATCTATAAATATGACACATGCACATTAATGAGACACCTGGGATAGATATGGAGGAGCTTTATGTTCCAGTGTAATCTATTCATGTCACATGTACAATTGACAAATGGGATAGGCAGTAGCTTTATGTTCCAGTGTAATCTATAAATATGTCACATGTACAATACAGAGACACCTGGGTTAGATATGGAGGAGCTTTATGTTCCAGTGTAAACTATAAATATGACACATGTACAATACAGAGACACCTGGGATAGATATGGAGGAGCTTTATGTTCCAGTGTAATCTATACATATGACACATGTACAATACAGAGACACCTGGGATAGATATGGAGGAGCTTTATGTTCCAGTGTAATCTATAAATATGACATATGGACAATAAAGAGACACCTGGGATAGATATGGAGAAGCTTTACGTTCCAGTGTAATCTATAAATATGTCACATGTACAATACAGACACACCTGGGATAGATATGGAGGAGCTTTATTTTCCATTGTAATCTATAAATATCACACATGTACAATACAGAGACACCTGGGATAGATATGGAGGAGCTTTATGTTCCAGTGTAATCTATACATATGACACATGTACAATACAGAGAGACCTGGGATAGATATGGAGGAGCTTTATGTTCCAGTGTAATCTATAAATATGACATATGTACAATAAAGAGACACCTGGGATAGATATGGAGGAGCTTTATGTTGCAGTGTAATCTATACATGTCACATGTACAATAGACACCTGGGATAGGGAGGAGCTTTATGTTCCAGTGTAATCTATAAATATGTCACTGGGATAGATATGGAGGAGCTTTATGTTCCAGTGTAATCTATACATATGACACAATACATGTACAATACACATGTACAATACAGAGACACCTGGGATAGATATGGAGGAGCTTTATGTTCCAGTGTAATCTATACATATGACACATGTACAAAACAGAGACACCTGGGATAGATATGGAGAAGCTTTATGTTCCAGTGTAATCTATACATGTCACATGTACAATAGACACCTGGGATAGGGAGGAGCTTTATGTTCCAGTGTAATCTATAAATATGTCACATGTACAACACAGAGACACCTGGGATAGATATGGAGGAGCTTTACGTTCCAGTGTAAACTATAAATATGACACATGTACAATACAGAGACACCTGGGATAGATATGGAGGAGTTTTATGCTCCAGTGTAATCTATACATACGACACAAGTACAATACAGAGACACCTGGGATAGATATGGAGGAGCTTTATGTTCCAGTGTAATCTATAAATATGACATATGTACAATAAAGAGACACCTGGGATAGATATGGAGGAGCTTTATGTTCCAGTGTAATCTATAAATATGTCACATGTACAATACAGAGACACCTGGGATAGATATGGAGGAGCTTTATGTTCCAGTGTAATCTATACATGTCACATGTACAATACAGAGACACCTGGGATAGATATGGAGGAGCTTTATGTTCCAGTGTAATCTATACATATGACACATGTACAAAACAGAGACACCTGGGATAGATATGGAGGAGCTTTATGTTCCAGTGTAATCTATAAATATGACACATGTACATTAATGAGACACCTGGGATAGATATGGAGGAGCTTTATGTTCCAGTGTAATCTATTCATGTCACATGTACAATTGACAAATGGGATAGATATGGAGGAGCTTTATGTTCCAGTGTAATCTATAAATATGTCACATGTACAATACAGAGACACCTGGGTTAGATATGGAGGAGCTTTATGTTCCAGTGTAAACTATAAATAGGACACATGTACAATACAGAGACACCTGGGATAGATATGGAGGAGCTTTATGTTCCAGTGTAATCTATACATATGACTCATGTACAATACAGAGACACCTTGGATAGATATGGAGGAGCTTTATGTTCCAGTGTAATCTATAAATATGACATATGTACAATAAAGAGACACCTTGGATAGATATGGAGGAGCTTTATGTTCCAGTGTAATCTATACATATGACACATGTACAATACAGAGACACCTGGGATAGATATGGAGGAGCTTTATGTTCCAGTGTAATCTATAAATATGACATATGGACAATAAAGAGACACCTGGGATAGATATGGAGAAGCTTTACGTTCCAGTGTAATCTATAAATATGTCACATGTACAATACAGACACACCTGGGATAGATATGGAGGAGCTTTATGTTCCATTGTAATCTATAAAAATGACACATGTACAATACAGAGACACCTGGGATAGATATGGAGGAGCTTTATGTTCCAGTGTAATCTATACATATGACACATGTACAATACAGAGACACCTGGGATAGATATGCAGGAGCTTTATGTTCCAGTGTAATCTATAAATATGACACATGTACATTAATGAGACACCTGGGATAGATATGGAGGAGCTTTATGTTCCAGTGTAATCTATTCATGTCACATGTACAATTGACAAATGGGATAGGGAGTAGCTTTATGTTCCAGTGTAATCTATAAATATGTCACATGTACAATACAGTGACACCTGGGTTAGATATGGAGGAGCTTTATGTTCCAGTGTAAACTATAAATATGACACATGTACAATACAGAGACACCTGGGATAGATATGGAGGAGCTTTATGTTCCAGTGTAATCTATACATATGACACATGTACAATACAGAGACACCTGGGATAGATATGGAGGAGCTTTATGTTCCAGTGTAATCTATAAATATGACATATGTACAATAAAGAGACACCTGGGATAGATATTGAGGAGCTTTATATTCCAGTGTAATCTATACATATGACACATGTACAATACAGAGACACCTGGGATAGATATGGAGGAGCTTTATGTTCCAGTGTAATCTATAAATATGACATATGTACAATAAAGAGACACCTGGGATAGATATGGAGGAGCTTTACGTTCCAGTGTAATCTATAAATATGTCACATGTACAATACAGAGAAACCTGGGATAGATATGGAGGAGCTTTATGTTCCAGTGTAATCTATACATGTCACATGTACAATACAGAGACACCTGGGATAGATATGGAGGAGCTTTATGTTCCAGTGTAATCTATACATATGACACATGTACAAAACAGAGACACCTGGGATAGATATGGAGGAGCATTATGTTCCAGTGTAATCTATAAATATGACACATGTACATTAATGAGACACCTGGGAAAGATATGGAGGAGCTTTATGTTCCAGTGTAATCTATAAATATGTCAAATGTACAATACAGAGACACCTTCGATAGATATGGAGGAGCTTTTTGTTCCAGTGTAATCTATACATGTCACATGTACAATACAGAGACACCTGGGATAGATATGGAGGAGCTCTATGTTCCAGTGTTATCTATACATATGACACATGTACAAAACAGAGTCACCTGGGATAGATATGGAGGAGCTTTATGTTCCAGTGTAAACTATAAATATGACACATGTACAATACAGAGACACCTGGGATAGATATGGAGGAGCTTTATGTTCCAGTGTAATCTATACATATGACACATGTACAATACAGAGACACCTGGGATAGATATGGAGGAGCTTTATGTTCCAGTGTAATCTATAAATATGTCACATGTACAATACAGAGAAACCTGGGATAGATATGGAGGAGCTTTATGTTCCAGTGTAATCTATACATGTCACATGTACAATACAGAGACACCTGGGATAGATATGGAGGAGCTTTATGTTCCAGTGTAATCTATACATATGACACATGTACAAAACAGAGACACCTGGGATAGATATGGAGGAGCATTATGTTCCAGTGTAATCTATAAATATGACACATGTACATTAATGAGACACCTGGGAAAGATATGGAGGAGCTTTATGTTCCAGTGTAATCTATAAATATGTCAAATGTACAATACAGAGAAACCTTCGATAGATATGGAGGAGCTTTTTGTTCCAGTGTAATCTATACATGTCACATGTACAATACAGAGACACCTGGGATAGATATGGAGGAGCTCTATGTTCCAGTGTTATCTATACATATGACACATGTACAAAACAGAGACACCTGGGATAGATATGGAGGAGCTTTATGTTCCAGTGTAAACTATAAATATGACACATGTACAATACAGAGACACCTGGGATAGATATGGAGGAGCTTTATGTTCCAGTGTAATCTATACATATGACACATGTACAATACAGAGACACCTGGGATAGATATGGAGGAGCTTTATGTTCCAGTGTAATCTATAAATATGACATATGGACAATAAAGAGACACCTGGGATAGATATGGAGAAGCTTTACGTTCCAGTGTAATCTATAAATATGTCACATGTACAATACAGACACACCTGGGATAGATATGGAGGAGCTTTATGTTCCATTGTAATCTATAAATATCACATATGTACAATACAGAGACACCTGGGATAGATATGGAGGAGCTTTATGTTCCAGTGTAATCTATAAATATGACACATGTACAATACAGAGAGACCTGGGATAGATATGGAGGAGCTTTATGTTCCAGTGTAATCTATAAATATGACATATGTACAATAAAGAGACACCTGGGATAGCTATGGAGGAGCTTTATTTTGAAGTAATCTATACATGTCACATGTACAATAGACACCTGGGATAGGGAGGAGCTTTATGTTCCAGTGTAATCTATAAATATGTCACATGTACAATACAGAGACACCTGGGATAGATATGGATGAGCTTTATGTTCCATTGTAATCTATAAATATGACACATGTACAATACAGAGACACCTGGCATAGATATTGAGGAGCTTTATATTCCAGTGTAATCTATACATATGACACATGTACAATACAGAGACACCTGGGATAGATATGGAGGAGCTTTATGTTCCAGTGTAATCTATAAATATGACATATGTACAATAAAGAGACACCTGGGATAGATATGGAGGAACTTTATGTTCCACTGTAATCTATAAATATGTCACATGTACAATACAGAGAAACCTGGGATAGATATGGAGGAGCTTTATGTTCCAGTGTAATCTATACATGTCACATGTACAATACAGAGACACCTGGGATAGATATGGAGGAGCTTTATGTTCCAGTGTAATCTATACATATGACACAATACATGTACAATACACATGTACAATACAGAGACACCTGGGATAGATATGGAGGAGCTCTATGTTCCAGTGTAATCTATACATATGACACATGTACAAAACAGAGACACCTGGGATAGATATGGAGGAGCTTTATGTTCCAGTGTAATCTATAAATATGACACATGCACATTAATGAGACACCTGGGATAGATATGGAGGAGCTTTATGTTCCAGTGTAATCTATTCATGTCACATGTACAATTGACAAATGGGATAGGCAGTAGCTTTATGTTCCAGTGTAATCTATAAATATGTCACATGTACAATACAGAGACACCTGGGTTAGATATGGAGGAGCTTTATGTTCCAGTGTAAACTATAAATATGACACATGTACAATACAGAGACACCTGGGATAGATATGGAGGAGCTTTATGTTCCAGTGTAATCTATACATATGACACATGTACAATACAGAGACACCTGGGATAGATATGGAGGAGCTTTATGTTCCAGTGTAATCTATAAATATGACATATGGACAATAAAGAGACACCTGGGATAGATATGGAGAAGCTTTACGTTCCAGTGTAATCTATAAATATGTCACATGTACAATACAGACACACCTGGGATAGATATGGAGGAGCTTTATTTTCCATTGTAATCTATAAATATCACACATGTACAATACAGAGACACCTGGGATAGATATGGAGGAGCTTTATGTTCCAGTGTAATCTATACATATGACACATGTACAATACAGAGAGACCTGGGATAGATATGGAGGAGCTTTATGTTCCAGTGTAATCTATAAATATGACATATGTACAATAAAGAGACACCTGGGATAGATATGGAGGAGCTTTATGTTGCAGTGTAATCTATACATGTCACATGTACAATAGACACCTGGGATAGGGAGGAGCTTTATGTTCCAGTGTAATCTATAAATATGTCACTGGGATAGATATGGAGGAGCTTTATGTTCCAGTGTAATCTATACATATGACACAATACATGTACAATACACATGTACAATACAGAGACACCTGGGATAGATATGGAGGAGCTTTATGTTCCAGTGTAATCTATACATATGACACATGTACAAAACAGAGACACCTGGGATAGATATGGAGAAGCTTTATGTTCCAGTGTAATCTATACATGTCACATGTACAATAGACACCTGGGATAGGGAGGAGCTTTATGTTCCAGTGTAATCTATAAATATGTCACATGTACAACACAGAGACACCTGGGATAGATATGGAGGAGCTTTACGTTCCAGTGTAAACTATAAATATGACACATGTACAATACAGAGACACCTGGGATAGATATGGAGGAGTTTTATGCTCCAGTGTAATCTATACATACGACACAAGTACAATACAGAGACACCTGGGATAGATATGGAGGAGCTTTATGTTCCAGTGTAATCTATAAATATGACATATGTACAATAAAGAGACACCTGGGATAGATATGGAGGAGCTTTATGTTCCAGTGTAATCTATAAATATGTCACATGTACAATACAGAGACACCTGGGATAGATATGGAGGAGCTTTATGTTCCAGTGTAATCTATACATGTCACATGTACAATACAGAGACACCTGGGATAGATATGGAGGAGCTTTATGTTCCAGTGTAATCTATACATATGACACATGTACAAAACAGAGACACCTGGGATAGATATGGAGGAGCTTTATGTTCCAGTGTAATCTATAAATATGACACATGTACATTAATGAGACACCTGGGATAGATATGGAGGAGCTTTATGTTCCAGTGTAATCTATTCATGTCACATGTACAATTGACAAATGGGATAGATATGGAGGAGCTTTATGTTCCAGTGTAATCTATAAATATGTCACATGTACAATACAGAGACACCTGGGTTAGATATGGAGGAGCTTTATGTTCCAGTGTAAACTATAAATAGGACACATGTACAATACAGAGACACCTGGGATAGATATGGAGGAGCTTTATGTTCCAGTGTAATCTATACATATGACTCATGTACAATACAGAGACACCTTGGATAGATATGGAGGAGCTTTATGTTCCAGTGTAATCTATAAATATGACATATGTACAATAAAGAGACACCTTGGATAGATATGGAGGAGCTTTATGTTCCAGTGTAATCTATACATATGACACATGTACAATACAGAGACACTTGGGATAGATATGGAGGAGCTTTATGTTCCAGTGTAATCTATAAATATGACATATGGACAATAAAGAGACACCTGGGATAGATATGGAGAAGCTTTACGTTCCAGTGTAATCTATAAATATGTCACATGTACAATACAGACACACCTGGGATAGATATGGAGGAGCTTTATGTTCCATTGTAATCTATAAAAATGACACATGTACAATACAGAGACACCTGGGATAGATATGGAGGAGCTTTATGTTCCAGGGTAATCTATACATATGACACATGTACAATACAGAGACACCTGGGATAGATATGGAGGAGCTTTATGTTCCAGTGTAATCTATAAATATGACACATGTACATTAATGAGACACCTGGGATAGATATGGAGGAGCTTTATGTTCCAGTGTAATCTATTCATGTCACATGTACAATTGACAAATGGGATAGGGAGTAGCTTTATGTTCCAGTGTAATCTATAAATATGTCACATGTACAATACAGTGACACCTGGGTTAGATATGGAGGAGCTTTATGTTCCAGTGTAAACTATAAATATGACACATGTACAATACAGAGACACCTGGGATAGATATGGAGGAGCTTTATGTTCCAGTGTAATCTATACATATGACACATGTACAATACAGAGACACCTGGGATAGATATGGAGGAGCTTTATGTTCCAGTGTAATCTATAAATATGACATATGTACAATAAAGAGACACCTGGGATAGATATTGAGGAGCTTTATATTCCAGTGTAATCTATACATATGACACATGTACAATACAGAGACACCTGGGATAGATATGGAGGAGCTTTATGTTCCAGTGTAATCTATAAATATGACATATGTACAATAAAGAGACACCTGGGATAGATATGGAGGAGCTTTATGTTCCAGTGTAATCTATAAATATGTCACATGTACAATACAGAGACACCTGGGATAGATATGGAGGAGCTTTATGTTCCAGTGTAATCTATACATGTCACATGTACAATACAGAGACACCTGGGATAGATATGGAGGAGCTTTATGTTCCAGTGTAATCTATACATATGACACATGTACAAAACAGAGACACCTGGGATAGATATGGAGAAGCTTTATGTTCCAGTGTAATCTATACATTTCACATGTACAATAGACACCAGGGATAGGGAGGAGCTTTATGTTCCAGTGTAATCTATAAATATGTCACAAGTACAACACAGAGACACCTGGGATAGATATGGAGGAGCTTTACGTTCCAGTGTAAACTATAAATATGACACATGTACAATACAGAGACACCTGGGATAGATATGGAGGAGCTTTATGTTCCAGTGTAATCTATACATACGACACAAGTACAATACAGAGACACCTGGGATAGATATGGAGGAGCTTTATGTTCCAGTGTAATCTATAAATATGACATATGTACAATAAAGAGACACCTGGGATAGATATGGAGGAGCTTTATGTTCCAGTGTAATCTATAAATATGTCACATTTACAATACAGAGACACCTGGGATAGATATGGAGGAGCTTTATGTTCCAGTGTAATCTATACATGTCACATGTACAATACAGAGACACCTGGGATAGATATGGAGGAGCTTTATGTTCCAGTGTAATCTATACATATGACACATGTACAAAACAGAGACACCTGGGATAGATATGGAGGAGCTTTATGTTCCAGTGTAATCTATAAATATGACACATGTACATTAATGAGACACCTGGGATAGATATGGAGGAGCTTTATGTTCCAGTGTAATCTATTCATGTCATATGTACAATTGACAAATGGGATAGATATGGAGGAGCTTTATGTTCCAGTGTAATCTATAAATATGTCAAATGTACAATACAGAGACACCTGGGTTAGATATGGAGGAGCTTTATGTTCCAGTGTAAACTATAAATATGACACATGTACAATACAAAGACACCTGGGATAGATATGGAGGAGCTTTATGTTCCAGTGTAATCTATACATATGACACATGTACAATACAGAGACACCTGGGATAGATATGGAGGAGCTTTATGTTCCAGTGTAATCTATAAATATGACATATGTACAATAAAGAGACACCTGGGAAAGATATGGAGGAGCTTTATGTTCCAGTGTAATCTATACATATGACACATGTACAATACAGAGACACCTGGGATAGATATGGAGGAGCTTTATGTTCCAGTGTAATCTATAAATATGACATATGGACAATAAAGAGACACCTGGGATAGATATGGAGAAGCTTTACGTTCCAGTGTAATCTATAAATATGTCACATGTACAATACAGACACACCTGGGATAGATATGGAGGAGCTTTATGTTCCATTGTAATCTATAAATATGACACATGTACAATACAGAGACACCTGGGATAGATATGGAGGAGCTTTATGTTCCAGTGTAATCTATACATATGACACATGTACAATACAGAGACACCTGGATAGATATGGAGGAGCTTTATGTTCCAGTGTAATCTATAAATATGACATATGTACAATAAAGAGACACCTGGGATAGATATGGAGGAGCTTTATGTTGCAGTGTAATCTATACATGTCACATGTACAATAGGACACCTGGGATAGGGAGGAGCTTTATGTTCCAGTGTAATCTATAAATATGTCACATGTACAATACAGAGACACCTGGATAGATATGGATGAGCTTTATGTTCCATTGTAATCTATAATTATGACACATGTACATTACAGAGACACCTGGGATAGATATGGAGGAGCTTTATGTTCCAGTGTAATCTATACATATGACACATGTACAATACAGAGACACCTGGGATAGATATGGAGGAGCTTTATGTTCCAGTGTAATCTATAAATATGACATATGTACAATAAAGAGACACCTGGGAGAGATATGGAGGAGCTTTATGTTCCAGTGTAATCTATAAATATGTCACTTGTACAATACAGAGACACCTGTGATAGATATGGAGGAGCTTTATGTTCCAGTGTAATCTATACATGTCACATGTACAATACAGAGACACCTGGGATAGATATGGAGGAGCTCTATGTTCTAGTGTAATCTATACATATGACACATGTACAAAACAGAGACACCTGGGATAGATATGGAGGAGCTTTATGTTCCAGTGTAATCTATACATATGACACATGTACAATACAGAGACACCTGGGATAGCTATGGAGGAGCTTTATGTTCCAGTGTAATCTATAAATATGACATATGGACAATAAAGAGACACCTGGGATAGATATGGAGAAGCTTTACGTTCCAGTGTAATCTATAAATATGTCACATGTACAATACAGACACACCTGGGATAGATATGGAGGAGCTTTATGTTCCATTGTAATCTATAAATATCACATATGTACAATACAGAGACACCTGGGATAGATATGGAGGAGCTTTATGTTCCAGTGTAATCTATAAATATGACACATGTACAATACAGAGACACCTGGGATAAATATGGAGGAGCTTTATGTTCCAGTGTAATCTATACATATGACACATGTACAATACAGAGACACCTGGGATAGATATGGAGGAGCTTTATGTTCCAGTGTAATCTATAAATATGACATATGTACAATAAAGAGACACCTGGGATAGATATGGAGGAGCTTTATGTTGCAGTGTAATCTATACATGTCACATGTAGAATAGACACCTGGGATAGGGAGGAGCTTTATGTTCCATTGTAATCTATAAATATGTCACATGTACAATACAGAGACACCTGGGATAGATATGGATGAGCTTTATGTTCCATTGTAATCTATAAATTTGACACATGTACAATACAGAGACACCTGGGATAGATATTGAGGAGCTTTATATTCCAGTGTAATCTATACATATGACACATGTACAATACAGAGACACCTGGGATAGATATGGAGGAGCTTTATGTTCCAGTGTAATCTATAAATATGACATATGTACAATAAAGAGACACCTGGGATAGATATGGAGGAGCTTTATGTTCCAGTGTAATCTATAAATATGTCACATGTACAATACAGAGACACCTGGGATAGATATGGAGGAGCTTTATGTTCCAGTGTAATCTATACATGTCACATGTACAATACAGAGACACCTGGGATAGATATGGAGGAGCTTTATGTTCCAGTGTAATCTATACATATGACACATGTACAAAACAGAGACACCTGGGATAGATATGGAGGAGCTTTATGTTCCAGTGTAATCTCTAAATATGACACATGTACATTAATGAGACACCTGGGATAGATATGGAGGAGCTTTATGTTCCAGTGTAATCTATTCATGTCACATGTACAATTGACAAATGGGATAGATATGGAGGAGCTTTATGTTCCAGTGTAATCTATAAATATGTCACATGTACAATACAGAGACACCTGGGTTAGATATGGAGGAGCTTTATGTTCCAGTGTAAACTATAAATAGGACACATGTACAATACAGAGACACCTGGGATAGATATGGAGGAGCTTTATGTTCCAGTGTAATCTATACATATGACTCATGTACAATACAGAGACACCTTGGATAGATATGGAGGAGCTTTATGTTCCAGTGTAATCTATAAATATGACATATGTACAATAAAGAGACACCTTGGATAGATATGGAGGAGCTTTATGTTCCAGTGTAATCTATACATATGACACATGTACAATACAGAGACACCTGGGATAGATATGGAGGAGCTTTATGTTCCAGTGTAATCTATAAATATGACATATGGACAATAAAGAGACACCTGGGATAGATATGGAGAAGCTTTACGTTCCAGTGTAATCTATAAATATGTCACATGTACAATACAGACACACCTGGGATAGATATGGAGGAGCTTTATGTTCCATTGTAATCTATAAATATGACACATGTACAATACAGAGACACCTGGGATAGATATGGAGGAGCTTTATGTTCCAGTGTAATCTATACATATGACACATGTACAATACAGAGACACCTGGGATAGATATGGAGGAGCTTTATGTTCCAGTGTAATCTATAAATATGACACATGTACATTAATGAGACACCTGGGATAGATATGGAGGAGCTTTATGTTCCAGTGTAATCTATTCATGTCACATGTACAATTGACAAATGGGATAGGGAGTAGCTTTATGTTCCAGTGTAATCTATAAATATGTCACATGTACAATACAGTGACACCTGGGTTAGATATGGAGGAGCTTTATGTTCCAGTGTAAACTATAAATATGACACATGTACAATACAGAGACACCTGGGATAGATATGGAGGAGCTTTATGTTCCAGTGTAATCTATACATATGACACATGTACAATACAGAGACACCTGGGATAGATATGGAGGAGCTTTATGTTCCAGTGTAATCTATAAATATGACATATGTACAATAAAGAGACACCTGGGATAGATATTGAGGAGCTTTATATTCCAGTGTAATCTATACATATGACACATGTACAATACAGAGACACCTGGGATAGATATGGAGGAGCTTTATGTTCCAGTGTAATCTATAAATATGACATATGTACAATAAAGAGACACCTGGGATAGATATGGAGGAGCTTTATGTTCCAGTGTAATCTATAAATATGTCACATGTACAATACAGAGACACCTGGGATAGATATGGAGGAGCTTTATGTTCCAGTGTAATCTATACATGTCACATGTACAATACAGAGACACCTGGGATAGATATGGAGGAGCTTTATGTTCCAGTGTAATCTATACATATGACACATGTACAAAACAGAGACACCTGGGATAGATATGGAGAAGCTTTATGTTCCAGTGTAATCTATACATTTCACATGTACAATAGACACCAGGGATAGGGAGGAGCTTTATGTTCCAGTGTAATCTATAAATATGTCACAAGTACAACACAGAGACACCTGGGATAGATATGGAGGAGCTTTACGTTCCAGTGTAAACTATAAATATGACACATGTACAATACAGAGACACCTGGGATAGATATGGAGGAGCTTTATGTTCCAGTGTAATCTATACATACGACACAAGTACAATACAGAGACACCTGGGATAGATATGGAGGAGCTTTATGTTCCAGTGTAATCTATAAATATGACATATGTACAATAAAGAGACACCTGGGATAGATATGGAGGAGCTTTATGTTCCAGTGTAATCTATAAATATGTCACATTTACAATACAGAGACACCTGGGATAGATATGGAGGAGCTTTATGTTCCAGTGTAATCTATACATGTCACATGTACAATACAGAGACACCTGGGATAGATATGGAGGAGCTTTATGTTCCAGTGTAATCTATACATATGACACATGTACAAAACAGAGACACCTGGGATAGATATGGAGGAGCTTTATGTTCCAGTGTAATCTATAAATATGACACATGTACATTAATGAGACACCTGGGATAGATATGGAGGAGCTTTATGTTCCAGTGTAATCTATTCATGTCATATGTACAATTGACAAATGGGATAGATATGGAGGAGCTTTATGTTCCAGTGTAATCTATAAATATGTCACATGTACAATACAGAGACACCTGGGTTAGATATGGAGGAGCTTTATGTTCCAGTGTAAACTATAAATATGACACATGTACAATACAAAGACACCTGGGATAGATATGGAGGAGCTTTATGTTCCAGTGTAATCTATACATATGACACATGTACAATACAGAGACACCTGGGATAGATATGGAGGAGCTTTATGTTCCAGTGTAATCTATAAATATGACATATGTACAATAAAGAGACACCTGGGATAGATATGGAGGAGCTTTATGTTCCAGTGTAATCTATACATATGACACATGTACAATACAGAGACACCTGGGATAGATATGGAGGAGCTTTATGTTCCAGTGTAATCTATAAATATGACATATGGACAATAAAGAGACACCTGGGATAGATATGGAGAAGCTTTACGTTCCAGTGTAATCTATAAATATGTCACATGTACAATACAGACACACCTGGGATAGATATGGAGGAGCTTTATGTTCCATTGTAATCTATAAATATGACACATGTACAATACAGAGACACCTGGGATAGATATGGAGGAGCTTTATGTTCCAGTGTAATCTATACATATGACACATGTACAATACAGAGACACCTGGGATAGATATGGAGGAGCTTTATGTTCCAGTGTAATCTATAAATATGACATATGTACAATAAAGAGACACCTGGGATAGATATGGAGGAGCTTTATGTTGCAGTGTAATCTATACATGTCACATGTACAATAGACACCTGGGATAGGGAGGAGCTTTATGTTCCAGTGTAATCTATAAATATGTCACATGTACAATACAGAGACACCTGGGATAGATATGGATGAGCTTTATGTTCCATTGTAATCTATAATTATGACACATGTACATTACAGAGACACCTGGGATAGATATGGAGGAGCTTTATGTTCCAGTGTAATCTATACATATGACACATGTACAATACAGAGACACCTGGGATAGATATGGAGGAGCTTTATGTTCCAGTGTAATCTATAAATATGACATATGTACAATAAAGAGACACCTGGGAGAGATATGGAGGAGCTTTATGTTCCAGTGTAATCTATAAATATGTCACTTGTACAATACAGAGACACCTGTGATAGATATGGAGGAGCTTTATGTTCCAGTGTAATCTATACATGTCACATGTACAATACAGAGACACCTGGGATAGATATGGAGGAGCTCTATGTTCTAGTGTAATCTATACATATGACACATGTACAAAACAGAGACACCTGGGATAGATATGGAGGAGCTTTATGTTCCAGTGTAATCTATACATATGACACATGTACAATACAGAGACACCTGGGATAGCTATGGAGGAGCTTTATGTTCCAGTGTAATCTATAAATATGACATATGGACAATAAAGAGACACCTGGGATAGATATGGAGAAGCTTTACGTTCCAGTGTAATCTATAAATATGTCACATGTACAATACAGACACACCTGGGATAGATATGGAGGAGCTTTATGTTCCATTGTAATCTATAAATATCACATATGTACAATACAGAGACACCTGGGATAGATATGGAGGAGCTTTATGTTCCAGTGTAATCTATAAATATGACACATGTACAATACAGAGACACCTGGGATAAATATGGAGGAGCTTTATGTTCCAGTGTAATCTATACATATGACACATGTACAATACAGAGACACCTGGGATAGATATGGAGGAGCTCTATGTTCCAGTGTAATCTATAAATATGACATATGTACAATAAAGAGACACCTGGGATAGATATGGAGGAGCTTTATGTTGCAGTGTAATCTATACATGTCACATGTAGAATAGACACCTGGGATAGGGAGGAGCTTTATGTTCCATTGTAATCTATAAATATGTCACATGTACAATACAGAGACACCTGGGATAGATATGGATGAGCTTTATGTTCCATTGTAATCTATAAATTTGACACATGTACAATACAGAGACACCTGGGATAGATATTGAGGAGCTTTATATTCCAGTGTAATCTATACATATGACACATGTACAATACAGAGACACCTGGGATAGATATTGAGGAGCTTTATGTTCCAGTGTAATCTATAAATATGACATATGTACAATAAAGAGACACCTGGGATAGATATGGAGGAGCTTTATGTTCCAGTGTAATCTATAAATATGTCACATGTACAATACAGAGAAACCTGGGATAGATATGGTGGAGCTTTATGTTCCAGTGTAATCTATACATGTCACATGTACAATACAGAGACACCTGGGATAGATATGGAGGAGCTTTATGTTCCAGAGTAATCTATACATATGACACATGTACAAAACAGAGACACCTGGGATAGATATGGAGAAGCTTTATGTTCCAGTGTAATCTATACATGTCACATGTACAATAGACACCTGGGATAGTGAGGAGCTTTATGTTCCAGTGTAATCTATAAATATTTCACATGTACAACACAGAGACACCTGGGATAGATATGGAGGAGCTTTACGTTCCAGTGTAATCTATAAATATGTCACATGTACAATACAGAGAAACCTGGGATAGATATGGAGGAGCTTTATGTTCCAGTGTAATCTATACATGTCACATGTACAATACAGAGACACCTGGGATAGATATGGAGGAGCTTTATGTTCCAGTGTAATCTATACATATGACACATGTACAAAACAGAGACACCTGGGATAGATATGGAGGAGCATTATGTTCCAGTGTAATCTATAAATATGACACATGTACATTAATGAGACACCTGGGAAAGATATGGAGGAGCTTTATGTTCCAGTGTAATCTATAAATATGTCAAATGTACAATACAGAGACACCTGGGATAGATATGGAGGAGCTTTTTGTTCCAGTGTAATCTATACATGTCACATGTACAATACAGAGACACCTGGGATAGATATGGAGGAGCTCTATGTTCCAGTGTAATCTATACATATGACACATGTACAAAACAGAGACACCTGGGATAGATATGGAGGAGCTTTATGTTCCAGTGTAATCTATAAATATGACACATGCACATTAATGAGACACCCTGGGATAGATATGGAGGAGCTTTATGTTCCAGTGTAATCTATTCATGTCACATGTACAATTGACAAATGGGATAGGCAGTAGCTTTATGTTCCAGTGTAATCTATAAATATGTCACATGTACAATACAGAGACACCTGGGTTAGATATGGAGGAGCTTTATGTTCCAGTGTAAACTATAAATATGACACATGTACAATACAGAGACACCTGGGATAGATATGGAGGAGCTTTATGTTCCAGTGTAATCTATACATATGACACATGTACAATACAGAGACACCTGGGATAGATATGGAGGAGCTTTATGTTCCAGTGTAATCTATAAATATGACATATGGACAATAAAGAGACACCTGGGATAGATATGGAGAAGCTTTACGTTCCAGTGTAATCTATAAATATGTCACATGTACAATACAGACACACCTGGGATAGATATGGAGGAGCTTTATGTTCCATTGTAATCTATAAATATCACATATGTACAATACAGAGACACCTGGGATAGATATGGAGGAGCTTTATGTTCCAGTGTAATCTTTAAATATGACACATGTACAATAAAGAGACACCTGGGATAGATATGGAGAAGCTTTACGTTCCAGTGTAATCTATAAATATGTCACATGTACAATACAGAGACACCTGGGATAGATATGGAGGAGCTTTATGTTCCAGTGTAATCTATAAATATGTCACATGTACAATACAGAGACACCTGGGATAGATATGGAGGAGCTTTATGTTCCAGTGTAATCTATACATGTCACATGTACAATACAGAGACACCTGGGATAGATATGGAGGAGCTTTTATGTTCCAGTGTAATCTATACATATGACACATGTACAAAACAGAGACACCTGGGATAGATATGGAGGAGCTTTATGTTCCAGTGTAATCTATAAATATGACACATGTACATTAATGAGACACCTGGGATAGATATGGAGGAGCTTTATGTTCCAGTGTAATCTATTCATGTCATATGTACAATTGACAAATGGGATAGATATGGAGGAGCTTTATGTTCCAGTGTAATCTATAAATATGTCACATGTACAATACAGAGACACCTGGGTTATATATGGAGGAGCTTTATGTTCCAGTGTAAACTATAAATATGACACATGTACAATACAAAGACACCTGGGATAGATATGGAGGAGCTTTATGTTCCAGTGTAATCTATACATATGACACATGTACAATACAGAGACACCTGGGATAGATATGGAGGAGCTTTATGTTCCAGTGTAATCTATAAATATGACATATGTACAATAAAGAGACACCTGGGATAGATATGGAGGAGCTTTATGTTCCAGTGTAATCTATACATATGACACATGTACAATACAGAGACACCTGGGATAGATATGGAGGAGCTTTATGTTCCAGTGTAATCTATAAATATGACATATGGACAATAAAGAGACACCTGGGATAGATATGGAGAAGCTTTACGTTCCAGTGTAATCTATAAATATGTCACATGTACAATACAGACACACCTGGGATAGATATGGAGGAGCTTTATGTTCCATTGTAATCTATAAATATGACACATGTACAATACAGAGACACCTGGGATAGATATGGAGGAGCTTTATGTTCCAGTGTAATCTATACATATGACACATGTACAATACAGAGACACCTGGGATAGATATGGAGGAGCTTTATGTTCCAGTGTAATCTAAATATGACATATGTACAATAAAGAGACACCTGGGATAGATATGGAGGAGCTTTATGTTGCAGTGTAATCTATACATGTCACATGTACAATAGACACCTGGGATAGGGAGGAGCTTTATGTTCCAGTGTAATCTATAAATATGTCACATGTACAATACAGAGACACCTGGGATAGATATGGATGAGCTTTATGTTCCATTGTAATCTATAATTATGACACATGTACATTACAGAGACACCTGGGATAGATATGGAGGAGCTTTATGTTCCAGTGTAATCTATACATATGACACATGTACAATACAGAGACACCTGGGATAGATATGGAGGAGCTTTATGTTCCAGTGTAATCTATAAATATGACATATGTACAATAAAGAGACACCTGGGAGAGATATGGAGGAGCTTTATGTTCCAGTGTAATCTATAAATATGTCACTTGTACAATACAGAGACACCTGTGATAGATATGGAGGAGCTTTATGTTCCAGTGTAATCTATACATGTCACATGTACAATACAGAGACACCTGGGATAGATATGGAGGAGCTCTATGTTCTAGTGTAATCTATACATATGACACATGTACAAAACAGAGACACCTGGGATAGATATGGAGGAGCTTTATGTTCCAGTGTAATCTATACATATGACACATGTACAATACAGAGACACCTGGGATAGCTATGGAGGAGCTTTATGTTCCAATGTAATCTATAAATATGACATATGGACAATAAAGAGACACCTGGGATAGATATGGAGAAGCTTTACGTTCCAGTGTAATCTATAAATATGTCACATGTACAATACAGACACACCTGGGATAGATATGGAGGAGCTTTATGTTCCATTGTAATCTATAAATATCACATATGTACAATACAGAGACACCTGGGATAGATATGGAGGAGCTTTATGTTCCAGTGTAATCTATAAATATGACACATGTACAATACAGAGACACCTGGGATAAATATGGAGGAGCTTTATGTTCCAGTGTAATCTATACATATGACACATGTACAATACAGAGACACCTGGGATAGATATGGAGGAGCTTTATGTTCCAGTGTAATCTATAAATATGACATATGTACAATAAAGAGACACCTGGGATAGATATGGAGGAGCTTTATGTTGCAGTGTAATCTATACATGTCACATGTAGAATAGACACCTGGGATAGGGAGGAGCTTTATGTTCCATTGTAATCTATAAATATGTCACATGTACAATACAGAGACACCTGGGATAGATATGGATGAGCTTTATGTTCCATTGTAATCTATAAATTTGACACATGTACAATACAGAGACACCTGGGATAGATATTGAGGAGCTTTATATTCCAGTGTAATCTATACATATGACACATGTACAATACAGAGACACCTGGGATAGATATGGAGGAGCTTTATGTTCCAGTGTAATCTATAAATATGACATATGTACAATAAAGAGACACCTGGGATAGATATGGAGGAGCTTTATGTTCCAGTGTAATCTATAAATATGTCACATGTACAATACAGAGAAACCTGGGATAGATATGGTGGAGCTTTATGTTCCAGTGTAATCTATACATGTCACATGTACAATACAGAGACACCTGGGATAGATATGGAGGAGCTTTATGTTCCAGAGTAATCTATACATATGACACATGTACAAAACAGAGACACCTGGGATAGATATGGAGAAGCTTTATGTTCCAGTGTAATCTATACATGTCACATGTACAATAGACACCTGGGATAGTGAGGAGCTTTATGTTCCAGTGTAATCTATAAATATGTCACATGTACAACACAGAGACACCTGGGATAGATATGGAGGAGCTTTACGTTCCAGTGTAATCTATAAATATGTCACATGTACAATACAGAGAAACCTGGGATAGATATGGAGGAGCTTTATGTTCCAGTGTAATCTATACATGTCACATGTACAATACAGAGACACCTGGGATAGATATGGAGGAGCTTTATGTTCCAGTGTAATCTATACATATGACACATGTACAAAACAGAGACACCTGGGATAGATATGGAGGAGCATTATGTTCCAGTGTAATCTATAAATATGACACATGTACATTAATGAGACACCTGGGAAAGATATGGAGGAGCTTTATGTTCCAGTGTAATCTATAAATATGTCAAATGTACAATACAGAGACACCTGGGATAGATATGGAGGAGCTTTTTGTTCCAGTGTAATCTATACATGTCACATGTACAATACAGAGACACCTGGGATAGATATGGAGGAGCTCTATGTTCCAGTGTAATCTATACATATGACACATGTACAAAACAGAGACACCTGGGATAGATATGGAGGAGCTTTATGTTCCAGTGTAATCTATAAATATGACACATGCACATTAATGAGACACCTGGGATAGATATGGAGGAGCTTTATGTTCCAGTGTAATCTATTCATGTCACATGTACAATTGACAAATGGGATAGGCAGTAGCTTTATGTTCCAGTGTAATCTATAAATATGTCACATGTACAATACAGAGACACCTGGGTTAGATATGGAGGAGCTTTATGTTCCAGTGTAAACTATAAATATGACACATGTACAATACAGAGACACCTGGGATAGATATGGAGGAGCTTTATGTTCCAGTGTAATCTATACATATGACACATGTACAATACAGAGACACCTGGGATAGATATGGAGGAGCTTTATGTTCCAGTGTAATCTATAAATATGACATATGGACAATAAAGAGACACCTGGGATAGATATGGAGAAGCTTTACGTTCCAGTGTAATCTATAAATATGTCACATGTACAATACAGACACACCTGGGATAGATATGGAGGAGCTTTATGTTCCATTGTAATCTATAAATATCACATATGTACAATACAGAGACACCTGGGATAGATATGGAGGAGCTTTATGTTCCAGTGTAATCTTTAAATATGACACATGTACAATAAAGAGACACCTGGGATAGATATGGAGAAGCTTTACGTTCCAGTGTAATCTATAAATATGTCACATGTACAATACAGAGACACCTGGGATAGATATGGAGGAGCTTTATGTTCCAGTGTAATCTATAAATATGTCACATGTACAATACAGAGACACCTGGGATAGATATGGAGGAGCTTTATGTTCCAGTGTAATCTATACATGTCACATGTACAATACAGAGACACCTGGGATAGATATGGAGGAGCTTTATGTTCCAGTGTAATCTATACATATGACACATGTACAAAACAGAGACACCTGGGATAGATATGGAGGAGCTTTATGTTCCAGTGTAATCTATAAATATGACACATGTACATTAATGAGACACCTGGGATAGATATGGAGGAGCTTTATGTTCCAGTGTAATCTATTCATGCCATATGTACAATTGACAAATGGGATAGATATGGAGGAGCTTTATGTTCCAGTGTAATCTATAAATATGTCACATGTACAATACAGAGACACCTGGGTTATATATGGAGGAGCTTTATGTTCCAGTGTAAACTATAAATATGACACATGTACAATACAAAGACACCTGGGATAGATATGGAGGAGCTTTATGTTCCAGTGTAATCTATACATATGACACATGTACAATACAGAGACACCTGGGATAGATATGGAGGAGCTTTATGTTCCAGTGTAATCTATAAATATGACATATGTACAATAAAGAGACACCTGGGATAGATATGGAGGAGCTTTATGTTCCAGTGTAATCTATACATATGACACATGTACAATACAGAGACACCTGGGATAGATATGGAGGAGCTTTATGTTCCAGTGTAATCTATAAATATGACATATGGACAATAAAGAGACACCTGGGATAGATATGGAGAAGCTTTACGTTCCAGTGTAATCTATAAATATGTCACATGTACAATACAGACACACCTGGGATAGATATGGAGGAGCTTTATGTTCCATTGTAATCTATAAATATGACACATGTACAATACAGAGACACCTGGGATAGATATGGAGGAGCTTTATGTTCCAGTGTAATCTATACATATGACACATGTACAATAAAGAGACACCTGGGATAGATATGGAGGAGCTTTATGTTCCAGTGTAATCTATAAATATGACATATGTACAATAAAGAGACACCTGGGATAGATATGGAGGAGCTTTATGTTGCAGTGTAATCTATACATGTCACATGTACAATAGACTCCTGGGATAGGGAGGAGCTTTATGTTCCAGTGTAATCTATAAATATGTCACATGTACAATACAGAGACACCTGGGATAGATATGGATGAGCTTTATGTTCCATTGTAATCTATAATTATGACACATGTACATTACAGAGACACCTGGGATAGATATGGAGGAGCTTTATGTTCCAGTGTAATCTATACATATGACACATGTACAATACAGAGACACCTGGGATAGATATGGAGGAGCTTTATGTTCCAGTGTAATCTATAAATATGACATATGTACAATAAAGAGACACCTGGGAGAGATATGGAGGAGCTTTATGTTCCAGTGTAATCTATAAATATGTCACTTGTACAATACAGAGACACCTGTGATAGATATGGAGGAGCTTTATGTTCCAGTGTAATCTATACATGTCACATGTACAATACAGAGACACCTGGGATAGATATGGAGGAGCTCTATGTTCTAGTGTAATCTATACATATGACACATGTACAAAACAGAGACACCTGGGATAGATATGGAGGAGCTTTATGTTCCAGTGTAATCTATACATATGACACATGTACAATACAGAGACACCTGGGATAGCTATGGAGGAGCTTTATGTTCCAATGTAATCTATAAATATGACATATGGACAATAAAGAGACACCTGGGATAGATATGGAGAAGCTTTACGTTCCAGTGTAATCTATAAATATGTCACATGTACAATACAGACACACCTGGGATAGATATGGAGGAGCTTTATGTTCCATTGTAATCTATAAATATCACATATGTACAATACAGAGACACCTGGGATAGATATGGAGGAGCTTTATGTTCCAGTGTAATCTATAAATATGACACATGTACAATACAGAGACACCTGGGGATAAATATGGAGGAGCTTTATGTTCCAGTGTAATCTATACATATGACACATGTACAATACAGAGACACCTGGGATAGATATGGAGGAGCTTTATGTTCCAGTGTAATCTATAAATATGACATATGTACAATAAAGAGACACCTGGGATAGATATGGAGGAGCTTTATGTTGCAGTGTAATCTATACATGTCACATGTAGAATAGACACCTGGGATAGGGAGGAGCTTTATGTTCCATTGTAATCTATAAATATGTCACATGTACAATACAGAGACACCTGGGATAGATATGGATGAGCTTTATGTTCCATTGTAATCTATAAATTTGACACATGTACAATACAGAGACACCTGGGATAGATATTGAGGAGCTTTATATTCCAGTGTAATCTATACATATGACACATGTACAATACAGAGACACCTGGGATAGATATGGAGGAGCTTTATGTTCCAGTGTAATCTATAAATATGACATATGTACAATAAAGAGACACCTGGGATAGATATGGAGGAGCTTTATGTTCCAGTGTAATCTATAAATATGTCACATGTACAATACAGAGAAACCTGGGATAGATATGGTGGAGCTTTATGTTCCAGTGTAATCTATACATGTCACATGTACAATACAGAGACACCTGGGATAGATATGGAGGAGCTTTATGTTCCAGAGTAATCTATACATATGACACATGTACAAAACAGAGACACCTGGGATAGATATGGAGAAGCTTTATGTTCCAGTGTAATCTATACATGTCACATGTACAATAGACACCTGGGATAGTGAGGAGCTTTATGTTCCAGTGTAATCTATAAATATGTCACATGTACAACACAGAGACACCTGGGATAGATATGGAGGAGCTTTACGTTCCAGTGTAATCTATAAATATGTCACATGTACAATACAGAGAAACCTGGGATAGATATGGAGGAGCTTTATGTTCCAGTGTAATCTATACATGTCACATGTACAATACAGAGACACCTGGGATAGATATGGAGGAGCTTTATGTTCCAGTGTAATCTATACATATGACACATGTACAAAACAGAGACACCTGGGGATAGATATGGAGGAGCATTATGTTCCAGTGTAATCTATAAATATGACACATGTACATTAATGAGACACCTGGGAAAGATATGGAGGAGCTTTATGTTCCAGTGTAATCTATAAATATGTCAAATGTACAATACAGAGACACCTGGGATAGATATGGAGGAGCTTTTTGTTCCAGTGTAATCTATACATGTCACATGTACAATACAGAGACACCTGGGATAGATATGGAGGAGCTCTATGTTCCAGTGTAATCTATACATATGACACATGTACAAAACAGAGACACCTGGGATAGATATGGAGGAGCTTTATGTTCCAGTGTAATCTATAAATATGACACATGCACATTAATGAGACACCTGGGATAGATATGGAGGAGCTTTATGTTCCAGTGTAATCTATTCATGTCACATGTACAATAGACAAATGGGATAGGCAGTAGCTTTATGTTCCAGTGTAATCTATAAATATGTCACATGTACAATACAGAGACACCTGGGTTAGATATGGAGGAGCTTTATGTTCCAGTGTAAACTATAAATATGACACATGTACAATACAGAGACACCTGGGATAGATATGGAGGAGCTTTATGTTCCAGTGTAATCTATACATATGACACATGTACAATACAGAGACACCTGGGATAGATATGGAGGAGCTTTATGTTCCAGTGTAATCTATAAATATGACATATGGACAATAAAGAGACACCTGGGATAGATATGGAGAAGCTTTACGTTCCAGTGTAATCTATAAATATGTCACATGTACAATACAGACACACCTGGGATAGATATGGAGGAGCTTTATGTTCCATTGTAATCTATAAATATCACATATGTACAATACAGAGACACCTGGGATAGATATGGAGGAGCTTTATGTTCCAGTGTAATCTTTAAATATGACACATGTACAATACAGAGACACCTGGGATAGATATGGAGGAGCTTTATGTTCCAGTGTAATCTATACATATGACACATGTACAATACAGAGAGACCTGGGATAGATATGGAGGAGCTTTATGTTCCAGTGTAATCTATAAATATGACATATGTACAATAAAGAGACACCTGGGATAGATATGGAGGAGCTTTATGTTGCAGTGTAATCTATACATGTCACATGTACAATAGACACCTGGGATAGGGAGGAGCTTTATGTTCCAGTGTAATCTATAAATATGTCACATGTACAATACAGAGACACCTGGGATAGATATGGATGAGCTTTATGTTCCATTGTAATCTATAAATATGACACATGTACAATACAGAGACACCTGGCATAGATATTGAGGAGCTTTATATTCCAGTGTAATCTATACATATGACACATGTACAATACAGAGACACCTGGGATAGATATGGAGGAGCTTTATGTTCCAGTGTAATCTATAAATATGACATATGTACAATAAAGAGACACCTGGGATAGATATGGAGGAGCTTTATGTTCCAGTGTAATCTATAAATATGTCACATGTACAATACAGAGACACCTGGGATAGATATGGAGGAGCTTTATGTTCCAGTGTAATCTATACATGTCACATGTACAATACAGAGACACCTGGGATAGATATGGAGGAGCTTTATGTTCCAGTGTAATCTATACATATGACACATGTACAAAACAGAGACACCTGGGATAGATATGGAGAAGCTTTATGTTCCAGTGTAATCTATACATGTCACATGTACAATAGACACCTGGGATAGGGAGGAGCTTTATGTTCCAGTGTAATCTATAAATATGTCACATGTACAACACAGAGACACCTGGGATAGATATGGAGGAGCTTTACGTTCCAGTGTAAACTATAAATATGACACATGTACAATACAGAGACACCTGGGATAGATATGGAGGAGCTTTATGCTCCAGTGTAATCTATACATACGACACAAGTACAATACAGAGACACCTGGGATAGATATGGAGGAGCTTTATGTTCCAGTGTAATCTATAAATATGACATATGTACAATAAAGAGACACCTGGGATAGATATGGAGGAGCTTTATGTTCCAGTGTAATCTATAAATATGTCACATGTACAATACAGAGACACCTGGGATAGATATGGAGGAGATTTATGTTCCAGTGTAATCTATACATGTCACATGTACAATACAGAGACACCTGGGATAGATATGGAGGAGCTTTATGTTCCAGTGTAATCTATACATATGACACATGTACAAAACAGAGACACCTGGGATAGATATGGAGGAGCTTTATGTTCCAGTGTAATCTATAAATATGACACATGTACATTAATGAGACACCTGGGATAGATATGGAGGAGCTTTATGTTCCAGTGTAATCTATTCATGTCACATGTACAATTGACAAATGGGATAGATATGGAGGAGCTTTATGTTCCAGTGTAATCTATAAATATGTCACATGTACAATACAGAGACACCTGGGTTAGATATGGAGGAGCTTTATGTTCCAGTGTAAACTATAAATAGGACACATGTACAATACAGAGACACCTGGGATAGATATGGAGGAGCTTTATGTTCCAGTGTAATCTATACATATGACACATGTACAATACAGAAACACCTTGGATAGATATGGAGGAGCTTTATGTTCCAGTGTAATCTATAAATATGACATATGTACAATAAAGAGACACCTTGGATAGATATGGAGGAGCTTTATGTTCCAGTGTAATCTATACATATGACACATTTACAATACAGAGACACCTGGGATAGATATGGAGGAGCTTTATGTTCCAGTGTAATCTATAAATATGACATATGGACAATAAAGAGACACCTGGGATAGATATGGAGAAGCTTTACGTTCCAGTGTAATCTATAAATATGTCACATGTACAATACAGACACACCTGGGATAGATATGGAGGAGCTTTATGTTCCATTGTAATCTATAAATATGACACATGTACAATACAGAGACACCTGGGATAGATATGGAGGAGCTTTATGTTCCAGTGTAATCTATACATATGACACATGTACAATACAGAGACACCTGGGATAGATATGGAGGAGCTTTATGTTCCAGTGTAATCTATAAATATGACACATGTACATTAATGAGACACCTGGGATAGATATGGAGGAGCTTTATGTTCCAGTGTAATCTATTCATGTCACATGTACAATTGACAAATGGGATAGGGAGTAGCTTTATGGTCCAGTGTAATCTATAAATATGTCACATGTACAATACAGTGACACCTGGGTTAGATATGGAGGAGCTTTATGTTCCAGTGTAAACTATAAATATGACACATGTACAATACAGAGACACCTGGGATAGATATGGAGGAGCTTTATGTTCCAGTGTAATCTATACATATGACACATGTACAATACAGAGACACCTGGGATAGATATGGAGGAGCTTTATGTTCCAGTGTAATCTATAAATATGACATATGTACAATAAAGAGACACCTGGGATAGATATGGAGGAGCTTTATGTTCCAGTGTAATCTATAAATATGACATATGGACAATAAAGAGACACCTGGGATAGATATGGAGAAGCTTTACGTTAAAGTGTAATCTATAAATATGTCACATGTACAATACAGACACACCTGGGATAGATATGGAGGAGCTTTATGTTCCATTGTAATCTATAAATATCACATATGTACAATACAGAGACACCTGGGATAGATATGGAGGAGCTTTATGTTCCAGTGTAATCTATAAATATGACACATGTACAATACAGAGACACCTGGGATAGATATGGAGGAGCTTTATGTTCCAGTGTAATCTATACATATGACACATGTACAATACATAGACACCTGGGATAGATATGGAGGAGCTTTATGTTCCAGTGTAATCTATAAATATGACATATGTACAATAAAGAGACACCTGGGATAGATATGGAGGAGTTTTATGTTGCAGTGTAATCTATACATGTCACATGTACAATAGACACCTGGGATAGGGAGGAGCTTTATGTTCCAGTGTAATCTATAAATATGTCACATGTACAATACAGAGACACCTGGGATAGATATGGATGAGCTTTATGTTCCATTGTAATCTATAAATATGACACATGTACAATACAGAGACACCTGGGATAGATATTGAGGAGCTTTATATTCCAGTGTAATCTATACATATGACACATGTACAATACAGAGACACCTGGGATAGATATGGAGGAGCTTTATGTTCCAGTGTAATCTATAAATATGACATATGTACAATAAAGAGACACCTGGGATAGATATGGAGGAGCTTTATGTTCCAGTGTAATCTATAAATATGTCACATGTACAATACAGAGACACCTGGGATAGATATGGAGGAGCTTTATGTTCCAGTGTAATCTATACATATGACACATGTACAATACAGAGAGACCTGGGATAGATATGGAGGAGCTTTATGTTCCAGTGTAATCTATAAATATGACATATGTACAATAAAGAGACACCTGGGATAGATATGGAGGAGCTTTATGTTGCAGTGTAATCTATACATGTCACATGTACAATAGACACCTGGGATAGGGAGGAGCTTTATGTTCCAGTGTAATCTATAAATATGTCACATGTACAATACAGAGACACCTGGGATAGATATGGATGAGCTTTATGTTCCATTGTAATCTATAAATATGACACATGTACAATACAGAGACACCTGGCATAGATATTGAGGAGCTTTATATTCCAGTGTAATCTATACATATGACACATGTACAATACAGAGACACCTGGGATAGATATGGAGGAGCTTTATGTTCCAGTGTAATCTATAAATATGACATATGTACAATAAAGAGACACCTGGGATAGATATGGAGGAGCTTTATGTTCCAGTGTAATCTATAAATATGTCACATGTACAATACAGAGACACCTGGGATAGATATGGAGGAGCTTTATGTTCCAGTGTAATCTATACATGTCACATGTACAATACAGAGACACCTGGGATAGATATGGAGGAGCTTTATGTTCCAGTGTAATCTATACATATGACACATGTACAAAACAGAGACACCTGGGATAGATATGGAGAAGCTTTATGTTCCAGTGTAATCTATACATGTCACATGTACAATAGACACCTGGGATAGGGAGGAGCTTTATGTTCCAGTGTAATCTATAAATATGTCACATGTACAACACAGAGACACCTGGGATAGATATGGAGGAGCTTTACGTTCCAGTGTAAACTATAAATATGACACATGTACAATACAGAGACACCTGGGATAGATATGGAGGAGCTTTATGCTCCAGTGTAATCTATACATACGACACAAGTACAATACAGAGACACCTGGGATAGATATGGAGGAGCTTTATGTTCCAGTGTAATCTATAAATATGACATATGTACAATAAAGAGACACCTGGGATAGATATGGAGGAGCTTTATGTTCCAGTGTAATCTATAAATATGTCACATGTACAATACAGAGACACCTGGGATAGATATGGAGGAGATTTATGTTCCAGTGTAATCTATACATGTCACATGTACAATACAGAGACACCTGGGATAGATATGGAGGAGCTTTATGTTCCAGTGTAATCTATACATATGACACATGTACAAAACAGAGACACCTGGGATAGATATGGAGGAGCTTTATGTTCCAGTGTAATCTATAAATATGACACATGTACATTAATGAGACACCTGGGATAGATATGGAGGAGCTTTATGTTCCAGTGTAATCTATTCATGTCACATGTACAATTGACAAATGGGATAGATATGGAGGAGCTTTATGTTCCAGTGTAATCTATAAATATGTCACATGTACAATACAGAGACACCTGGGTTAGATATGGAGGAGCTTTATGTTCCAGTGTAAACTATAAATAGGACACATGTACAATACAGAGACACCTGGGATAGATATGGAGGAGCTTTATGTTCCAGTGTAATCTATACATATGACACATGTACAATACAGAGACACCTTGGATAGATATGGAGGAGCTTTATGTTCCAGTGTAATCTATAAATATGACATATGTACAATAAAGAGACACCTTGGATAGATATGGAGGAGCTTTATGTTCCAGTGTAATCTATACATATGACACATTTACAATACAGAGACACCTGGGATAGATATGGAGGAGCTTTATGTTCCAGTGTAATCTATAAATATGACATATGGACAATAAAGAGACACCTGGGATAGATATGGAGAAGCTTTACGTTCCAGTGTAATCTATAAATATGTCACATGTACAATACAGACACACCTGGGATAGATATGGAGGAGCTTTATGTTCCATTGTAATCTATAAATATGACACATGTACAATACAGAGACACCTGGGATAGATATGGAGGAGCTTTATGTTCCAGTGTAATCTATACATATGACACATGTACAATACAGAGACACCTGGGATAGATATGGAGGAGCTTTATGTTCCAGTGTAATCTATAAATATGACACATGTACATTAATGAGACACCTGGGATAGATATGGAGGAGCTTTATGTTCCAGTGTAATCTATTCATGTCACATGTACAATTGACAAATGGGATAGGGAGTAGCTTTATGGTCCAGTGTAATCTATAAATATGTCACATGTACAATACAGTGACACCTGGGTTAGATATGGAGGAGCTTTATGTTCCAGTGTAAACTATAAATATGACACATGTACAATACAGAGACACCTGGGATAGATATGGAGGAGCTTTATGTTCCAGTGTAATCTATACATATGACACATGTACAATACAGAGACACCTGGGATAGATATGGAGGAGCTTTATGTTCCAGTGTAATCTATAAATATGACATATGTACAATAAAGAGACACCTGGGATAGATATGGAGGAGCTTTATGTTCCAGTGTAATCTATAAATATGACATATGGACAATAAAGAGACACCTGGGATAGATATGGAGAAGCTTTACGTTCCAGTGTAATCTATAAATATGTCACATGTACAATACAGACACACCTGGGATAGATATGGAGGAGCTTTATGTTCCATTGTAATCTATAAATATCACATATGTACAATACAGAGACACCTGGGATAGATATGGAGGAGCTTTATGTTCCAGTGTAATCTATAAATATGACACATGTACAATACAGAGACACCTGGGATAGATATGGAGGAGCTTTATGTTCCAGTGTAATCTATACATATGACACATGTACAATACATAGACACCTGGGATAGATATGGAGGAGCTTTATGTTCCAGTGTAATCTATAAATATGACATATGTACAATAAAGAGACACCTGGGATAGATATGGAGGAGTTTTATGTTGCAGTGTAATCTATACATGTCACATGTACAATAGACACCTGGGATAGGGAGGAGCTTTATGTTCCAGTGTAATCTATAAATATGTCACATGTACAATACAGAGACACCTGGGATAGATATGGATGAGCTTTATGTTCCATTGTAATCTATAAATATGACACATGTACAATACAGAGACACCTGGGATAGATATTGAGGAGCTTTATATTCCAGTGTAATCTATACATATGACACATGTACAATACAGAGACACCTGGGATAGATATGGAGGAGCTTTATGTTCCAGTGTAATCTATAAATATGACATATGTACAATAAAGAGACACCTGGGATAGATATGGAGGAGCTTTATGTTCCAGTGTAATCTATAAATATGTCACATGTACAATACAGAGACACCTGGGATAGATATGGAGGAGCTTTATGTTCCAGTGTAATCTATACATGTCACATGTACAATACAGAGACACCTGGGATAGATATGGAGGAGCTTTATGTTCCAGTGTAATCTATTCATGTCACATGTACAATTGACAAATGGGATAGGGAGTAGCTTTATGTTCCAGTGTAATCTATAAATATGTCACATGTACAATACAGTGACACCTGGGTTAGATATGGAGGAGCTTTATGTTCCAGTGTAAACTATAAATATGACACATGTACAATACAGAGACACCTGGGATAGATATGGAGGAGCTTTATGTTCCAGTGTAATCTATACATATGACACATGTACAATACAGAGACACCTGGGATAGATATGGAGGAGCTTTATGTTCCAGTGTAATCTATAAATATGACACATGTACAATACAGAGACACCTGGGATAGATATGGAGGAGCTTTATGTTCCAGTGTAATCTATAAATATGACATATGTACAATAAAGAGACACCTGGGATAGATATGGAGGAGCTTTATGTTCCAGTGTAATCTATAAATATGACATATGGACAATAAAGAGACACCTGGGATAGATATGGAGAAGCTTTACGTTCCAGTGTAATCTATAAATATGTCACATGTACAATACAGACACACCTGGGATAGATATGGAGGAGCTTTATGTTCCATTGTAATCTATATATATCACATATGTACAATACAGAGACACCTGGGATAGATATGGAGGAGCTTTATGTTCCAGTGTAATCTATAAATATGACACATGTACAGTACAGAGACACCTGGGATAGATATGGAGGAGCTTTACGTTCCAGTGTAATCTATACATATGACACATGTACAATACATAGACACCTGGGATAGATATGGAGGAGCTTTATGTTCCAGTGTAATCTATAAATATGACATATGTACAATAAAGAGACACCTGGGATAGATATGGAGGAGTTTTATGTTGCAGTGTAATCTATACATGTCACATGTACAATAGACACCTTGGATAGGGAGGAGCTTTATGTTCCAGTGTAATCTATAAATATGTCACATGTACAATACAGAGACACCTGGGATAGATATGGATGAGCTTTATGTTCCATTGTAATCTATAAATATGACACATGTACAATACAGAGACACCTGGAATAGATATTGAGGAGCTTTATATTCCAGTGTAATCTATACATATGACACATGTACAATACAGAGACACCTGGGATAGATATGGAGGAGCTTTATGTTCCAGTGTAATCTATAAATATGACATATGTACAATAAAGAGACACCTGGGATAGATATGGAGGAGCTTTATGTTCCAGTGTAATCTATAAATATGTCACATGTACAATACAGAGACACCTGGGATAGATATGGAGGAGCTTTATGTTCCAGTGTAATCTATACATGTCACATGTACAATACAGAGACACCTGGGATAGATATGGAGGAGCTTTATGTTCCAGTGTAATCTATACATATGACACATGTACAAAACAGAGACACCTGGGATAGATATGGAGAAGCTTTATGTTCCAGTGTAATCTATACATGTCACATGTACAATAGACACCTGGGATAGGGAGGAGCTTTATGTTCCAGTGTAATCTATAAATATGTCACATGTACAACACAGAGACACCTGGGATAGATATGGAGGAGCTTTACGTTCCAGTGTAAACTATAAATATGACACATGTACAATACAGAGACACCTGGGATAGATATGGAGGAGCTTTATGTTCCAGTGTAATCTATACATACGACACAAGAACAATACAGAGACACCTGGGATAGATATGGAGGAGCTTTATGTTCCAGTGTAATCTATAAATATGACATATGTACAATAAAGAGACACCTGGGATAGATATGGAGGAGCTTTATGTTCCAGTGTAATCTATAAATATGACATATGTACAATAAAGAGACACCTGGGATAGATATGGAGGAGCTTTATGTTCCAGTGTAATCTATAAATATGTCACATGTACAATACAGAGACACCTGGGATAGATATGGAGGAGCTTTATGTTCCAGTGTAATCTATACATGTCACATGTACAATACAGAGACACCTGGGATAGATATGGAGGAGCTTTATGTTCCAGTGTAATCTATACATATGACACATGTACAAAACAGAGACACCTGGGATAGATATGGAGAAGCTTTATGTTCCAGTGTAATCTATACATGTCACATGTACAATAGACACCTGGGATAGGGAGGAGCTTTATGTTCCAGTGTAATCTATAAATATGTCACATGTACAACACAGAGACACCTGGGATAGATATGGAGGAGCTTTACGTTCCAGTGTAAACTATAAATATGACACATGTACAATACAGAGACACCTGGGATAGATATGGAGGAGCTTTATGTTCCAGTGTAATCTATACATACGACACAAGAACAATACAGAGACACCTGGGATAGATATGGAGGAGCTTTATGTTCCAGTGTAATCTATAAATATGACATATGTACAATAAAGAGACACCTGGGATAGATATGGAGGAGCTTTATGTTCCAGTGTAATCTATAAATATGTCACATGTACAATACAGAGACACCTGGGATAGATATGGAGGAGCTTTATGTTCCAGTGTAATCTATACATGTCACATGTACAATACAGAGACACCTGGGATAGATATGGAGGAGCTTTATGTTCCAGTGTAATCTATAAATATGACATATGTACAATAAAGAGACACCTGGGATAAATATGGAGGAGCTTTATGTTGCAGTGTAATCTATACATGTCACATGTACAATAGACACCTGGGATAGGGAGGAGCTTTATGTTCCAGTGTAATCTATAAATATGTCACATGTACAATACAGAGACACCTGGGATAGATATGGATGAGCTTTATGTTCCATTGTAATCTATAATTATGACACATGTACAATACAGAGACACCTGGGATAGATATGGAGGAGCTTTATGTTCCAGTGTAATCTATACATATGACACATGTACAATACAGAGACACCTGGGATAGATATGGAGGAGCTTTATGTTCCAGTGTAATCTATAAATATGACATATGTACAATAAAGAGACACCTGGGATAGATATGGAGGAGCTTTATGTTGCAGTGTAATCTATACATGTCACATGTACAATAGACACCTGGGATAGGGAGGAGCTTTATGTTCCAGTGTAATCTATAAATATGTCACATGTACAATACAGAGACACCTGGGATAGATATGGATGAGCTTTATGTTCCATTGTAATCTATAAATATGACATATGTACAATAAAGAGACACCTGGGATAGATATGGAGGAGCTTTATGTTCCAGTGTAATCTATAAATATGTCACATGTACAATACAGAGACACCTGGGATAGATATGGAGGAGCTTTATGTTCCAGTGTAATCTATACATGTCACATGTACAATACAGAGACACCTGGGATAGATATGGAGGAGCTTTATGTTCCAGTGTAATCTATACATATGACACATGTACAAAACAGAGACACCTGGGATAGATATGGAGAAGCTTTATGTTCCAGTGTAATCTATACATGTCACATGTACAATAGACACCTGGGATAGGGAGGAGCTTTATGTTCCAGTGTAATCTATAAATATGACATATGTACAATAAAGAGACACCTGGGATAGATATGGAGGAGCTTTATGTTCCAGTGTAATCTATAAATATGTCACATGTACAATACAGAGACACCTGGGATAGATATGGAGGAGCTTTATGTTCCAGTGTAATCTATACATGTCACATGTACAATACAGAGACACCTGGGATAGATATGGAGGAGCTTTATGTTCCAGTGTAATCTATACATATGACACATGTACAAAACAGAGACACCTGGGATAGATATGGAGGAGCTTTATGTTCCAGTGTAATCTATAAATATGAGACATGTACATTAATGAGACACCTGGGATAGATATGGAGGAGCTTTATGTTCCAGTGTAATCTATTCATGTCACATGTACAATTGACAAATGGGATAGATATGGAGGAGCTTTATGTTCCAGTGTAATCTATAAATATGTCACATGTACAATACAGAGACACCTGGGTTAGATATGGAGGAGCTTTATGTTCCAGTGTAAACTATAAATATGACACATGTACAATACAGAGACACCTGGGATAGATATGGAGGAGCTTTATGTTCCAGTGTAATCTATACATATGACACATGTACAATACAGAGACACCTGGGAAAGATATGGAGGAGCTTTATGTTCCAGTGTAATCTATATATATGACATATGTACAATAAAGAGACACCTGGGATAGATATGGAGGAGCTTTATGTTCCAGTGTAATCTATAAATATGACACATGTACTATACAGAGACACCTGGGATAGATATGGTGGAGCTTTATGTTCCAGTGTAATCTATAAATATGACATATGGACAATAAAGAGACACCTGGGATAGATATGGAGAAGCTTTACGTTCCAGTGTAATCTATAAATATGTCACATGTACAATACAGACACACCTGGGATAGATATGGAGGAGCTTTATGTTCCATTGTAATCTATAAATATGACACATGTACAATACAGAGACACCTGGGATAGATATGGAGGAGCTTTATGTTCCAGTGTAAACTATAAATATGACACATGTACAATACAGAGACACCTGGGATAGATATGGAGGAGCTTTATGTTCCAGTGTAATCTATACATATGACACATGTACAATACAGAGACACCTGGGATAGATATGGAGGAGCTTTATGTTCCAGTGTAATCTATAAATATGACATATGTACAATAAAGAGAAACCTGGGATAGATATGGAGGAGCTTTATGTTGCAGTGTAATCTATACATGTCACATGTACAATAGACACCTGGGATAGGGAGGAGCTTTATGTTCCAGTGTAATCTATAAATATGTCACATGTACAATACAGAGACACCTGGGATAGATATGGATGAGCTTTATGTTCCATTGTAATCTATAATTATGACACATGTACAATACAGAGACACCTGGGATAGATATGGAGGAGCTTTATGTTCCAGTGAAATCTATACATATGACACATGTACAATACAGAGACACCTGGGATAGATATGGAGGAGCTTTATGTTCCAGTGTAATCTATAAATATGACATATGTACAATAAAGAGACACCTGGGATAGATATGGAGGAGCTTTATGTTGCAGTGTAATCTATACATGTCACATGTACAATAGACACCTGGGATAGGGAGGAGCTTTATGTTCCAGTGTAATCTATAAATATGTCACATGTACAATACAGAGACACCTGGGATAGATATGGATGAGCTTTATGTTCCATTGTAATCTATAAATATGACACATGTACAATACAGAGACACCTGGGATAGATATGGAGGAGCTTTATGTTCCAGTGTAATCTATACATATGACACATGTACAATACAGAGACACCTGTGATAGATATGGAGGAGCTTTATGTTCCAGTGTAACATATGACACATGTACAATACAGAGACACCTGGGATAGATATGGAGGAGCTTTATGTTCCAGTGTAATCTATAAATATGACATATGTACAATAAAGAGACACCTGGGATAGATATGGAGAAGCTTTATGTTCCAGTGTAATCTATACATGTCACATGTACAATACACACCTGGGATATGGAGGAGCTTTATGTTCCAGTGTAATCTATAAATATGTCACATGTACAATACAGACACACCTGGGACAGATATGGAGGAGCTTTAATCTTAAAATATGACACATGTACAATACAGAGACACCTGGGATAGATATTTAGGAGCTTTATGTTCCAGTGTAATCTATAAATATGTCACATGTACAATACAGAGACACCTGGGATAGATATGGATGAGCTTTATGTTCCATTGTAATCTATAAATATGACACATGTACAATACAGAGACACCTGGGATAGATATGGAGGAGCTTTATGTTCCAGTGTAATCTATACATATGACACATGTACAATACAGAGACACCTGGGATAGATATGGAGAAGCTTTATGTTCCAGTGTAATCTATACATGTCACATGTACAATAGACACCTGGGATAGTGAGGAGCTTTATGTTCCAGTGTAATCTATAAATATGTCATATGTACAACACAGAGACACCTGGGATAGATATGGAGGAGCTTTACATTCCAGTGTAATCTATAAATATGTCACATGTACAATACAGAGAAACCTGGGATAGATATGGAGGAGCTTTATGTTCCAGTGTAAACTATACATGTCACATGTACAATACAGAGACACCTGGGATAGATATGGAGGAGCTTTATGTTCCAGTGTAATCTATACATATGACACATGTACAAAACAGAGACACCTGCGATAGATATGGAGGAGCATTATGTTCCAGTGTAATCTATAAATATGACACATGTACATTAATGAGACACCTGGGAAAGATATGGAGGAGCTTTATGTTCCAGTGTAATCTATAAATATGTCAAATGTACAATACAGAGACACCTGGGATAGATATGGAGGAGCTTTTTGTTCCAGTGTAATCTATACATGTCACATGTACAATACAGAGACACCTGGGATAGATATGGAGGAGCTCTATGTTCCAGTGTAATCTATACATATGACACATGTACAAAACAGAGACACCTGGGATAGATATGGAGGAGCTTTATGTTCCAGTGTAATCTATAAATATGACACATGCACATTAATGAGACACCTGGGATAGATATGGAGGAGCTTTATGTTCCAGTGTAATCTATTCATGTCAGATGTACAATTGACAAATGGGATAGGCAGTAGCTTTATGTTCCAGTGTAATCTATAAATATGTCACATGTACAATACAGAGACACCTGGGTTAGATATGGAGGAGCTTTATGTTCCAGTGTAAACTATAAATATGACACATGTACAATACAGAGACACCTGGGATAGATATGGAGGAGCTTTATGTTCCAGTGTAATCTATACATATGACACATGTACAATACAGAGACACCTGGGATAGATATGGAGGAGCTTTATGTTCCAGTGTAATCTATAAATATGACATATGGACAATAAAGAGACACCTGGGATAGATATGGAGAAGCTTTACGTTCCAGTGTAATCTATAAATATGTCACATGTACAATACAGACACACCTGGGATAGATATGGAGGAGCTTTATGTTCCATTGTAATCTATAAATATCACATATGTACAATACAGAGACACCTGGGATAGATATGGAGGAGCTTTATGTTCCAGTGTAATCTTTAAATATGACACATGTACAATACAGAGACACCTGGGATAGATATGGAGGAGCTTTATGTTCCAGTGTAATCTATACATATGACACATGTACAATACAGAGAGACCTGGGATAGATATGGAGGAGCTTTATGTTCCAGTGTAATCTATAAATATGACATATGTACAATAAAGAGACACCTGGGATAGATATGGAGGAGCTTTATGTTGCAGTGTAATCTATACATGTCACATGTACAATAGACACCTGGGATAGGGAGGAGCTTTATGTTCCATTGTAATCTATAAATATGACACATGTACAATACAGAGACACCTGGCATAGATATTGAGGAGCTTTATATTCCAGTGTAATCTATACATATGACACATGTACAATTCAGAGACACCTGGGATAGATATGGAGGAGCTTTATGTTCCAGTGTAATCTATAAATATGACATATGTACAATAAAGAGACACCTGGGATAGATATGGAGGAGCTTTATGTTCCAGTGTAATCTATAAATATGTCACATGTACAATACAGAGACACCTGGGATAGATATGGAGGAGCTTTATGTTCCAGTGTAATCTATACATATGACACATGTACAAAACAGAGACACCTGGGATAGATATGGAGAAGCTTTATGTTCCAGTGTAATCTATACATGTCACATGTACAATAGACACCTGGGATAGGGAGGAGCTTTATGTTCCAGTGTAATCTATAAATATGTCACATGTACAACACAGAGACACCTGGGATAGATATGGAGGAGCTTTACGTTCCAGTGTAAACTATAAATATGACACCTGTACAATACAGAGACACCTGGGATAGATATGGAGGAGCTTTATGCTCCAGTGTAATCTATACATACGACACAAGTACAATACAGAGACACCTGGGATAGATATGGAGGAGCTTTATGTTCCAGTGTAATCTATAAATATGACATATGTACAATAAAGAGACACCTGGGATAGATATGGAGGAGCTTTATGTTCCAGTGTAATCTATAAATATGTCACATGTACAATACAGAGACACCTGGGATAGATATGGAGGAGATTTATGTTCCAGTGTAATCTATACATGTCACATGTACAATACAGAGACACCTGGGATAGATATGGAGGAGCTTTATGTTCCAGTGTAATCTATACATATGACACATGTACAAAACAGAGACACCTGGGATAGATATGGAGGAGCTTTATGTTCCAGTGTAATCTATAAATATGACACATGTACATTAATGAGACACCTGGGATAGATATGGAGGAGCTTTATGTTCCAGTGTAATCTATTCATGTCACATGTACAATTGACAAATGGGATAGATATGGAGGAGCTTTATGTTCCAGTGTAATCTATAAATATGTCACATGTACAATACAGAGACACCTGGGTTAGATATGGAGGAGCTTTATGTTCCAGTGTAAACTATAAATAGGACACATGTACAATACAGAGACACCTGGGATAGATATGGAGGAGCTTTATGTTCCAGTGTAATCTATACATATGACACATGTACAATACAGAGACACCTTGGATAGATATGGAGGAGCTTTATGTTCCAGTGTAATCTATAAATATGACATATGTACAATAAAGAGACACCTTGGATAGATATGGAGGAGCTTTATGTTCCAGTGTAATCTATACATATGACACATGTACAATACAGAGACACCTGGGATAGATGTGGAGGAGCTTTATGTTCCAGTGTAATCTATAAATATGACATATGGACAATAAAGAGACACCTGGGATAGATATGGAGAAGCTTTACGTTCCAGTGTAATCTATAAATATGTCACATGTACAATACAGACACACCTGGGATAGATATGGAGGAGCTTTATGTTCCATTGTAATCTATAAATATGACACATGTACAATACAGAGACACCTGGGATAGATATGGAGGAGCTTTATGTTCCAGTGTAATCTATACATATAACACATGTACAATACAGAGACACCTGGGATAGATATGGAGGAGCTTAATGTTCCAGTGTAATCTATAAATATGACACATGTACATTAATGAGACACCTGGGATAGATATGGAGGAGCTTTATGTCCCAGTGTAATCTATTCATGTCACATGTACAATTGACAAATGGGATAGGGAGTAGCTTTATGTTCCAGTGTAATCTATAAATATGTCACATGTACAATACAGTGACACCTGGGTTAGATATGGAGGAGCTTTATGTTCCAGTGTAAACTATAAATATGACACATGTACAATACAGAGACACCTGGGATAGATATGGAGGAGCTTTATGTTCCAGTGTAATCTATACATATGACACATGTACAATACAGAGACACCTGGGATAGATATGGAGGAGCTTTATGTTCCAGTGTAATCTATAAATATGACATATGTACAATAAAGAGACACCTGGGATAGATATGGAGGAGCTTTATGTTCCAGTGTAATCTATAAATATGACATATGGACAATAAAGAGACACCTGGGATAGATATGGAGAAGCTTTACATTCCAGTGTAATCTATAAATATGACACATGTACATTAATGAGACACCTGGGATAGATATGGAGGAGCTTTATGTTCCATTGTAATCTATAAATATCACATATGTACAATACAGAGACACCTGGGATAGATATGGAGGAGCTTTATGTTCCAGTGTAATCTATAAATATGACACATGTACAATACAGAGACACCTGGGATAGATATGGAGGAGCTTTATGTTCCAGTGTAATCTATACATATGACACATGTACAATACATAGACACCTGGGATAGATATGGAGGAGCTTTATGTTCCAGTGTAATCTATAAATATGACATATGTACAATAAAGAGACACCTGGGATAGATATGGAGGAGTTTTATGTTGCAGTGTAATCTATACATGTCACATGTACAATAGACACCTGGGATAGGGAGGAGCTTTATGTTCCAGTGTAATCTATAAATATGTCACATGTACAATACAGAGACACCTGGGATAGATATGGATGAGCTTTATGTTCCATTGTAATCTATAAATATGACACATGTACAATACAGAGACACCTGGGATAGATATTGAGGAGCTTTATATTCCAGTGTAATCTATACATATGACACATGTACAATACAGAGACACCTGGGATAGATATGGAGGAGCTTTATGTTCCAGTGTAATCTATAAATATGACATATGTACAATAAAGAGACACCTGGGATAGATATGGAGGAGCTTTATGTTCCAGTGTAATCTATAAATATGTCACATGTACAATACAGAGACACCTGGGATAGATATGGAGGAGCTTTATGTTCCAGTGTAATCTATACATGTCACATGTACAATACAGAGACACCTGGGATAGATATGGAGGAGCTTTATGTTCCAGTGTAATCTATACATATGACACATGTACAAAACAGAGACACCTGGGATAGATATGGAGAAGCTTTATGTTCCAGTGTAATCTATACATGTCACATGTACAATAGACACCTGAGATAGGGAGGAGCTTTATGTTCCAGTGTAATCTATAAATATGTCACATGTACAACACAGAGACACCTGGGATAGATATGGAGGAGCTTTACGTTCCAGTGTAAACTATAAATATGACACATGTACAATACAGAGACACCTGGGATAGATATGGAGGAGCTTTATGCTCCAGTGTAATCTATACATACGACACAAGTACAATACAGAGACACCTGGGATAGATATGGAGGAGCTTTATGTTCCAGTGTAATCTATAAATATGACATATGTACAATAAAGAGACACCTGGGATAGATATGGAGGAGCTTTATGTTCCAGTGTAATCTATAAATATGTCACATGTACAATACAGAGACACCTGGGATAGATATGGAGGAGATTTATGTTCCAGTGTAATCTATACATGTCACATGTACAATACAGAGACACCTGGGATAGATATGGAGGAGCTTTATGTTCCAGTGTAATCTATACATATGACACATGTACAAAACAGAGACACCTGGGATAGATATGGAGGAGCTTTATGTTCCAGTGTAATCTATAAATATGACACATGTACATTAATGAGACACCTGGGATAGATATGGAGGAGCTTTATGTTCCAGTGTAATCTATTCATGTCACATGTACAATTGACAAATGGGATAGATATGGAGGAGCTTTATGTTCCAGTGTAATCTATAAATATGTCACATGTACAATACAGAGACACCTGGGTTAGATATGGAGGAGCTTTATGTTCCAGTGTAAACTATAAATAGGACACATGTACAATACAGAGACACCTGGGATAGATATGGAGGAGCTTTATGTTCCAGTGTAATCTATACATATGACACATGTACAATACAGAGACACCTTGGATAGATATGGAGGAGCTTTATGTTCCAGTGTAATCTATAAATATGACATATGTACAATAAAGAGACACCTTGGATAGATATGGAGGAGCTTTATGTTCCAGTGTAATCTATACATATGACACATGTACAATACAGAGACACCTGGGATAGATATGGAGGAGCTTTATGTTCCAGTGTAATCTATAAATATGACATATGGACAATAAAGAGACACCTGGGATAGATATGGAGAAGCTTTACGTTCCAGTGTAATCTATAAATATGTCACATGTACAATACAGACACACCTGGGATAGATATGGAGGAGCTTTATGTTCCATTGTAATCTATAAATATGACACATGTACAATACAGAGACACCTGGGATAGATATGGAGGAGCTTTATGTTCCAGTGTAATCTATACATATGACACATGTACAATACAGAGACACCTGGGATAGATATGGAGGAGCTTAATGTTCCAGTGTAATCTATAAATATGACACATGTACATTAATGAGACACCTGGGATAGATATGGAGGAGCTTTATGTCCCAGTGTAATCTATTCATGTCACATGTACAATTGACAAATGGGATAGGGAGTAGCTTTATGTTCCAGTGTAATCTATAAATATGTCACATGTACAATACAGTGACACCTGGGTTAGATATGGAGGAGCTTTATGTTCCAGTGTAAACTATAAATATGACACATGTACAATACAGAGACACCTGGGATAGATATGGAGGAGCTTTATGTTCCAGTGTAATCTATACATATGACACATGTACAATACAGAGACACCTGGGATAGATATGGAGGAGCTTTATGTTCCAGTGTAATCTATAAATATGACATATGTACAATAAAGAGACACCTGGGATAGATATGGAGGAGCTTTATGTTCCAGTGTAATCTATAAATATGACATATGGACAATAAAGAGACACCTGGGATAGATATGGAGAAGCTTTACGTTCCAGTGTAATCTATAAATATGACACATGTACATTAATGAGACACCTGGGATAGATATGGAGGAGCTTTATGTTCCATTGTAATCTATAAATATCACATATGTACAATACAGAGACACCTGGGATAGATATGGAGGAGCTTTATGTTCCAGTGTAATCTATAAATATGACACATGTACAATACAGAGACACCTGGGATAGATATGGAGGAGCTTTATGTTCCAGTGTAATCTATACATATGACACATGTACAATACATAGACACCTGGGATAGATATGGAGGAGCTTTATGTTCCAGTGTAATCTATAAATATGACATATGTACAATAAAGAGACACCTGGGATAGATATGGAGGAGTTTTATGTTGCAGTGTAATCTATACATGTCACATGTACAATAGACACCTGGGATAGGGAGGAGCTTTATGTTCCAGTGTAATCTATAAATATGTCACATGTACAATACAGAGACACCTGGGATAGATATGGATGAGCTTTATGTTCCATTGTAATCTATAAATATGACACATGTACAATACAGAGACACCTGGGATAGATATTGAGGAGCTTTATATTCCAGTGTAATCTATACATATGACACATGTACAATACAGAGACACCTGGGATAGATATGGAGGAGCTTTATGTTCCAGTGTAATCTATAAATATGACATATGTACAATAAAGAGACACCTGGGATAGATATGGAGGAGCTTTATGTTCCAGTGTAATCTATAAATATGTCACATGTACAATACAGAGACACCTGGGATAGATATGGAGGAGCTTTATGTTCCAGTGTAATCTATACATGTCACATGTACAATACAGAGACACCTGGGATAGATATGGAGGAGCTTTATGTTCCAGTGTAATCTATACATATGACACATGTACAAAACAGAGACACCTGGGATAGATATGGAGAAGCTTTATGTTCCAGTGTAATCTATACATGTCACATGTACAATAGACACCTGGGATAGGGAGGAGCTTTATGTTCCAGTGTAATCTATAAATATGTCACATGTACAACACAGAGACACCTGGGATAGATATGGAGGAGCTTTACGTTCCAGTGTAAACTATAAATATGACACATGTACAATACAGAGACACCTGGGATAGATATGGAGGAGCTTTATGTTCCAGTGTAATCTATACATACGACACAAGTACAATACAGAGACACCTGGGATAGATATGGAGGAGCTTTATGTTCCAGTGTAATCTATAAATATGACATATGTACAATAAAGAGACACCTGGGATAGATATGGAGGAGCTTTATGTTCCAGTGTAATCTATAAATATGTCACATGTACAATACAGAGACACCTGGGATAGATATGGAGGAGCTTTATGTTCCAGTGTAATCTATACATGTCACATGTACAATACAGAGACACCTGGGATAGATATGGAGGAGCTTTATGTTCCAGTGTAATCTATACATATGACACATGTACAAAACAGAGACACCTGGGATAGATATGGAGGAGCTTTATGTTCCAGTGTAATCTATAAATATGAGACATGTACATTAATGAGACACCTGGGATAGATATGGAGGAGCTTTATGTTCCAGTGTAATCTATTCATGTCACATGTACAATTGACAAATGGGATAGATATGGAGGAGCTTTATGTTCCAGTGTAATCTATAAATATGTCACATGTACAATACAGAGACACCTGGGTTAGATATGGAGGAGCTTTATGTTCCAGTGTAAACTATAAATATGACACATGTACAATACAGAGACACCTGGGATAGATATGGAGGAGCTTTATGTTCCAGTGTAATCTATACATATGACACATGTACAATACAGAGACACCTGGGAAAGATATGGAGGAGCTTTATGTTCCAGTGTAATCTATATATATGACATATGTACAATAAAGAGACACCTGGGATAGATATGGAGGAGCTTTATGTTCCAGTGTAATCTATAAATATGACACATGTACTATACAGAGACACCTGGGATAGATATGGAGGAGCTTTATGTTCCAGTGTAATCTATAAATATGACATATGGACAATAAAGAGACACCTGGGATAGATATGGAGAAGCTTTAAGTTCCAGTGTAATCTATAAATATGTCACATGTACAATACAGACACACCTGGGATAGATATGGAGGAGCTTTATGTTCCATTGTAATCTATAAATATGACACATGTACAATACAGAGACACCTGGGATAGATATGGAGGAGCTTTATGTTCCAGTGTAATCTATACATATGACACATGTACAATACAGAGACACCTGGGATAGATATGGAGGAGCTTTATGTTCCAGTGTAATCTATAAATATGACATATGTACAATAAAGAGACACCTGGGATAGATATGGAGGAGCTTTATGTTCCAGTGTAATCTATTCATGTCAGATGTACAATTGACAAATGGGATAGGCAGTAGCTTTATGTTCCAGTGTAATCTATAAATATGTCACATGTACAATACAGAGACACCTGGGTTAGATATGGAGGAGCTTTATGTTCCAGTGTAAACTATAAATATGACACATGTACAATACAGAGACACCTGGGATAGATATGGAGGAGCTTTATGTTCCAGTGTAATCTATACATATGACACATGTACAATACAGAGACACCTGGGATAGATATGGAGGAGCTTTATGTTCCAGTGTAATCTATAAATATGACATATGGACAATAAAGAGACACCTGGGATAGATATGGAGAAGCTTTACGTTCCAGTGTAATCTATAAATATGTCACATGTACAATACAGACACACCTGGGATAGATATGGAGGAGCTTTATGTTCCATTGTAATCTATAAATATCACATATGTACAATACAGAGACACCTGGGATAGATATGGAGGAGCTTTATGTTCCAGTGTAATCTTTAAATATGACACATGTACAATACAGAGACACCTGGGATAGATATGGAGGAGCTTTATGTTCCAGTGTAATCTATACATATGACACATGTACAATACAGAGAGACCTGGGATAGATATGGAGGAGCTTTATGTTCCAGTGTAATCTATAAATATGACATATGTACAATAAAGAGACACCTGGGATAGATATGGAGGAGCTTTATGTTGCAGTGTAATCTATACATGTCACATGTACAATAGACACCTGGGATAGGGAGGAGCTTTATGTTCCATTGTAATCTATAAATATGACACATGTACAATACAGAGACACCTGGCATAGATATTGAGGAGCTTTATATTCCAGTGTAATCTATACATATGACACATGTACAATTCAGAGACACCTGGGATAGATATGGAGGAGCTTTATGTTCCAGTGTAATCTATAAATATGACATATGTACAATAAAGAGACACCTGGGATAGATATGGAGGAGCTTTATGTTCCAGTGTAATCTATAAATATGTCACATGTACAATACAGAGACACCTGGGATAGATATGGAGGAGCTTTATGTTCCAGTGTAATCTATACATATGACACATGTACAAAACAGAGACACCTGGGATAGATATGGAGAAGCTTTATGTTCCAGTGTAATCTATACATGTCACATGTACAATAGACACCTGGGATAGGGAGGAGCTTTATGTTCCATTGTAATCTATAAATATGACACATGTACAATACAGAGACACCTGGCATAGATATTGAGGAGCTTTATATTCCAGTGTAATCTATACATATGACACATGTACAATTCAGAGACACCTGGGATAGATATGGAGGAGCTTTATGTTCCAGTGTAATCTATAAATATGACATATGTACAATAAAGAGACACCTGGGATAGATATGGAGGAGCTTTATGTTCCAGTGTAATCTATAAATATGTCACATGTACAATACAGAGACACCTGGGATAGATATGGAGGAGCTTTATGTTCCAGTGTAATCTATACATATGACACATGTACAATACAGAGAGACCTGGGATAGATATGGAGGAGCTTTATGTTCCAGTGTAATCTATAAATATGACATATGTACAATAAAGAGACACCTGGGATAGATATGGAGGAGCTTTATGTTGCAGTGTAATCTATACATGTCACATGTACAATAGACACCTGGGATAGGGAGGAGCTTTATGTTCCATTGTAATCTATAAATATGACACATGTACAATACAGAGACACCTGGCATAGATATTGAGGAGCTTTATATTCCAGTGTAATCTATACATATGACACATGTACAATTCAGAGACACCTGGGATAGATATGGAGGAGCTTTATGTTCCAGTGTAATCTATAAATATGACATATGTACAATAAAGAGACACCTGGGATAGATATGGAGGAGCTTTATGTTCCAGTGTAATCTATAAATATGTCACATGTACAATACAGAGACACCTGGGATAGATATGGAGGAGCTTTATGTTCCAGTGTAATCTATACATATGACACATGTACAAAACAGAGACACCTGGGATAGATATGGAGAAGCTTTATGTTCCAGTGTAATCTATACATGTCACATGTACAATAGACACCTGGGATAGGGAGGAGCTTTATGTTCCAGTGTAATCTATAAATATGTCACATGTACAACACAGAGACACCTGGGATAGATATGGAGGAGCTTTACGTTCCAGTGTAAACTATAAATATGACACATGTACAATACAGAGACACCTGGGATAGATATGGAGGAGCTTTATGCTCCAGTGTAATCTATACATACGACACAAGTACAATACAGAGACACCTGGGATAGATATGGAGGAGCTTTATGTTCCAGTGTAATCTATAAATATGACATATGTACAATAAAGAGACACCTGGGATAGATATGGAGGAGCTTTATGTTCCAGTGTAATCTATAAATATGTCACATGTACAATACAGAGACACCTGGGATAGATATGGAGGAGATTTATGTTCCAGTGTAATCTATACATGTCACATGTACAATACAGAGACACCTGGGATAGATATGGAGGAGCTTTATGTTCCAGTGTAATCTATACATATGACACATGTACAAAACAGAGACACCTGGGATAGATATGGAGGAGCTTTATGTTCCAGTGTAATCTATAAATATGACACATGTACATTAATGAGACACCTGGGATAGATATGGAGGAGCTTTATGTTCCAGTGTAATCTATTCATGTCACATGTACAATTGACAAATGGGATAGATATGGAGGAGCTTTATGTTCCAGTGTAATCTATAAATATGTCACATGTACAATACAGAGACACCTGGGTTAGATATGGAGGAGCTTTATGTTCCAGTGTAAACTATAAATAGGACACATGTACAATACAGAGACACCTGGGATAGATATGGAGGAGCTTTATGTTCCAGTGTAATCTATACATATGACACATGTACAATACAGAGACACCTTGGATAGATATGGAGGAGCTTTATGTTCCAGTGTAATCTATAAATATGACATATGTACAATAAAGAGACACCTTGGATAGATATGGAGGAGCTTTATGTTCCAGTGTAATCTATACATATGACACATGTACAATACAGAGACACCTGGGATAGATATGGAGGAGCTTTATGTTCCAGTGTAATCTATAAATATGACATATGGACAATAAAGAGACACCTGGGATAGATATGGAGAAGCTTTACGTTCCAGTGTAATCTATAAATATGTCACATGTACAATACAGACACACCTGGGATAGATATGGAGGAGCTTTATGTTCCATTGTAATCTATAAATATGACACATGTACAATACAGAGACACCTGGGATAGATATGGAGGAGCTTTATGTTCCAGTGTAATCTATACATATGACACATGTACAATACAGAGACACCTGGGATAGATATGGAGGAGCTTAATGTTCCAGTGTAATCTATAAATATGACACATGTACATTAATGAGACACCTGGGATAGATATGGAGGAGCTTTATGTCCCAGTGTAATCTATTCATGTCACATGTACAATAGACACCTGGGATAGGGAGGAGCTTTATGTTCCAGTGTAATCTATAAATATGTCACATGTACAATACAGAGACACCTGGGATAGATATGGATGAGCTTTATGTTCCATTGTAATCTATAAATATGACACATGTACAATACAGAGACACCTGGGATAGATATTGAGGAGCTTTATATTCCAGTGTAATCTATACATATGACACATGTACAATACAGAGACACCTGGGATAGATATGGAGGAGCTTTATGTTCCAGTGTAATCTATAAATATGACATATGTACAATAAAGAGACACCTGGGATAGATATGGAGGAGCTTTATGTTCCAGTGTAATCTATAAATATGTCACATGTACAATACAGAGACACCTGGGATAGATATGGAGGAGCTTTATGTTCCAGTGTAATCTATACATGTCACATGTACAATACAGAGACACCTGGGATAGATATGGAGGAGCTTTATGTTCCAGTGTAATCTATACATATGACACATGTACAAAACAGAGACACCTGGGATAGATATGGAGAAGCTTTATGTTCCAGTGTAATCTATACATGTCACATGTACAATAGACACCTGGGATAGGGAGGAGCTTTATGTTCCAGTGTAATCTATAAATATGTCACATGTACAACACAGAGACACCTGGGATAGATATGGAGGAGCTTTACGTTCCAGTGTAAACTATAAATATGACACATGTACAATACAGAGACACCTGGGATAGATATGGAGGAGCTTTATGTTCCAGTGTAATCTATACATACGACACAAGTACAATACAGAGACACCTGGGATAGATATGGAGGAGCTTTATGTTCCAGTGTAATCTATAAATATGACATATGTACAATAAAGAGACACCTGGGATAGATATGGAGGAGCTTTATGTTCCAGTGTAATCTATAAATATGTCACATGTACAATACAGAGACACCTGGGATAGATATGGAGGAGCTTTATGTTCCAGTGTAATCTATACATGTCACATGTACAATACAGAGACACCTGGGATAGATATGGAGGAGCTTTATGTTCCAGTGTAATCTATACATATGACACATGTACAAAACAGAGACACCTGGGATAGATATGGAGGAGCTTTATGTTCCAGTGTAATCTATAAATATGAGACATGTACATTAATGAGACACCTGGGATAGATATGGAGGAGCTTTATGTTCCAGTGTAATCTATTCATGTCACATGTACAATTGACAAATGGGATAGATATGGAGGAGCTTTATGTTCCAGTGTAATCTATAAATATGTCACATGTACAATACAGAGACACCTGGGTTAGATATGGAGGAGCTTTATGTTCCAGTGTAAACTATAAATATGACACATGTACAATACAGAGACACCTGGGATAGATATGGAGGAGCTTTATGTTCCAGTGTAATCTATACATATGACACATGTACAATACAGAGACACCTGGGAAAGATATGGAGGAGCTTTATGTTCCAGTGTATTCTATATATATGACATATGTACAATAAAGAGACACCTGGGATAGATATGGAGGAGCTTTATGTTCCAGTGTAATCTATAAATATGACACATGTACTATACAGAGACACCTGGGATAGATATGGAGGAGCTTTACGTTCCAGTGTAATCTATAAATATGTCACATGTACAATACAGACACACCTGGGATAGATATGGAGGAGCTTTATGTTCCATTGTAATCTATAAATATCACATATGTACAATACAGAGACACCTGGGATAGATATGGAGGAGCTTTATGTTCCAGTGTAATCTATAAATATGACATATGGACAATAAAGAGACACCTGGGATAGATATGGAGAAGCTTTACGTTCCAGTGTAATCTATAAATATGTCACATGTACAATACAGACACACCTGGGATAGATATGGAGGAGCTTTATGTTCCATTGTAATCTATAAATATCACATATGTACAATACAGAGACACCTGGGATAGATATGGAGGAGCTTTATGTTCCAGTGTAATCTTTAAATATGACACATGTACAATACAGAGACACCTGGGATAGATATGGAGGAGCTTTATGTTCCAGTGTAATCTATACATATGACACATGTACAATACAGAGAGACCTGGGATAGATATGGAGGAGCTTTATGTTCCAGTGTAATCTATAAATATGACATATGTACAATAAAGAGACACCTGGGATAGATATGGAGGAGCTTTATGTTGCAGTGTAATCTATACATGTCACATGTACAATAGACACCTGGGATAGGGAGGAGCTTTATGTTCCATTGTAATCTATAAATATGACACATGTACAATACAGAGACACCTGGCATAGATATTGAGGAGCTTTATATTCCAGTGTAATCTATACATATGACACATGTACAATTCAGAGACACCTGGGATAGATATGGAGGAGCTTTATGTTCCAGTGTAATCTATAAATATGACATATGTACAATAAAGAGACACCTGGGATAGATATGGAGGAGCTTTATGTTCCAGTGTAATCTATAAATATGTCACATGTACAATACAGAGACACCTGGGATAGATATGGAGGAGCTTTATGTTCCAGTGTAATCTATACATATGACACATGTACAAAACAGAGACACCTGGGATAGATATGGAGAAGCTTTATGTTCCAGTGTAATCTATACATGTCACATGTACAATAGACACCTGGGATAGGGAGGAGCTTTATGTTCCAGTGTAATCTATAAATATGTCACATGTACAACACAGAGACACCTGGGATAGATATGGAGGAGCTTTACGTTCCAGTGTAAACTATAAATATGACACATGTACAATACAGAGACACCTGGGATAGATATGGAGGAGCTTTATGCTCCAGTGTAATCTATACATACGACACAAGTACAATACAGAGACACCTGGGATAGATATGGAGGAGCTTTATGTTCCAGTGTAATCTATAAATATGACATATGTACAATAAAGAGACACCTGGGATAGATATGGAGGAGCTTTATGTTCCAGTGTAATCTATAAATATGTCACATGTACAATACAGAGACACCTGGGATAGATATGGAGGAGATTTATGTTCCAGTGTAATCTATACATGTCACATGTACAATACAGAGACACCTGGGATAGATATGGAGGAGCTTTATGTTCCAGTGTAATCTATACATATGACACATGTACAAAACAGAGACACCTGGGATAGATATGGAGGAGCTTTATGTTCCAGTGTAATCTATAAATATGACACATGTACATTAATGAGACACCTGGGATAGATATGGAGGAGCTTTATGTTCCAGTGTAATCTATTCATGTCACATGTACAATTGACAAATGGGATAGATATGGAGGAGCTTTATGTTCCAGTGTAATCTATAAATATGTCACATGTACAATACAGAGACACCTGGGTTAGATATGGAGGAGCTTTATGTTCCAGTGTAAACTATAAATAGGACACATGTACAATACAGAGACACCTGGGATAGATATGGAGGAGCTTTATGTTCCAGTGTAATCTATACATATGACACATGTACAATACAGAGACACCTTGGATAGATATGGAGGAGCTTTATGTTCCAGTGTAATCTATAAATATGACATATGTACAATAAAGAGACACCTTGGATAGATATGGAGGAGCTTTATGTTCCAGTGTAATCTATACATATGACACATGTACAATACAGAGACACCTGGGATAGATATGGAGGAGCTTTATGTTCCAGTGTAATCTATAAATATGACATATGGACAATAAAGAGACACCTGGGATAGATATGGAGAAGCTTTACGTTCCAGTGTAATCTATAAATATGTCACATGTACAATACAGACACACCTGGGATAGATATGGAGGAGCTTTATGTTCCATTGTAATCTATAAATATGACACATGTACAATACAGAGACACCTGGGATAGATATGGAGGAGCTTTATGTTCCAGTGTAATCTATACATATGACACATGTACAATACAGAGACACCTGGGATAGATATGGAGGAGCTTAATGTTCCAGTGTAATCTATAAATATGACACATGTACATTAATGAGACACCTGGGATAGATATGGAGGAGCTTTATGTCCCAGTGTAATCTATTCATGTCACATGTACAATAGACACCTGGGATAGGGAGGAGCTTTATGTTCCAGTGTAATCTATAAATATGTCACATGTACAATACAGAGACACCTGGGATAGATATGGATGAGCTTTATGTTCCATTGTAATCTATAAATATGACACATGTACAATACAGAGACACCTGGGATAGATATTGAGGAGCTTTATATTCCAGTGTAATCTATACATATGACACATGTACAATACAGAGACACCTGGGATAGATATGGAGGAGCTTTATGTTCCAGTGTAATCTATAAATATGTCACATGTACAATACAGACACACCTGGGATAGATATGGAGGAGCTTTATGTTCCATTGTAATCTATAAATATCACATATGTACAATACAGAGACACCTGGGATAGATATGGAGGAGCTTTATGTTCCAGTGTAATCTATAAATATGACATATGGACAATAAAGAGACACCTGGGATAGATATGGAGAAGCTTTACGTTCCAGTGTAATCTATAAATATGTCACATGTACAATACAGACACACCTGGGATAGATATGGAGGAGCTTTATGTTCCATTGTAATCTATAAATATCACATATGTACAATACAGAGACACCTGGGATAGATATGGAGGAGCTTTATGTTCCAGTGTAATCTTTAAATATGACACATGTACAATACAGAGACACCTGGGATAGATATGGAGGAGCTTTATGTTCCAGTGTAATCTATAAATATGACATATGTACAATAAAGAGACACCTGGGATAGATATGGAGGAGCTTTATGTTCCAGTGTAATCTATAAATATGTCACATGTACAATACAGAGACACCTGGGATAGATATGGAGGAGATTTATGTTCCAGTGTAATCTATACATGTCACATGTACAATACAGAGACACCTGGGATAGATATGGAGGAGCTTTATGTTCCAGTGTAATCTATACATATGACACATGTACAAAACAGAGACACCTGGGATAGATATGGAGGAGCTTTATGTTCCAGTGTAATCTATAAATATGACACATGTACATTAATGAGACACCTGGGATAGATATGGAGGAGCTTTATGTTCCAGTGTAATCTATTCATGTCACATGTACAATTGACAAATGGGATAGATATGGAGGAGCTTTATGTTCCAGTGTAATCTATAAATATGTCACATGTACAATACAGAGACACCTGGGATAGATATGGAGGAGATTTATGTTCCAGTGTAATCTATACATGTCACATGTACAATACAGAGACACCTGGGATAGATATGGAGGAGCTTAATGTTCCAGTGTAATCTATAAATATGTCACATGTACAATACAGAGACACCTGGGATAGATATGGAGGAGCTTTATGTTCCAGTGTAATCTATACATATGACACATGTACAAAACAGAGACACCTGGGATAGATATGGAGAAGCTTTATGTTCCAGTGTAATCTATACATGTCACATGTACAATAGACACCTGGGATAGGGAGGAGCTTTATGTTCCAGTGTAATCTATAAATATGTCACATGTACAACACAGAGACACCTGGGATAGATATGGAGGAGCTTTACGTTCCAGTGTAAACTATAAATATGACACATGTACAATACAGAGACACCTGGGATAGATATGGAGGAGCTTTATGCTCCAGTGTAATCTATACATACGACACAAGTACAATACAGAGACACCTGGGATAGATATGGAGGAGCTTTATGTTCCAGTGTAATCTATAAATATGACATATGTACAATAAAGAGACACCTGGGATAGATATGGAGGAGCTTTATGTTCCAGTGTAATCTATAAATATGTCACATGTACAATACAGAGACACCTGGGATAGATATGGAGGAGATTTATGTTCCAGTGTAATCTATACATGTCACATGTACAATACAGAGACACCTGGGATAGATATGGAGGAGCTTTATGTTCCAGTGTAATCTATACATATGACACATGTACAAAACAGAGACACCTGGGATAGATATGGAGGAGCTTTATGTTCCAGTGTAATCTATAAATATGACACATGTACATTAATGAGACACCTGGGATAGATATGGAGGAGCTTTATGTTCCAGTGTAATCTATTCATGTCACATGTACAATTGACAAATGGGATAGATATGGAGGAGCTTTATGTTCCAGTGTAATCTATAAATATGTCACATGTACAATACAGAGACACCTGGGTTAGATATGGAGGAGCTTTATGTTCCAGTGTAAACTATAAATAGGACACATGTACAATACAGAGACACCTGGGATAGATATGGAGGAGCTTTATGTTCCAGTGTAATCTATACATATGACACATGTACAATACAGAGACACCTTGGATAGATATGGAGGAGCTTTATGTTCCAGTGTAATCTATAAATATGACATATGTACAATAAAGAGACACCTTGGATAGATATGGAGGAGCTTTATGTTCCAGTGTAATCTATACATATGACACATGTACAATACAGAGACACCTGGGATAGATATGGAGGAGCTTTATGTTCCAGTGTAATCTATAAATATGACATATGGACAATAAAGAGACACCTGGGATAGATATGGAGAAGCTTTACGTTCCAGTGTAATCTATAAATATGTCACATGTACAATACAGACACACCTGGGATAGATATGGAGGAGCTTTATGTTCCATTGTAATCTATAAATATGACACATGTACAATACAGAGACACCTGGGATAGATATGGAGGAGCTTTATGTTCCAGTGTAATCTATACATATGACACATGTACAATACAGAGACACCTGGGATAGATATGGAGGAGCTTAATGTTCCAGTGTAATCTATAAATATGACACATGTACATTAATGAGACACCTGGGATAGATATGGAGGAGCTTTATGTCCCAGTGTAATCTATTCATGTCACATGTACAATAGACACCTGGGATAGGGAGGAGCTTTATGTTCCAGTGTAATCTATAAATATGTCACATGTACAATACAGAGACACCTGGGATAGATATGGATGAGCTTTATGTTCCATTGTAATCTATAAATATGACACATGTACAATACAGAGACACCTGGGATAGATATTGAGGAGCTTTATATTCCAGTGTAATCTATACATATGACACATGTACAATACAGAGACACCTGGGATAGATATGGAGGAGCTTTATGTTCCAGTGTAATCTATAAATATGACATATGTACAATAAAGAGACACCTGGGATAGATATGGAGGAGCTTTATGTTCCAGTGTAATCTATAAATATGTCACATGTACAATACAGAGACACCTGGGATAGATATGGAGGAGCTTTATGTTCCAGTGTAATCTATACATGTCACATGTACAATACAGAGACACCTGGGATAGATATGGAGGAGCTTTATGTTCCAGTGTAATCTATACATATGACACATGTACAAAACAGAGACACCTGGGATAGATATGGAGAAGCTTTATGTTCCAGTGTAATCTATACATGTCACATGTACAATAGACACCTGGGATAGGGAGGAGCTTTATGTTCCAGTGTAATCTATAAATATGTCACATGTACAACACAGAGACACCTGGGATAGATATGGAGGAGCTTTACGTTCCAGTGTAAACTATAAATATGACACATGTACAATACAGAGACACCTGGGATAGATATGGAGGAGCTTTATGTTCCAGTGTAATCTATACATATGACACATGTACAAAACAGAGACACCTGGGATAGATATGGAGGAGCTTTATGTTCCAGTGTAATCTATAAATATGAGACATGTACATTAATGAGACACCTGGGATAGATATGGAGGAGCTTTATGTTCCAGTGTAATCTATTCATGTCACATGTACAATTGACAAATGGGATAGATATGGAGGAGCTTTATGTTCCAGTGTAATCTATAAATATGTCACATGTACAATACAGAGACACCTGGGTTAGATATGGAGGAGCTTTATGTTCCAGTGTAAACTATAAATATGACACATGTACAACACAGAGACACCTGGGATAGATATGGAGGAGCTTTACGTTCCAGTGTAAACTATAAATATGACACATGTACAATACAGAGACACCTGGGATAGATATGGAGGAGCTTTATGCTCCAGTGTAATCTATACATACGACACAAGTACAATACAGAGACACCTGGGATAGATATGGAGGAGCTTTATGTTCCAGTGTAATCTATAAATATGACATATGTACAATAAAGAGACACCTGGGATAGATATGGAGGAGCTTTATGTTCCAGTGTAATCTATAAATATGTCACATGTACAATACAGAGACACCTGGGATAGATATGGAGGAGATTTATGTTCCAGTGTAATCTATACATGTCACATGTACAATACAGAGACACCTGGGATAGATATGGAGGAGCTTTATGTTCCAGTGTAATCTATACATATGACACATGTACAAAACAGAGACACCTGGGATAGATATGGAGGAGCTTTATGTTCCAGTGTAATCTATAAATATGACACATGTACATTAATGAGACACCTGGGATAGATATGGAGGAGCTTTATGTTCCAGTGTAATCTATAAATATGTCACATGTACAATACAGAGACACCTGGGTTAGATATGGAGGAGCTTTATGTTCCAGTGTAAACTATAAATAGGACACATGTACAATACAGAGACACCTGGGATAGATATGGAGGAGCTTTATGTTCCAGTGTAATCTATACATATGACACATGTACAATACAGAGACACCTTGGATAGATATGGAGGAGCTTTATGTTCCAGTGTAATCTATAAATATGACATATGTACAATAAAGAGACACCTTGGATAGATATGGAGGAGCTTTATGTTCCAGTGTAATCTATACATATGACACATGTACAATACAGAGACACCTGGGATAGATATGGAGGAGCTTTATGTTCCAGTGTAATCTATAAATATGACATATGGACAATAAAGAGACACCTGGGATAGATATGGAGAAGCTTTACGTTCCAGTGTAATCTATAAATATGTCACATGTACAATACAGACACACCTGGGATAGATATGGAGGAGCTTTATGTTCCATTGTAATCTCTAAATATGACACATGTACAATACAGAGACACCTGGGATAGATATGGAGGAGCTTTATGTTCCAGTGTAATCTATACATATGACACATGTACAATACAGAGACACCTGGGATAGATATGGAGGAGCTTAATGTTCCAGTGTAATCTATAAATATGACACATGTACATTAATGAGACACCTGGGATAGATATGGAGGAGCTTTATGTCCCAGTGTAATCTATTCATGTCACATGTACAATTGACAAATGGGATAGGGAGTAGCTTTATGTTCCAGTGTAATCTATAAATATGTCACATGTACAATACAGTGACACCTGGGTTAGATATGGAGGAGCTTTATGTTCCAGTGTAAACTATAAATATGACACATGTACAATACAGAGACACCTGGGATAGATATGGAGGAGCTTTATGTTCCAGTGTAATCTATACATATGACACATGTACAATACAGAGACACCTGGGATAGATATGGAGGAGCTTTATGTTCCAGTGTAATCTATAAATATGACATATGTACAATAAAGAGACACCTGGGATAGATATGGAGGAGCTTTATGTTGCAGTGTAATCTATACATGTCACATGTACAATAGACACCTGGGATATGGAGGAGCTTTATGTTCCAGTGTAATCTATAAATATGTCACATGTACAATACAGAGACACCTGGGATAGATATGGATGAGCTTTATGTTCCATTGTAATCTATAATTATGACACATGTACAATACAGAGACACCTGGGATAGATATGGAGGAGCTTTATGTTCCAGTGTAATCTATACATATGACACATGTACAATACATAGACACCTGGGATAGATATGGAGGAGCTTTATGTTCCAGTGTAATCTATAAATATGACATATGTACAATAAAGAGACACCTGGGATAGATATGGAGGAGTTTTATGTTGCAGTGTAATCTATACATGTCACATGTACAATAGACACCTGGGATAGGGAGGAGCTTTATGTTCCAGTGTAATCTATAAATATGTCACATGTACAATACAGAGACACCTGGGATAGATATGGATGAGCTTTATGTTCCATTGTAATCTATAAATATGACACATGTACAATACAGAGACACCTGGGATAGATATTGAGGAGCTTTATATTCCAGTGTAATCTATACATATGACACATGTACAATACAGAGACACCTGGGATAGATATGGAGGATCTTTATGTTCCAGTGTAATCTATAAATATGACATATGTACAATAAAGAGACACCTGGGATAGATATGGAGGAGCTTTATGTTCCAGTGTAATCTATAAATATGTCACATGTACAATACAGAGACACCTGGGATAGATATGGAGGAGCTTTATGTTCCAGTGTAATCTATACATGTCACATGTACAATACAGAGACACCTGGGATAGATATGGAGGAGCTTTATGTTCCAGTGTAATCTATACATATGACACATGTACAAAACAGAGACACCTGGGATAGATTTGGAGAAGCTTTATGTTCCAGTGTAATCTATACATGTCACATGTACAATAGACACCTGGGATAGGGAGGAGCTTTATGTTCCAGTGTAATCTATAAATATGTCACATGTACAACACAGAGACACCTGGGATAGATATGGAGGAGCTTTACGTTCCAGTGTAAACTATAAATATGACACATGTACAATACAGAGACACCTGGGATAGATATGGAGGAGCTTTATGTTCCAGTGTAATCTATACATACGACACAAGTACAATACAGAGACACCTGGGATAGATATGGAGGAGCTTTATGTTCCAGTGTAATCTATAAATATGACATATGTACAATAAAGAGACACCTGGGATAGATATGGAGGAGCTTTATGTTCCAGTGTAATCTATAAATATGTCACATGTACAATACAGAGACACCTGGGATAGATATGGAGGAGCTTTATGTTCCAGTGTAATCTATACATGTCACATGTACAATACAGAGACACCTGGGATAGATATGGAGGAGCTTTATGTTCCAGTGTAATCTATACATATGACACATGTACAAAACAGAGACACCTGGGATAGATATGGAGGAGCTTTATGTTCCAGTGTAATCTATAAATATGAGACATGTACATTAATGAGACACCTGGGATAGATATGGAGGAGCTTTATGTTCCAGTGTAATCTATTCATGTCACATGTACAATTGACAAATGGGATAGATATGGAGGAGCTTTATGTTCCAGTGTAATCTATAAATATGTCACATGTACAATACAGAGACACCTGGGTTAGATATGGAGGAGCTTTATGTTCCAGTGTAAACTATAAATATGACACATGTACAATACAGAGACACCTGGGATAGATATGGAGGAGCTTTATGTTCCAGTGTAATCTATACATATGACACATGTACAATACAGAGACACCTGGGAAAGATATGGAGGAGCTTTATGTTCCAGTGTAATCTATATATATGACATATGTACAATAAAGAGACACCTGGGATAGATATGGAGGAGCTTTATGTTCCAGTGTAATCTATAAATATGACACATGTACTATACAGAGACACCTGGGATAGATATGGAGGAGCTTTATGTTCCAGTGTAATCTATAAATATGACATATGGACAATAAAGAGACACCTGGGATAGATATGGAGAAGCTTTACGTTCCAGTGTAATCTATAAATATGTCACATGTACAATACAGACACACCTGGGATAGATATGGAGGAGCTTTATGTTCCATTGTAATCTATAAATATGACACATGTACAATACAGAGACACCTGGGATAGATATGGAGGAGCTTTATGTTCCAGTGTAATCTATACATATGACACATGTACAATACAGAGACACCTGGGATAGATATGGAGGAGCTTTATGTTCCAGTGTAATCTATAAATATGACATATGTACAATAAAGAGACACCTGGGATAGATATGGAGGAGCTTTATGTTGCAGTGTAATCTATACATGTCACATGTACAATAGACACCTGGGATAGGGAGGAGCTTTATGTTCCAGTGTAATCTATAAATATGTCACATGTACAATACAGAGACACCTGGGATAGATATGGATGAGCTTTATGTTCCATTGTAATCTATAGTTATGACACATGTACAATACAGAGACACCTGGGATAGATATGGAGGAGCTTTATGTTCCAGTGTAATCTATACATATGACACATGTACAATACAGAGACACCTGGGATAGATATGGAGGAGCTTTATGTTCCAGTGTAATCTATAAATATGACATATGTACAATAAAGAGACACCTGGGATAGATATGGAGGAGCTTTATGTTGCAGTGTAATCTATACATGTCACATGTACAATAGACACCTGGGATAGGGAGGAGCTTTATGTTCCAGTGTAATCTATAAATATGTCACATGTACAATACAGAGACACCTGGGATAGATATGGATGAGCTTTATGTTCCATTGTAATCTATAAATATGACACATGTACAATACAGAGACACCTGGGATAGATATGGAGGAGCTTTATGTTCCAGTGTAATCTATACATATGACACATGTACAATACAGAGACACCTGGGATAGATATGGAGGAGCTTTATGTTCCAGTGTAATCTATAAATATGACATATGTACAATAAAGAGACACCTGGGATAGATATGGAGGAGCTTTATGTTCCAGTGTAATCTATAAATATGTCACTTGTACAATACAGAGACACCTGGGATAGATATGGAGGAGCTTTATGTTCCAGTGTAATCTATACATGTCACATGTACAATACAGAGACACCTGGGATAGATATGGAGGAGCTCTATGTTCTAGTGTAATCTATACATATGACACATGTACAAAACAGAGACACCTGGGATAGATATGGAGGAGCTTTATGTTCCAGTGTAATCTATAAATATGACACATGTACAATAAAGAGACACCTGGGATAGATATGGAGGAGCTTTATGTTCCAGTGTAATCTATACATGTCACATGTACAATAGACAAATGGGATAGGGAGGAGCTTTATGTTCCAGTGTAATCTATAAATATGTCACATGTACAATACAGAGACACCTGGGATAGATTTGGAGGAGCTTTATGTTCCAGTGTAAACTATAAATATGACACATGTACAATACAGAGACACCTGGGATAGATATGGAGGAGCTTTATGTTCCAGTGTAATCTATACATACGACACATGTACAATACAGAGACTCCTGGGATAGATATGGAGGAGCTTTATGTTCCAGTGTAATCTATAAATATGACATATGTACAATAAAGAGACACCTGGGATAGATATGGAGGAGCTTTATGTTCCAGTGTAATCTATACATATGACAAATGTACAATACAGAGACACCTGGGATGGATATGGAGGAGCTTTATGTTCCAGTGTAATCTATAAATATGACATATGTACAATAAAGAGACACCTGGGATAGATATGGAGGAGCTTTACGTTCCAGTGTAATCTATAAATATGTCACATGTACAATACAGACACACCTGGGATAGATATGGAGGAGCTTTACGTTCCATTGTAATCTATATATATCACATATGTACAATACAGAGACACATGGGATAGATATGGAGGAGCTTTAAGTTCCAGTGTAATCTATAAATATGACACATGTACAATACAGAGACACCTGGGTTAGATATGGAGGAGCTTTATATTCCAGTGTAATCTATACATATGACACATGTACAATACAGAGACACCTGGGATAGATATGGAGGAGCTTTATGTTCCAGTGTAATCTATAAATATGACATATGTACTATAAAGAGACACCTGGGATAGATATGGAGGAGCTTTATGTTGCAGTGTAATCTATACATGTCACATGTACAATAGACACCTGGGATAGGGAGGCGCTTTATGTTCCAGTGTAATCTATAAATATGTCACATGTGCAATACAGAGACACCTGGGATAGATATGGAGGAGCTTTATGTTCCAGTGTAATCTATAAATATGACATATGTACAATAAAGAGACACCTGGGATAGATATGGAGGAGCTTTATGTTCCAGTGTAATCTATAAATATGTCACATGTACAATACAGACACACCTGTGATAGATATGGAGGAGCTTTATGTTCCAGTGTAATCTATAAATATGACACATGTACAATAAAGAGACACCTGGGATAGATATGGAGGAGCTTTATGTTCCAGTGTAATCTATAAATATGTCACATGTACAATACAGAGACACCTGGGATAGATATGGAGGAGCTTTATGTTCCAGTGTAATCTATACATGTCACATGTACAATACAGAGACACCTGGGATAGATATGGAGGAGCTTTATGTTCCAGTGTAATCTATACATATGACACATGTACAAAACAGAGACACCTGGGATAGATATGGAGGAGCTTTATGTTCCAGTGTAATCTATAAATATGAGACATGTACATTAATGAGACACCTGGGATAGATATGGAGGAGCTTTATGTTCCAGTGTAATCTATTCATGTCACATGTACAATTGACAAATGGGATAGATATGGAGGAGCTTTATGTTCCAGTGTAATCTATAAATATGTCACATGTACAATACAGAGACACCTGGGTTAGATATGGAGGAGCTTTATGTTCCAGTGTAAACTATAAATATGACACATGTACAATACAGAGACACCTGGGATAGATATGGAGGAGCTTTATGTTCCAGTGTAATCTATACATATGACACATGTACAATACAGAGACACCTGGGAAAGATATGGAGGAGCTTTATGTTCCAGTGTAATCTATATATATGACATATGTACAATAAAGAGACACCTGGGATAGATATGGAGGAGCTTTATGTTCCAGTGTAATCTATAAATATGACACATGTACTATACAGAGACACCTGGGATAGATATGGAGGAGCTTTATGTTCCAGTGTAATCTATAAATATGACATATGGACAATAAAGAGACACCTGGGATAGATATGGAGAAGCTTTACGTTCCAGTGTAATCTATAAATATGTCACATGTACAATACAGACACACCTGGGATAGATATGGAGGAGCTTTATGTTCCATTGTAATCTATAAATATGACACATGTACAATACAGAGACACCTGGGATAGATATGGAGGAGCTTTATGTTCCAGTGTAATCTATACATATGACACATGTACAATACAGAGACACCTGGGATAGATATGGAGGAGCTTTATGTTCCAGTGTAATCTTTAAATATGACATATGTACAATAAAGAGACACCTGGGATAGATATGGAGGAGCTTTATGTTGCAGTGTAATCTATACATGTCACATGTACAATAGACACCTGGGATAGGGAGGAGCTTTATGTTCCAGTGTAATCTATAAATATGTCACATGTACAATACAGAGACACCTGGGATAGATATGGATGAGCTTTATGTTCCATTGTAATCTATAATTATGACACATGTACAATACAGAGACACCTGGGATAGATATGGAGGAGCTTTCTGTTCCAGTGTAATCTATACATATGACACATGTACAATACAGAGACACCTGGGATAGATATGGAGGAGCTTTATGTTCCAGTGTAATCTATAAATATGACATATGTACAATAAAGAGACACCTGGGATAGATATGGAGGAGCTTTATGTTGCAGTGTAATCTATACATGTCACATGTACAATAGACACCTGGGATAGGGAGGAGCTTTATGTTCCAGTGTAATCTATAAATATGTCACATGTACAATACAGAGACACCTGGGATAGATATGGATGAGCTTTATGTTCCATTGTAATCTATAAATATGACACATGTACAATACAGAGACATCTGGGATAGATATGGAGGAGCTTTATGTTCCAGTGTAATCTATACATATGACACATGTACAATACAGAGACACCTGGGATAGATATGGAGGAGCTTTATGTTCCAGTGTAATCTATAAATATGACATATGTACAATAAAGAGACACCTGGGATAGATATGGAGGAGCTTTATGTTCCAGTGTAATCTATAAATATGTCACTTGTACAATACAGAGACACCTGGGATAGATATGGAGGAGCTATATGTTCCAGTGTAATCTATACATGTCACATGTACAATACAGAGACACCTGGGATAGATATGGAGGAGCTCTATGTTCTAGTGTAATCTATACATATGACACATGTACAAAACAGAGACACCTGGGATAGATATGGAGGAGCTTTATGTTCCAGTGTAATCTATAAATATGACACATGTACAATAAAGAGACACCTGGGATAGATATGGAGGAGCTTTATGTTCCAGTGTAATCTATACATGTCACATGTACAATAGACAAATGGGATAGGGAGGAGCTTTATGTTCCAGTGTAATCTATAAATATGTCACATGTACAATACAGAGACACCTGGGATAGATTTGGAGGAGCTTTATGTTCCAGTGTAAACTATAAATATGACACATGTACAATACAGAGACACCTGGGATAGATATGGAGGAGCTTTATGTTCCAGTGTAATCTATACATACGACACATGTACAATACAGAGACACCTGGGATGGATATGGAGGAGCTTTATGTTCCAGTGTAATCTATAAATATGACATATGTACAATAAAGAGACACCTGGGATAGATATGGAGGAGCTTTACGTTCCAGTGTAATCTATAAATATGTCACATGTACAATACAGACACACCTGGGATAGATATGGAGGAGCTTTACGTTCCATTGTAATCTATAAATATCACATATGTACAATACAGAGACACATGGGATAGATATGGAGGAGCTTTAAGTTCCAGTGTAATCTATAAATATGACACATGTACAATACAGAGACACCTGGGATAGATATGGAGGAGCTTTATGTTCCAGTGTAATCTATAAATATGACATATGTACTATAAAGAGACACCTGGGATAGATATGGAGGAGCTTTATGTTGCAGTGTAATCTATACATGTCACATGTACAATAGACACCTGGGATAGGGAGGAGCTTTATGTTACAGTGTAATCTATAAATATGTCACATGTGCAATACAGAGACACCTGGGATAGATATGGAGGAGCTTTATGTTCCAGTGTAATCTATAAATATGACATAAGTACAATAAAGAGACACCTGGGATAGATATGGAGGAGCTTTATGTTCCAGTGTAATCTATAAATATGTCACATGTACAATACAGACACACCTGTGATAGATATGGAGGAGCTTTATGTTCCAGTGTAATCTATACATATGACACATGTACAATACAGAGACACCTGGGATAGATATGGAGGAGCTTTATGTTCCAGTGTAATCTATAAATATGACATATGTACAATAAAGAGACACCTGGGATAGATATGGAGAAGCTTTATGTTCCAGTGTAATCTATACATGTCACATGTACAATACACACCTGGGATAGGGAGGAGCTTTATGTTCCAGTGTAATCTATAAATATGTCACATGTACAATACAGACACACCTGGGACAGATATGGAGGAGCTTTAATCTTAAAATATGACACATGTACAATACAGAGACACCTGGGATAGATATTTAGGAGCTTTATGTTCCAGTGTAATCTATAAATATGACACATGTACAATAAAGAGACACCTGGGATAGATATGGAGGAGCTTTATGTTCCAGTGTAATCTATACATGTCACATGTACAATAGACACCTGGGATAGGGAGGAGCTTTATGTTCCAGTGTAATCTATAAATATGTCACATGTACAATACAGAGACACCTGGGATAGATATGGAGAAGCTTTATGTTCCAGTGTAATCTATAAATATCAAACATGTACAATACAGAGACACCAGGGATAGATATGGAGGAGCTTTATGTTCCAGTGTAATCTATACATTTGACACTTGTACAATACAGAGACACCTGGGGTAGATATGGAGGAGCTTTATGTTCCAGTGTAATCTATACATGTCACATGTACAATAGAAACCTGGGATAGGGAGGAGCTTTATGTTCCAGTGTAATGTATACATGTAACATGTACAATACAGAGACATCTGGGATAGATATGGAGGAGCTTTATGTTCCAGTGTAATCTATACAAATGACACATGTACAATACAGAGACACCTGGGATAGATATGGAGGAGCTTTATGTTCCAGTGTAATCTATAAATATGACATATGTACAATAAAGAGAGACGTGGGATAGATATGGAGGAGCTTTATGTTCCAGTGTAATCTATAAATATGTCACATGTACAATACACACACCTGTGATAGAAATGGAGGAGCTTTATGTTCCAGTGTAACCTATACATATGACACATATACAATACAGAGACACCTGTGATAGATATGGAGGAGCTTTATGTTCCATTGTAATCTATAAATATGACACATGTACAATACAGAGACACCAGGGATAGATATGGAGGAGCTTTATGTTCCAGTGCAATCTATACATGTCAAATGTACAATAGACACCTGGGATAGGGAGGAGCTTTATGTTCCAGTGTAATCTATAAATATGTCACATGTACAATACAGAGACACCTGGGATAGATATGGAGGAACTTTATGTTCCAGTGTAATCTATAAATATGAAACATGTACAATACAGAGACACCTGGGATAGATATGGAGGAGCTTTATGTTCCAGTGTAATCTATACATATGACACTTGTACAATACAGAGACACCTGGGGTAGATATGGAGGAGCTTTATGTTCCAGTGTAATCTATACATGTCACATGTACAATAGAAACCTGGGATAGGGAGGAGCTTTAGGTTCCAGTGTAATCTATAAATATGTCACATGTACAATACAGAGACACCTGGGATAGATATGGAGGAGCATTATGTTCCAGTGTAATCTATAAATATGACACATGTACAATACAGAGACACCTGGGATAGATATGGAGGAGCTTTATGTTCCAGTGTAATCTATACATATGACACATGTACAATACAGAGACACCTGGATAGATATGGAGGAGCTTTATGTTCCAGTGTAATCTATAAATATGACATATGTACAATAAAGAGACACCTGGGATAGATATGGAGGAGCTTTATATTCCAGTGTAATCTATAAATATGTCACATGTACAATACAGAGACACATGGGATAGATATGGAGGAGCTTTATTTTCCAGTGTAATCTATACATGTCACATGTACAATACACAGACATCTGGGATAGATATGGAGGAGCTTTATGTTCCAGTGTAATCTATAAATATGACACATGTACAATACAGAGACACCTGGGATAGATATGGAGGAGCTTTATGTTCCAGTGTAATCTATACATATGACACATGTACAATACAGAGACACCTGGGATAGATTTGGAGGAGCTTTATGTTCCAGTGTAATCTATAAATATTACATATGTACTATAAAGAGACACCTGGGATAGATATGGAGGAGCTTTATGTTGCAGTGTAATCTATACATTTCACATGTACAATAGACACCTGGGATAGGGAGGAGCTTTATGTTCCAGTGTAATCTATAAATATGTCACATGTGCAATACAGAGACACCTGGGATAGATATGGAGGAGCTTTATGTTCCAGTGTAATCTATAAATATGACATATGTACAATAAAGAGACACCTGGGATAGATATGGAGGAGCTTTATGTTCCAGTGTAATCTATAAATATGTCACATGTACAATACAAACACACCTGTGATAGATATGGAGGAGCTTTATGTTCCAGTGTAATCTATACATATGACACATGTACAATACAGAGACACCTGGGATAGATATGGAGGAGCTTTATGTTCCAGTGTAATCTATAAATATGACATATGTACAATAAAGAGACACCTGGGATAGATATGGAGGAGCTTTATGTTCCAGTGTAATCTATACATGTCACATGTACAATACACACCTGGGATAGGGAGGAGCTTTATGTTCCAGTGTAATCTATAAATATGTCACATGTACAATACAGACACACCTGGGACAGATATGGAGGAGCTTTAATCTTAAAATATGACACATGTACAATACAGAGACACCTGGGATAGATATTTAGGAGCTTTATGTTCCAGTGTAATCTATAAATATGACACATGTACAATAAAGAGACACCTGGGATAGATATGGAGGAGCTTTATGTTCCAGTGTAATCTATACATGTCACATGTACAATAGACACCTGGGATAGGGAGGAGCTTTATGTTCCAGTGTAATCTATAAATATGTCACATGTACAATACAGAGACACCTGGGATAGATATGGAGGAGCTTTATGTTCCAGTGTAATCTATAAATATCAAACATGTACAATACAGAGACACCAGGGATAGATATGGAGGAGCTTTATGTTCCAGTGTAATCTATACATATGACACTTGTACAATACAGAGACACCTGGGGTAGATATGGAGGAGCTTTATGTTCCAGTGTAATCTATACATGTCACATGTACAATAGAAACCTGGGATAGGGAGGAGCTTTATGTTCCAGTGTAATGTATACATGTAACATGTACAATACAGAGACATCTGGGATAGATATGGAGGAGCTTTATGTTCCAGTGTAATCTATACAAATGACACATGTACAATACAGAGACACCTGGGATAGATATGGAGGAGCTTTATGTTCCAGTGTAATCTATAAATATGACATATGTACAATAAAGAGACACGTGGGATAGATATGGAGGAGCTTTATGTTCCAGTGTAATCTATAAATATGTCACATGTACAATACACACACCTGTGATAGATATGGAGGAGCTTTATGTTCCAGTGTAACCTATACATATGACACATATACAATACAGAGACACCTGTGATAGATATGGAGGAGCTTTATGTTCCATTGTAATCTATAAATATGACACATGTACAATACAGAGACACCAGGGATAGATATGGAGGAGCTCTATGTTCCAGTGCAATCTATACATGTCAAATGTACAATAGACACCTGGGATAGGGAGGAGCTTTATGTTCCAGTGTAATCTATAAATATGTCACATGTACAATACAGAGACACCTGGGATAGATATGGAGGAACTTTATGTTCCAGTGTAATCTATAAATATGAAACATGTACAATACAGAGACACCTGGGATAGATATGGAGGAGCTTTATGTTCCAGTGTAATCTATACATATGACACTTGTACAATACAGAGACACCTGGGGTAGATATGGAGGAGCTTTATGTTCCAGTGTAATCTATACATGTCACATGTACAATAGAAACCTGGGATAGGGAGGAGCTTTAGGTTCCAGTGTAATCTATAAATATGTCACATGTACAATACAGAGACACCTGGGATAGATATGGAGGAGCATTATGTTCCAGTGTAATCTATAAATATGACACATGTACAATACAGAGACACCTGGGATAGATATGGAGGAGCTTTATGTTCCAGTGTAATCTATACATATGACACATGTACAATACAGAGACACCTGGATAGATATGGAGGAGCTTTATGTTCCAGTGTAATCTATAAATATGACATATGTACAATAAAGAGACACCTGGGATAGATATGGAGGAGCTTTATATTCCAGTGTAATCTATAAATATGTCACATGTACAATACAGAGACACATGGGATAGATATGGAGGAGCTTTATGTTCCAGTGTAATCTATACATGTCACATGTACAATACACAGACATCTGGGATAGATATGGAGGAGCTTTATGTTCCAGTGTAATCTATAAATATGACACATGTACAATACAGAGACACCTGGGATAGATATGGTGGAGCTTTATGTTCCAGTGTAATCTATACATATGACACATGTACAATACAGAGACACCTGGGATAGATTTGGAGGAGCTTTATGTTCCAGTGTAATCTATAAATATGACATATGTACTATAAAGAGACACCTGGGATAGATATGGAGGAGCTTTATGTTGCAGTGTAATCTATACATTTCACATGTACAATAGACACCTGGGATAGGGAGGAGCTTTATGTTCCAGTGTAATCTATAAATATGTCACATGTGCAATACAGAGACACCTGGGATAGATATGGAGGAGCTTTATGTTCCAGTGTAATCTATAAATATGACATATGTACAATAAAGAGACACCTGGGATAGATATGGAGGAGCTTTATGTTCCAGTGTAATCTATAAATATGTCACATGTACAATACAGACACACCTGTGATAGATATGGAGGAGCTTTATGTTCCAGTGTAATCTATACATATGACACATGTACAATACAGAGACACCTGGGATAGATATGGAGGAGCTTTATGTTCCAGTGTAATCTATAAATATGACATATGTACAATAAAGAGACACCTGGGATAGATATGGAGGAGCTTTATGTTCCAGTGTAATCTATACATGTCACATGTACAATACACACCTGGGATAGGGAGGAGCTTTATGTTCCAGTGTAATCTATAAATATGTCACATGTACAATACAGACACACCTGGGACAGATATGGAGGAGCTTTAATCTTAAAATATGACACATGTACAATACAGAGACACCTGGGATAGATATTTAGGAGCTTTATGTTCCAGTGTAATCTATAAATATGACACATGTACAATAAAGAGACACCTGGGATAGATATGGAGGAGCTTTATGTTCCAGTGTAATCTATACATGTCACATGTACAATAGACACCTGGGATAGGGAGGAGCTTTATGTTCCAGTGTAATCTATAAATATGTCACATGTACAATACAGAGACACCTGGGATAGATATGGAGGAGCTTTATGTTCCAGTGTAATCTATAAATATCAAACATGTACAATACAGAGACACCAGGGATAGATATGGAGGAGCTTTATGTTCCAGTGTAATCTATACATATGACACTTGTACAATACAGAGACACCTGGGGTAGATATGGAGGAGCTTTATGTTCCAGTGTAATCTATACATGTCACATGTACAATAGAAATCTGGGATAGGGAGGAGCTTTATGTTCCAGTGTAATCTATACATGTAACATGTACAATACAGAGACATCTGGGATAGATATGGAGGAGCTTTATGTTCCAGTGTAATCTATACAAATGACACATGTACAATACAGAGACACCTGGGATAGATATGGAGGAGCTTTATGTTCCAGTGTAATCTATAAATATGACATATGTACAATAAAGAGACACGTGGGATAGATATGGAGGAGCTTTATGTTCCAGTGTAATCTATAAATATGTCACATGTACAATACAGACACACCTGTGATAGTTATGGAGGAGCTTTATGTTCCAGTGTAATCTATACATATGACACATATACAATACAGAGACACCTGTGATAGATATGGAGGAGCTTTATGTTCCATTGTAATCTATAAATATGACACATGTACAATACAGATACACCTGGGATAGATATGGAGGAGCTTTATGTTCCAGTGCAATCTATACATGTCACATGTACAATAGACACCTGGGATAGGGAGGAGCTTTATGTTCCAGTGTAATCTATAAATATGTCACATGTACAATACAGAGACACCTAGGATAGATATGGAGGAGATTTATGTTCCAGTGTAATCTATAAATATGAAACATGTACAATACAGAGACACCTGGGATAGATATGGAGGAGCTTTATGTTCCAGTGTAATCTATACATATGACACTTGTACAATACAGAGACACCTGGGGTAGATATGGAGGAGCTTTATGTTCCAGTGTAATCTATACATGTCACATCTACAATAGAAACCTGGGATAGGGAGGAGCTTTATGTTCCAGTGTAATCTATAAATATGTCACATGTACAATACAGAGACACCTGGGATAGATATAGAGGAGCATTATGTTCCAGTGTAATCTATAAATATGACACATGTACAATACAGAGACACCTGGGATAGATATGGAGGAGCTTTATGTTCCAGTGTAATCTATACATATGACACATGTACAATACAGAGACACCTGGATAGATATGGAGGAGCTTTATGTTCCAGTGTAATCTATAAATATGACATATGTACAATAAAGAGACACCTGGGATAGATATGGAGGAGCTTTATATTCCAGTGTAATCTATAAATATGTCACATGTACAATACAGAGACACCTGGGATAGATATGGAGGAGCTTTATGTTCCAGTGTAATCTATACATGTCACATGTACAATACACAGACATCTGGGATAGATATGGAGGACCTTTATGTTCCAGTGTAATCTATACATATGAGACATGTACAATACAGAGACACCTGGGATAGATATGGAGGAGCTTTATGTTCCAGTGTAATCTATAAATATGACACATGTACAATAAAGAGACACGTGGGATAGATATGGAGGAGCTTTATGTTCCAGTGTAATCTATAAATATGTCACATGTACAATACAGACACACCTGTGATAGATATGGAGGAGCTTTATGTTCCAGTGTAATCTATACATATGACACATATACAATACAGAGACACCTGTGATAGATATGGAGGAGCTTTATGTTCCATTGTAATCTATAAATATGACACATGTACAATACAGAGACACTTGGGATAGATATGGCGGAGCTTTATGTTCCAGTGTAATCTATACATGTCACATGTACAATAGAAACCTGGGATAGGGAGGAGCTTTAGGTTCCAGTGTAATCTATAAATATGTCACATGTACAATACAGAGACACCTGGGATAGATATGGAGGAGCATTATGTTCCAGTGTAATCTATAAATATGACACATGTACAATACAGAGACACCTGGGATAGATATGGAGGAGCTTTATGTTCCAGTGTAATCTATACATATGACACATGTACAATACAGAGACACCTGGATAGATATGGAGGAGCTTTATGTTCCAGTGTAATCTATAAATATGACATATGTACAATAAAGAGACACCTGGGATAGATATGGAGGAGCTTTATATTCCAGTGTAATCTATAAATATGTCACATGTACAATACAGAGACACATGGGATAGATATGGAGGAGCTTTATGTTCCAGTGTAATCTATACATGTCACATGTACAATACACAGACATCTGGGATAGATATGGAGGAGCTTTATGTTCCAGTGTAATCTATAAATATGACACATGTACAATACAGAGACACCTGGGATAGATATGGAGGAGCTTTATGTTCCAGTGTAATCTATACATATGACACATGTACAATACAGAGACACCTGGGATAGATTTGGAGGAGCTTTATGTTCCAGTGTAATCTATAAATATGACATATGTACTATAAAGAGACACCTGGGATAGATATGGAGGAGCTTTATGTTGCAGTGTAATCTATACATTTCACATGTACAATAGACACCTGGGATAGGGAGGAGCTTTATGTTCCAGTGTAATCTATAAATATGTCACATGTGCAATACAGAGACACCTGGGATAGATATGGAGGAGCTTTATGTTCCAGTGTAATCTATAAATATGACATATGTACAATAAAGAGACACCTGGGATAGATATGGAGGAGCTTTATGTTCCAGTGTAATCTATAAATATGTCACATGTACAATACAGACACACCTGTGATAGATATGGAGGAGCTTTATGTTCCAGTGTAATCTATACATATGACACATGTACAATACAGAGACACCTGGGATAGATATGGAGGAGCTTTATGTTCCAGTGTAATCTATAAATATGACATATGTACAATAAAGAGACACCTGGGATAGATATGGAGGAGCTTTATGTTCCAGTGTAATCTATACATGTCACATGTACAATACACACCTGAGATAGGGAGGAGCTTTATGTTCCAGTGTAATCTATAAATATGTCACATGTACACTACAGACACACCTGGGACAGATATGGAGGAGCTTTAATCTTAAAATATGACACATGTACAATACAAAGACACCTGGGATAGATATTTAGGAGCTTTATGTTCCAGTGTAATCTATAAATATGACACATGTACAATAAAGAGACACCTGGGATAGATATGGAGGAGCTTTATGTTCCAGTGTAATCTATACATGTCACATGTACAATAGACACCTGGGATAGGGAGGAGCTTTATGTTCCAGTGTAATCTATAAATATGTCACATGTACAATACAGAGACACCTGGGATAGATATGGAGGAGCTTTATGTTCCAGTGTAATCTATAAATATCAAACATGTACAATACAGAGACACCAGGGATAGATATGGAGGAGCTTTATGTTCCAGTGTAATCTATACATATGACACTTGTACAATACAGAGACACCTGGGGTAGATATGGAGGAGCTTTATGTTCCAGTGTAATCTATACATGTCACATGTACAATAGAAACCTGGGATAGGGAGGAGGTTTATGTTCCAGTGTAATGTATACATGTAACATGTACAATACAGAGACATCTGGGATAGATATGGAGGAGCTTTATGTTCCAGTGTAATCTATACAAATGACACATGTACAATACAGAGACAGCTGGGATAGATATGGAGGAGCTTTATGTTCCAGTGTAATCTATAAATATGACATATGTACAATAAAGAGACACGTGGGATAGATATGGAGGAGCTTTATGTTCCAGTGTAATCTATAAATATGTCACATGTACAATACACACACCTGTGATAGATATGGAGGAGCTTTATGTTCCAGTGTAACCTATACATATGACACATATACAATACAGAGACACCTGTGATAGATATGGAGGAGCTTTATGTTCCATTGTAATCTATAAATATGACACATGTACAATACAGAGACACCAGGGATAGATATGGAGGAGCTTTATGTTCCAGTGCAATCTATACATGTCAAATGTACAATAGACACCTGGGATAGGGAGGAGCTTTATGTTCCAGTGTAATCTATAAATATGTCACATGTACAATACAGAGACACCTGGGATAGATATGGAGGAACTTTATGTTCCAGTGTAATCTATAAATATGAAACATGTACAATACAGAGACACCTGGGATAGATATGGAGGAGCTTTATGTTCCAGTGTAATCTATACATATGACACATGTACAATACAGAGACACCTGTGATAGATATGGAGGAGCTTTATGTTCCAGTGTAATCTATAAATATGACATATGTACAATAAAGAGACACCTGGGATAGATATGGAGGAGCTTTATGTTCCAGTGTAATCTATACATGTCACATGTACAATACACACCTGGGATAGGGAGGAGCTTTATGTTCCAGTGTAATCTATAAATATGTCACATGTACAATACAGACACACCTGGGACAGATATGGAGGAGCTTTAATCTTAAAATATGACACATGTACAATACAGAGACACCTGGGATAGATATTTAGGAGCTTTATGTTCCAGTGTAATCTATAAATATGACACATGTACAATAAAGAGACACCTGGGATAGATATGGAGGAGGTTTATGTTCCAGTGTAATCTATACATGTCACATGTACAATAGACACCTGGGATAGGGAGGAGCTTTATGTTCCAGTGTAATCTATAAATATGTCACATGTACAATACAGAGACACCTGGGATAGATATGGAGGAGCTTTATGTTCCAGTGTAATCTATAAATATCAAACATGTACAATACAGAGACACCAGGGATAGATATGGAGGAGCTTTATGTTCCAGTGTAATCTATACATATGACACTTGTACAATACAGAGACACCTGGGGTAGATATGGAGGAGCTTTATGTTCCAGTGTAATCTATACATGTCACATGTACAATAGAAATCTGGGATAGGGAGGAGCTTTATGTTCCAGTGTAATCTATACATGTAACATGTACAATACAGAGACATCTGGGATAGATATGGAGGAGCTTTATGTTCCAGTGTAATCTATACAAATGACACATGTACAATACAGAGACACCTGGGATAGATATGGAGGAGCTTTATGTTCCAGTGTAATCTATAAATATGACATATGTACAATAAAGAGACACGTGGGATAGATATGGAGGAGCTTTATGTTCCAGTGTAATCTATAAATATGTCACATGTACAATACAGACACACCTGTGATAGTTATGGAGGAGCTTTATGTTCCAGTGTAATCTATACATATGACACATATACAATACAGAGACACCTGTGATAGATATGGAGGAGCTTTATGTTCCATTGTAATCTATAAATATGACACATGTACAATACAGATACACCTGGGATAGATATGGAGGAGCTTTATGTTCCAGTGCAATCTATACATGTCACATGTACAATAGACACCTGGGATAGGGAGGAGCTTTATGTTCCAGTGTAATCTATAAATATGTCACATGTACAATACAGAGACACCTAGGATAGATATGGAGGAGATTTATGTTCCAGTGTAATCTATAAATATGAAACATGTACAATACAGAGACACCTGGGATAGATATGGAGGAGCTTTATGTTCCAGTGTAATCTATACATATGACACTTGTACAATACAGAGACACCTGGGGTAGATATGGAGGAGCTTTATGTTCCAGTGTAATCTATACATGTCACATCTACAATAGAAACCTGGGATAGGGAGGAGCTTTATGTTCCAGTGTAATCTATAAATATGTCACATGTACAATACAGAGACACCTGGGATAGATATAGAGGAGCATTATGTTCCAGTGTAATCTATAAATATGACACATGTACAATACAGAGACACCTGGGATAGATATGGAGGAGCTTTATGTTCCAGTGTAATCTATACATATGACACATGTACAATACAGAGACACCTGGATAGATATGGAGGAGCTTTATGTTCCAGTGTAATCTATAAATATGACATATGTACAATAAAGAGACACCTGGGATAGATATGGAGGAGCTTTATATTCCAGTGTAATCTATAAATATGTCACATGTACAATACAGAGACACCTGGGATAGATATGGAGGAGCTTTATGTTCCAGTGTAATCTATACATGTCACATGTACAATACACAGACATCTGGGATAGATATGGAGGACCTTTATGTTCCAGTGTAATCTATACATATGAGACATGTACAATACAGAGACACCTGGGATAGATATGGAGGAGCTTTATGTTCCAGTGTAATCTATAAATATGACACATGTACAATAAAGAGACACGTGGGATAGATATGGAGGAGCTTTATGTTCCAGTGTAATCTATAAATATGTCACATGTACAATACAGACACACCTGTGATAGATATGGAGGAGCTTTATGTTCCAGTGTAATCTATACATATGACACATATACAATACAGAGACACCTGTGATAGATATGGAGGAGCTTTATGTTCCATTGTAATCTATAAATATGACACATGTACAATACAGAGACACCTGGGATAGATATGGCGGAGCTTTATGTTCCAGTGTAATCTATACATGTCACATGTACAATAGAAACCTGGGATAGGGAGGAGCTTTAGGTTCCAGTGTAATCTATAAATATGTCACATGTACAATACAGAGACACCTGGGATAGATATGGAGGAGCATTATGTTCCAGTGTAATCTATAAATATGACACATGTACAATACAGAGACACCTGGGATAGATATGGAGGAGCTTTATGTTCCAGTGTAATCTATACATATGACACATGTACAATACAGAGACACCTGGATAGATATGGAGGAGCTTTATGTTCCAGTGTAATCTATAAATATGACATATGTACAATAAAGAGACACCTGGGATAGATATGGAGGAGCTTTATATTCCAGTGTAATCTATAAATATGTCACATGTACAATACAGAGACACATGGGATAGATATGGAGGAGCTTTATGTTCCAGTGTAATCTATACATGTCACATGTACAATACACAGACATCTGGGATAGATATGGAGGAGCTTTATGTTCCAGTGTAATCTATAAATATGACACATGTACAATACAGAGACACCTGGGATAGATATGGAGGAGCTTTATGTTCCAGTGTAATCTATACATATGACACATGTACAATACAGAGACACCTGGGATAGATTTGGAGGAGCTTTATGTTCCAGTGTAATCTATAAATATGACATATGTACTATAAAGAGACACCTGGGATAGATATGGAGGAGCTTTATGTTGCAGTGTAATCTATACATTTCACATGTACAATAGACACCTGGGATAGGGAGGAGCTTTATGTTCCAGTGTAATCTATAAATATGTCACATGTGCAATACAGAGACACCTGGGATAGATATGGAGGAGCTTTATGTTCCAGTGTAATCTATAAATATGACATATGTACAATAAAGAGACACCTGGGATAGATATGGAGGAGCTTTATGTTCCAGTGTAATCTATAATATGTCACATGTACAATACAGACACACCTGTGATAGATATGGAGGAGCTTTATGTTCCAGTGTAATCTATACATATGACACATGTACAATACAGAGACACCTGGGATAGATATGGAGGAGCTTTATGTTCCAGTGTAATCTATAAATATGACATATGTACAATAAAGAGACACCTGGGATAGATATGGAGGAGCTTTATGTTCCAGTGTAATCTATACATGTCACATGTACAATACACACCTGAGATAGGGAGGAGCTTTATGTTCCAGTGTAATCTATAAATATGTCACATGTACAATACAGACACACCTGAGACAGATATGGAGGAGCTTTAATCTTAAAATATGACACATGTACAATACAGAGACACCTGGGATAGATATTTAGGAGCTTTATGTTCCAGTGTAATCTATAAATATGACACATGTACAATAAAGAGACACCTGGGATAGATATGGAGGAGCTTTATGTTCCAGTGTAATCTATACATGTCACATGTACAATAGACACCTGGGATAGGGAGGAGCTTTATGTTCCAGTGTAATCTATAAATATGTCACATGTACAATACAGAGACACCTGGGATAGATATGGAGGAGCTTTATGTTCCAGTGTAATCTATAAATATCAAACATGTACAATACAGAGACACCAGGGATAGATATGGAGGAGCTTTATGTTCCAGTGTAATCTATACATATGACACTTGTACAATACAGAGACACCTGGGGTAGATATGGAGGAGCTTTATGTTCCAGTGTAATCTATACATGTCACATGTACAATAGAAACCTGGGATAGGGAGGAGCTTTATGTTCCAGTGTAATGTATACATGTAACATGTACAATACAGAGACATCTGGGATAGATATGGAGGAGCTTTATGTTCCAGTGTAATCTATACAAATGACACATGTACAATACAGAGACACCTGGGATAGATATGGAGGAGCTTTATGTTCCAGTGTAATCTATAAATATGACATATGTACAATAAAGAGACACGTGGGATAGATATGACGGAGCTTTATGTTCCAGTGTAATCTATAAATATGTCACATGTACAATACACACACCTGTGATAGATATGGAGGAGCTTTATGTTCCAGTGTAACCTATACATATGACACATATACAATACAGAGACACCTGTGATAGATATGGAGGAGCTTTATGTTCCATTGTAATCTATAAATATGACACATGTACAATACAGAGACACCAGGGATAGATATGGAGGAGCTTTATGTTCCAGTGCAATCTATACATGTCAAATGTACAATAGACACCTGGGATAGGGAGGAGCTTTATGTTCCAGTGTAATCTATAAATATGTCACATGTACAATACAGAGACACCTGGGATAGATATGGAGGAACTTTATGTTCCAGTGTAATCTATAAATATGAAACATGTACAATACAGAGACACCTGGGATAGATATGGAGGAGCTTTATGTTCCAGTGTAATCTATACATATGACACTTGTACAATACAGAGACACCTGGGGTAGATATGGAGGAGCTTTATGTTCCAGTGTAATCTATACATGTCACATGTACAATAGAAACCTGGGATAGGGAGGAGCTTTAGGTTCCAGTGTAATCTATAAATATGTCACATGTACAATACAGAGACACCTGGGATAGATATGGAGGAGCATTATGTTCCAGTGTAATCTATAAATATGACACATGTACAATACAGAGACACCTGGGATAGATATGGAGGAGCTTTATGTTCCAGTGTAATCTATACATATGACACATGTACAATACAGAGACACCTGGATAGATATGGAGGAGCTTTATGTTCCAGTGTAATCTATAAATATGACATATGTACAATAAAGAGACACCTGGGATAGATATGGAGGAGCTTTATATTCCAGTGTAATCTATAAATATGTCACATGTACAATACAGAGACACATGGGATAGATATGGAGGAGCTATATGTTCCAGTGTAATCTATACATGTCACATGTACAATACACAGACATCTGGGATAGATATGGAGGAGCTTTATGTTCCAGTGTAATCTATAAATATGACACATGTACAATACAGAGACACCTGGGATAGATATGGAGGAGCTTTATGTTCCAGTGTAATCTATACATATGACACATGTACAATACAGAGACACCTGGGATAGATTTGGAGGAGCTTTATGTTCCAGTGTAATCTATAAATATGACATATGTACTATAAAGAGACACCTGGGATAGATATGGAGGAGCTTTATGTTGCAGTGTAATCTATACATTTCACATGTACAATAGACACCTGGGATAGGGAGGAGCTTTATGTTCCAGTGTAATCTATAAATATGTCACATGTGCAATACAGAGACACCTGGGATAGATATGGAGGAGCTTTATGTTCCAGTGTAATCTATAAATATGACATATGTACAATAAAGAGACACCTGGGATAGATATGGAGGAGCTTTATGTTCCAGTGTAATCTATAAATATGTCACATGTACAATACAGACACACCTGTGATAGATATGGAGGAGCTTTATGTTCCAGTGTAATCTATACATATGACACATGTACAATACAGAGACACCTGGGATAGATATGGAGGAGCTTTATGTTCCAGTGTAATCTATAAATATGACATATGTACAATAAAGAGACACCTGGGATAGATATGGAGGAGCTTTATGTTCCAGTGTAATCTATACATGTCACATGTACAATACACACCTGGGATAGGGAGGAGCTTTATGTTCCAGTGTAATCTATAAATATGTCACATGTACAATACAGACACACCTGGGACAGATATGGAGGAGCTTTAATCTTAAAATATGACACATGTACAATACAGAGACACCTGGGATAGATATTTAGGAGCTTTATGTTCCAGTGTAATCTATAAATATGACACATGTACAATAAAGAGACACCTGGGATAGATATGGAGGAGCTTTATGTTCCAGTGTAATCTATACATGTCACATGTACAATAGACACCTGGGATAGGGAGGAGCTTTATGTTCCAGTGTAATCTATAAATATGTCACATGTACAATACAGAGACACCTGGGATAGATATGGAGGAGCTTTATGTTCCAGTGTAATCTATAAATATCAAACATGTACAATACAGAGACACCAGGGATAGATATGGAGGAGCTTTATGTTCCAGTGTAATCTATACATATGACACTTGTACAATACAGAGACACCTGGGGTAGATATGGAGGAGCTTTATGTTCCAGTGTAATCTATACATGTCACATGTACAATAGAAATCTGGGATAGGGAGGAGCTTTATGTTCCAGTGTAATCTATACATGTAACATGTACAATACAGAGACATCTGGGATAGATATGGAGGAGCTTTATGTTCCAGTGTAATCTATACAAATGACACATGTACAATACAGAGACACCTGGGATAGATATGGAGGAGCTTTATGTTCCAGTGTAATCTATAAATATGACATATGTACAATAAAGAGACACGTGGGATAGATATGGAGGAGCTTTATGTTCCAGTGTAATCTATAAATATGTCACATGTACAATACAGACACACCTGTGATAGTTATGGAGGAGCTTTATGTTCCAGTGTAATCTATACATATGACACATATACAATACAGAGACACCTGTGATAGATATGGAGGAGCTTTATGTTCCATTGTAATCTATAAATATGACACATGTACAATACAGATACACCTGGGATAGATATGGAGGAGCTTTATGTTCCAGTGCAATCTATACATGTCACATGTACAATAGACACCTGGGATAGGGAGGAGCTTTATGTTCCAGTGTAATCTATAAATATGTCACATGTACAATACAGAGACACCTAGGATAGATATGGAGGAGATTTATGTTCCAGTGTAATCTATAAATATGAAACATGTACAATACAGAGACACCTGGGATAGATATGGAGGAGCTTTATGTTCCAGTGTAATCTATACATATGACACTTGTACAATACAGAGACACCTGGGGTAGATATGGAGGAGCTTTATGTTCCAGTGTAATCTATACATGTCACATCTACCATAGAAACCTGGGATAGGGAGGAGCTTTATGTTCCAGTGTAATCTATAAATATGTCACATGTACAATACAGAGACACCTGGGATAGATATAGAGGAGCATTATGTTCCAGTGTAATCTATAAATATGACACATGTACAATACAGAGACACCTGGGATAGATATGGAGGAGCTTTATGTTCCAGTGTAATCTATACATATGACACATGTACAATACAGAGACACCTGGATAGATATGGAGGAGCTTTATGTTCCAGTGTAATCTATAAATATGACATATGTACAATAAAGAGACACCTGGGATAGATATGGAGGAGCTTTATATTCCAGTGTAATCTATAAATATGTCACATGTACAATACAGAGACACCTGGGATAGATATGGAGGAGCTTTATGTTCCAGTGTAATCTATACATGTCACATGTACAATACACAGACATCTGGGATAGATATGGAGGACCTTTATGTTCCAGTGTAATCTATACATATGAGACATGTACAATACAGAGACACCTGGGATAGATATGGAGGAGCTTTATGTTCCAGTGTAATCTATAAATATGACACATGTACAATAAAGAGACACGTGGGATAGATATTGAGGAGCTTTATGTTCCAGTGTAATCTATAAATATGTCACATGTACAATACAGACACACCTGTGATAGATATGGAGGAGCTTTATGTTCCAGTGTAATCTATACATATGACACATATACAATACAGAGACACCTGTGATAGATATGGAGGAGCTTTATGTTCCATTGTAATCTATAAATATGACACATGTACAATACAGAGACACCTGGGATAGATATGGCGGAGCTTTATGTTCCAGTGTAATCTATACATGTCACATGTACAATAGAAACCTGGGATAGGGAGGAGCTTTAGGTTCCAGTGTAATCTATAAATATGTCACATGTACAATACAGAGACACCTGGGATAGATATGGAGGAGCATTATGTTCCAGTGTAATCTATAAATATGACACATGTACAATACAGAGACACCTGGGATAGATATGGAGGAGCTTTATGTTCCAGTGTAATCTATACATATGACACATGTACAATACAGAGACACCTGGATAGATATGGAGGAGCTTTATGTTCCAGTGTAATCTATAAATATGACATATGTACAATAAAGAGACACCTGGGATAGATATGGAGGAGCTTTATATTCCAGTGTAATCTATAAATATGTCACATGTACAATACAGAGACACATGGGATAGATATGGAGGAGCTTTATGTTCCAGTGTAATCTATACATGTCACATGTACAATACACAGACATCTGGGATAGATATGGAGGAGCTTTATGTTCCAGTGTAATCTATAAATATGACACATGTACAATACAGAGACACCTGGGATAGATATGGAGGAGCTTTATGTTCCAGTGTAATCTATACATATGACACATGTACAATACAGAGACACCTGGGATAGATTTGGAGGAGCTTTATGTTCCAGTGTAATCTATAAATATGACATATGTACTATAAAGAGACACCTGGGATAGATATGGAGGAGCTTTATGTTGCAGTGTAATCTATACATTTCACATGTACAATAGACACCTGGGATAGGGAGGAGCTTTATGTTCCAGTGTAATCTATAAATATGTCACATGTGCAATACAGAGACACAAGGGATAGATATGGAGGAGCTTTATGTTCCAGTGTAATCTATAAATATGACATATGTACAATAAAGAGACACCTGGGATAGATATGGAGGAGCTTTATGTTCCAGTGTAATCTATAAATATGTCACATGTACAATACAGACACACCTGTGATAGATATGGAGGAGCTTTATGTTCCAGTGTAATCTATACATATGACACATGTACAATACAGAGACACCTGGGATAGATATGGAGGAGCTTTATGTTCCAGTGTAATCTATAAATATGACATATGTACAATAAAGAGACACCTGGGATAGATATGGAGGAGCTTTATGTTCCAGTGTAATCTATACATGTCACATGTACAATACACACCTGGGATAGGGAGGAGCTTTATGTTCCAGTGTAATCTATAAATATGTCACATGTACAATACAGACACACCTGGGACAGATATGGAGGAGCTTTAATCTTAAAATATGACACATGTACAATACAGAGACACCTGGGATAGATATTTAGGAGCTTTATGTTCCAGTGTAATCTATAAATATGACACATGTACAATAAAGAGACACCTGGGATAGATATGGAGGAGCTTTATGTTCCAGTGTAATCTATACATGTCACATGTACAATAGACACCTGGGATAGGGAGGAGCTTTATGTTCCAGTGTAATCTATAAATATGTCACATGTACAATACAGAGACACCTGGGATAGATATGGAGGAGCTTTATGTTCCAGTGTAATCTATAAATATCAAACATGTACAATACAGAGACACCAGGGATAGATATGGAGGAGCTTTATGTTCCAGTGTAATCTATACATATGACACTTGTATAATACAGAGACACCTGGGGTAGATATGGAGGAGCTTTATGTTCCAGTGTAATCTATACATGTCACATGTACAATAGAAACCTGGGATAGGGAGGAGCTTTATGTTCCAGTGTAATGTATACATGTAACATGTACAATACAGAGACATCTGGGATAGATATGTAGGAGCTTTATGTTCCAGTGTAATCTATACAAATGACACATGTACAATACAGAGACACCTGGGATAGATATGGAGGAGCTTTATGTTCCAGTGTAATCTATAAATATGACATATGTACAATAAAGAGACACCTGTGATAGATATGGAGGAGCTTTATGTTCCATTGTAATCTATAAATATGACACATGTACAATACAGAGACACCAGGGATAGATATGGAGGAGCTTTATGTTCCAGTGCAATCTATACATGTCAAATGTACAATAGACACCTGGGATAGGGAGGAGCTTTATGTTCCAGTGTAATCTATAAATATGTCACATGTACAATACAGAGACACCTGGGATAGATATGGAGGAACTTTATGTTCCAGTGTAATCTATAAATATGAAACATGTACAATACAGAGACACCTGGGATAGATATGGAGGAGCTTTATGTTCCAGTGTAATCTATACATATGACACTTGTACAATACAGAGACACCTGGGGTAGATATGGAGGAGCTTTATGTTCCAGTGTAATCTATACATGTCACATGTACAATAGAAACCTGGGATAGGGAGGAGCTTTAGGTTCCAGTGTAATCTATAAATATGTCACATGTACAATACAGAGACACCTGGGATAGATATGGAGGAGCATTATGTTCCAGTGTAATCTATACATGTCACATGTACAATACAGAGACACATGGGATAGATATGGAGGAGCTTTATGTTCCAGTGTAATCTATAAATATGACACATGTACAATACAGAGACACCTGGGATAGATATGGAGGAGCTTTATGTTCCAGTGCAATCTATACATGTCACATGTACAATAGACACCTGGGATAGGGAGGAGCTTTATATTCCAGTGTAATCTATAAATATGTCACATGTACAATACAGAGACACCTAGGATAGATATGGAGGAGATTTATGTTCCAGTGTAATCTATAAATATGAAACATGTACAATACAGAGACACCTGGGATAGATATGGAGGAGCTTTATGTTCCAGTGTAATCTATACATATGACACTTGTACAATACAGAGACACCTGGGGTAGATATGGAGGAGCTTTATGTTCCAGTGTAATCTATACATGTCACATCTACAATAGAAACCTGGGATAGGGAGGAGCTTTATGTTCCAGTGTAATCTATAAATATGTCACATGTACAATACAGAGACACCTGGGATAGATATAGAGGAGCATTATGTTCCAGTGTAATCTATAAATATGACACATGTACAATACAGAGACACCTGGGATAGATATGGAGGAGCTTTATGTTCCAGTGTAATCTATACATATGACACATGTACAATACAGAGACACCTGGATAGATATGGAGGAGCTTTATGTTCCAGTGTAATCTATAAATATGACATTTGTACAATAAAGAGACACATGGGATAGATATGGAGGAGCTTTATATTCCAGTGTAATCTATAAATATGTCACATGTACAATACAGAGACACCTGGGATAGATATGGAGGAGCTTTATGTTCCAGTGTAATCTATACATGTCACATGTACAATACACAGACATCTGGGATAGATATGGAGGACCTTTATGTTCCAGTGTAATCTATACATATGAGACATGTACAATACAGAGACACCTGGGATAGATATGGAGGAGCTTTATGTTCCAGTGTAATCTATAAATATGACACATGTACAATAAAGAGACACGTGGGATAGATATGGAGGAGCTTTATGTTCCAGTGTAATCTATAAATATGTCACATGTACAATAGAAACCTGCAATAGGGAGGAGCTTTATGTTCCTGTGTAATCTATAAATATGTCACATGTACAATACAGAGACACCTGGGATAGATATGGAGGAGCTTTATGTTCCAGTGTAATCTATAAATATGACACATGTACAAAACAGAGACACCTGGGATAGATATGGAGGAGCTTTATGTTCCAGTGTAATCTATACATATGACACTTGTACAATACAGAGACACCTGGGGTAGATATGGAGGAGCTTTATGTTCCAGTGTAATCTATACATGTCACATGTACAATAGAAACCTGGGATAGGGAGGAGCTTTATGTTCCAGTGTAATGTATACATGTAACATGTACAATACAGAGACATCTGGGATAGATATGGAGGAGCTTTATGTTCCAGTGTAATCTATACAAATGACACATGTACAATACAGAGACACCTGGGATAGATATGGAGGAGCTTTATGTTCCAGTGTAATCTATAAATATGACATATGTACAATAAAGAGACACGTGGGATAGATATGGAGGAGCTTTATGTTCCAGTGTAATCTATAAATATGTCACATGTACAATACACACACCTGTGATAGATATGGAGGAGCTTTATGTTCCAGTGTAACCTATACATATGACACATATACAATACAGAGACACCTGTGATAGATATGGAGGAGCTTTATGTTCCATTGTAATCTATAAATATGACACATGTACAATACAGAGACACCAGGGATAGATATGGAGGAGCTTTATGTTCCAGTGCAATCTATACATGTCAAATGTACAATAGACACCTGGGATAGGGAGGAGCTTTATGTTCCAGTGTAATCTATAAATATGTCACATGTACAATACAGAGACACCTGGGATAGATATGGAGGAACTTTATGTTCCAGTGTAATCTATAAATATGAAACATGTACAATACAGAGACACCTGGGATAGATATGGAGGAGCTTTATGTTCCAGTGTAATCTATACATATGACACATGTACAATACAGAGACACCTGGGATAGATTTGGAGGAGCTTTATGTTCCAGTGTAATCTATAAATATGACATATGTACTATAAAGAGACACCTGGGATAGATATGGAGGAGCTTTATGTTGCAGTGTAATCTATACATTTCACATGTACAATAGACACCTGGGATAGGGAGGAGCTTTATGTTCCAGTGTAATCTATAAATATGTCACATGTGCAATACAGAGACACCTGGGATAGATATGGAGGAGCTTTATGTTCCAGTGTAATCTATAAATATGACATATGTACAATAAAGAGACACCTGGGATAGATATGGAGGAGCTTTATGTTCCAGTGTAATCTATAAATATGTCACATGTACAATACAGACACACCTGTGATAGATATGGAGGAGCTTTATGTTCCAGTGTAATCTATACATATGACACATGTACAATACAGAGACACCTGGGATAGATATGGAGGAGCTTTATGTTCCAGTGTAATCTATAAATATGACATATGTACAATAAAGAGACACCTGGGATAGATATGGAGGAGCTTTATGTTCCAGTGTAATCTATACATGTCACATGTACAATACACACCTGGGATAGGGAGGAGCTTTATGTTCCAGTGTAATCTATAAATATGTCACATGTACAATACAGACACACCTGGGACAGATATGGAGGAGCTTTAATCTTAAAATATGACACATGTACAATACAGAGACACCTGGGATAGATATTTAGGAGCTTTATGTTCCAGTGTAATCTATAAATATGACACATGTACAATAAAGAGACACCTGGGATAGATATGGAGGAGCTTTATGTTCCAGTGTAATCTATACATGTCACATGTACAATAGACACCTGGGATAGGGAGGAGCTTTATGTTCCAGTGTAATCTATAAATATGTCACATGTACAATACAGAGACACCTGGGATAGATATGGAGGAGCTTTATGTTCCAGTGTAATCTATAAATATCAAACATGTACAATACAGAGACACCAGGGATAGATATGGAGGAGCTTTATGTTCCAGTGTAATCTATACATATGACACTTGTACAATACAGAGACACCTGGGGTAGATATGGAGGAGCTTTATGTTCCAGTGTAATCTATACATGTCACATGTACAATAGAAACCTGGGATAGGGAGGAGCTTTATGTTCCAGTGTAATGTATACATGTAACATGTACAATACAGAGACATCTGGGATAGATATGTAGGAGCTTTATGTTCCAGTGTAATCTATACAAATGACACATGTACAATACAGAGACACCTGGGATAGATATGGAGGAGCTTTATGTTCCAGTGTAATCTATAAATATGACATATGTACAATAAAGAGACACGTGGGATAGATATGGAGGAGCTTTATGTTCCAGTGTAATCTATAAATATGTCACATGTACAATACACACACCTGTGATAGATATGGAGGAGCTTTATGTTCCAGTGTAACCTATACATATGACACATATACAATAGAGAGACACCTGTGATAGATATGGAGGAGCTTTATGTTCCATTGTAATCTATAAATATGACACATGTACAATACAGAGACACCAGGGATAGATATGGAGGAGCTTTATGTTCCAGTGCAATCTATACATGTCAAATGTACAATAGACACCTGGGATAGGGAGGAGCTTTATGTTCCAGTGTAATCTATAAATATGTCACATGTACAATACAGAGACACCTGGGATAGATATGGAGGAACTTTATGTTCCAGTGTAATCTATAAATATGAAACATGTACAATACAGAGACACCTGGGATAGATATGGAGGAGCTTTATGTTCCAGTGTAATCTATACATATGACACTTGTACAATACAGAGACACCTGGGGTAGATATGGAGGAGCTTTATGTTCCAGTGTAATCTATACATGTCACATGTACAATAGAAACCTGGGATAGGGAGGAGCTTTAGGTTCCAGTGTAATCTATAAATATGTCACATGTACAATACAGAGACACCTGGGATAGATATGGAGGAGCATTATGTTCCAGTGTAATCTATACATGTCACATGTACAATACAGAGACACATGGGATAGATATGGAGGAGCTTTATGTTCCAGTGTAATCTATAAATATGACACATGTACAATACAGAGACACCTGGGATAGATATGGAGGAGCTTTATGTTCCAGTGCAATCTATACATGTCACATGTACAATAGACACCTGGGATAGGGAGGAGCTTTATATTCCAGTGTAATCTATAAATATGTCACATGTACAATACAGAGACACCTAGGATAGATATGGAGGAGATTTATGTTCCAGTGTAATCTATAAATATGAAACATGTACAATACAGAGACACCTGGGATAGATATGGAGGAGCTTTATGTTCCAGTGTAATCTATACATATGACACTTGTACAATACAGAGACACCTGGGGTAGATATGGAGGAGCTTTATGTTCCAGTGTAATCTATACATGTCACATCTACAATAGAAACCTGGGATAGGGAGGAGCTTTATGTTCCAGTGTAATCTATAAATATGTCACATGTACAATACAGAGACACCTGGGATAGATATAGAGGAGCATTATGTTCCAGTGTAATCTATAAATATGACACATGTACAATACAGAGACACCTGGGATAGATATGGAGGAGCTTTATGTTCCAGTGTAATCTATACATATGACACATGTACAATACAGAGACACCTGGATAGATATGGAGGAGCTTTATGTTCCAGTGTAATCTATAAATATGACATATGTACAATAAAGAGACACATGGGATAGATATGGAGGAGCTTTATATTCCAGTGTAATCTATAAATATGTCACATGTACAATACAGAGACACCTGGGATAGATATGGAGGAGCTTTATGTTCCAGTGTAATCTATACATGTCACATGTACAATACACAGACATCTGGGATAGATATGGAGGACCTTTATGTTCCAGTGTAATCTATACATATGAGACATGTACAATACAGAGACACCTGGGATAGATATGGAGGAGCTTTATGTTCCAGTGTAATCTATAAATATGACACATGTACAATAAAGAGACACGTGGGATAGATATGGAGGAGCTTTATGTTCCAGTGTAATCTATAAATATGTCACATGTACAATAGAAACCTGCAATAGGGAGGAGCTTTATGTTCCTGTGTAATCTATAAATATGTCACATGTACAATACAGAGACACCTGGGATAGATATGGAGGAGCTTTATGTTCCAGTGTAATCTATAAATATGACACATGTACAAAACAGAGACACCTGGGATAGATATGGAGGAGCTTTATGTTCCAGTGTAATCTATACATATGACACTTGTACAATACAGAGACACCTGGGGTAGATATGGAGGAGCTTTATGTTCCAGTGTAATCTATACATGTCACATGTACAATAGAAACCTGGGATAGGGAGGAGCTTTATGTTCCAGTGTAATGTATACATGTAACATGTACAATACAGAGACATCTGGGATAGATATGGAGGAGCTTTATGTTCCAGTGTAATCTATAAATATGACATATGTACAATAAAGAGACACGTGGGATAGATATGGAGGAGCTTTATGTTCCAGTGTAATCTATAAATATGTCACATGTACAATACACACACCTGTGATAGATATGGAGGAGCTTTATGTTCCAGTGTAACCTATACATATGACACATATACAATAGAGAGACACCTGTGATAGATATGGAGGAGCTTTATGTTCCATTGTAATCTATAAATATGACACATGTACAATACAGAGACACCAGGGATAGATATGGAGGAGCTTTATGTTCCAGTGCAATCTATACATGTCAAATGTACAATAGACACCTGGGATAGGGAGGAGCTTTATGTTCCAGTGTAATCTATAAATATGTCACATGTACAATACAGAGACACCTGGGATAGATATGGAGGAACTTTATGTTCCAGTGTAATCTATAAATATGAAACATGTACAATACAGAGACACCTGGGATAGATATGGAGGAGCTTTATGTTCCAGTGTAATCTATACATATGACACTTGTACAATACAGAGACACCTGGGGTAGATATGGAGGAGCTTTATGTTCCAGTGTAATCTATACATGTCACATGTACAATAGAAACCTGGGATAGGGAGGAGCTTTAGGTTCCAGTGTAATCTATAAATATGTCACATGTACAATACAGAGACACCTGGGATAGATATGGAGGAGCATTATGTTCCAGTGTAATCTATACATGTCACATGTACAATACAGAGACACATGGGATAGATATGGAGGAGCTTTATGTTCCAGTGTAATCTATAAATATGACACATGTACAATACAGAGACACCTGGGATAGATATGGAGGAGCTTTATGTTCCAGTGCAATCTATACATGTCACATGTACAATAGACACCTGGGATAGGGAGGAGCTTTATATTCCAGTGTAATCTATAAATATGTCACATGTACAATACAGAGACACCTAGGATAGATATGGAGGAGATTTATGTTCCAGTGTAATCTATAAATATGAAACATGTACAATACAGAGACACCTGGGATAGATATGGAGGAGCTTTATGTTCCAGTGTAATCTATACATATGACACTTGTACAATACAGAGACACCTGGGGTAGATATGGAGGAGCTTTATGTTCCAGTGTAATCTATACATGTCACATCTACAATAGAAACCTGGGATAGGGAGGAGCTTTATGTTCCAGTGTAATCTATAAATATGTCACATGTACAATACAGAGACACCTGGGATAGATATAGAGGAGCATTATGTTCCAGTGTAATCTATAAATATGACACATGTACAATACAGAGACACCTGGGATAGATATGGAGGAGCTTTATGTTCCAGTGTAATCTATACATATGACACATGTACAATACAGAGACACCTGGATAGATATGGAGGAGCTTTATGTTCCAGTGTAATCTATAAATATGACATATGTACAATAAAGAGACACATGGGATAGATATGGAGGAGCTTTATATTCCAGTGTAATCTATAAATATGTCACATGTACAATACAGAGACACCTGGGATAGATATGGAGGAGCTTTATGTTCCAGTGTAATCTATACATGTCACATGTACAATACACAGACATCTGGGATAGATATGGAGGACCTTTATGTTCCAGTGTAATCTATACATATGAGACATGTACAATACAGAGACACCTGGGATAGATATGGAGGAGCTTTATGTTCCAGTGTAATCTATAAATATGACACATGTACAATAAAGAGACACGTGGGATAGATATGGAGGAGCTTTATGTTCCAGTGTAATCTATAAATATGTCACATGTACAATAGAAACCTGCAATAGGGAGGAGCTTTATGTTCCTGTGTAATCTATAAATATGTCACATGTACAATACAGAGACACCTGGGATAGATATGGAGGAGCTTTATGTTCCAGTGTAATCTATAAATATGACACATGTACAAAACAGAGACACCTGGGATAGATATGGAGGAGCTTTATGTTCCAGTGTAATCTATACATATGACACTTGTACAATACAGAGACACCTGGGGTAGATATGGAGGAGCTTTATGTTCCAGTGTAATCTATACATGTCACATGTACAATAGAAACCTGGGATAGGGAGGAGCTTTATGTTCCAGTGTAATGTATACATGTAACATGTACAATACAGAGACATCTGGGATAGATATGGAGGAGCTTTATGTTCCAGTGTAATCTATACAAATGACACATGTACAATACAGAGACACCTGGGATAGATATGGAGGAGCTTTATGTTCCAGTGTAATCTATAAATATGACATATGTACAATAAAGAGACACGTGGGATAGATATGGAGGAGCTTTATGTTCCAGTGTAATCTATAAATATGTCACATGTACAATACACACACCTGTGATAGATATGGAGGAGCTTTATGTTCCAGTGTAACCTATACATATGACACATATACAATACAGAGACACCTGTGATAGATATGGAGGAGCTTTATGTTCCAGTGTAATCTATAAATATGACACATGTACAATACAGAGACACCAGGGATAGATATGGAGGAGCTTTATGTTCCAGTGCAATCTATACATGTCAAATGTACAATAGACACCTGGGATAGGGAGGAGCTTTATGTTCCAGTGTAATCTATAAATATGTCACATGTACAATACAGAGACACCTGGGATAGATATGGAGGAACTTTATGTTCCAGTGTAATCTATAAATATGAAACATGTACAATACAGAGACACCTGGGATAGATATGGAGGAGCTTTATGTTCCAGTGTAATCTATACATATGACACTTGTACAATACAGAGACACCTGGGGTAGATATGGAGGAGCTTTATGTTCCAGTGTAATCTATACATGTCACATGTACAATAGAAACCTGGGATAGGGAGGAGCTTTAGGTTCCAGTGTAATCTATAAATATGTCACATGTACAATACAGAGACACCTGGGATAGATATGGAGGAGCATTATGTTCCAGTGTAATCTATAAATATGACACATGTACAATACAGAGACACCTGGGATAGATATGGAGGAGCTTTATGTTCCAGTGTAATCTATACATATGACACATGTACAATACAGAGACACCTGGATAGATATGGAGGAGCTTTATGTTCCAGTGTAATCTATAAATATGACATATGTACAATAAAGAGACACCTGGGATAGATATGGAGGAGCTTTATATTCCAGTGTAATCTATAAATATGTCACATGTACAATACAGAGACACATGGGATAGATATGGAGGAGCTTTATGTTCCAGTGTAATCTATACATGTCACATTTACAATACACAGACATCTGGGATAGATATGGAGGAGCTTTATGTTCCAGTGTAATCTATAAATATGACACATGTACAATACAGAGTCACCTGGGATAGATATGGAGGAGCTTTATGTTCCAGTGTAATCTATACATATGACACATGTACAATACAGAGACACCTGGGATAGATTTGGAGGAGCTTTATGTTCCAGTGTAATCTATAAATATGACATATGTACTATAAAGAGACACCTGGGATAGATATGGAGGAGCTTTATGTTCCAGTGTAATCTATACATTTCACATGTACAATAGACACCTGGGATAGGGAGGAGCTTTATGTTCCAGTGTAATCTATAAATATGTCACATGTGCAATACAGAGACACCTGGGATAGATATGGAGGAGCTTTATGTTCCAGTGTAATCTATAAATATGACATATGTACAATAAAGAGACACCTGGGATAGATATGGAGGAGCTTTATGTTCCAGTGTAATCTATAAATATGTCACATGTACAATACAGACACACCTGTGATAGATATGGAGGAGCTTTATGTTCCAGTGTAATCTATACATATGACACATGTACAATACAGAGACACCTGGGATAGATATGGAGGAGCTTTATGTTCCAGTGTAATCTATAAATATGACATATGTACAATAAAGAGACACCTGGGATAGATATGGAGGAGCTTTATGTTCCAGTGTAATCTATACATGTCACATGTACAATACACACCTGGGATAGGGAGGAGCTTTATGTTCCAGTGTAATCTATAAATATGTCACATGTACAATACAGACACACCTGGGACAGATATGGAGGAGCTTTAATCTTAAAATATGACACATGTACAATACAGAGACACCTGGGATAGATATTTAGGAGCTTTATGTTCCAGTGTAATCTATAAATATGACACATGTACAATAAAGAGACACCTGGGATAGATATGGAGGAGCTTTATGTTCCAGTGTAATCTATACATGTCACATGTACAATAGACACCTGGGATAGGGAGGAGCTTTATGTTCCACTGTAATCTATAAATATGTCACATGTACAATACAGAGACACCTGGGATAGATATGGAGGAGCTTTATGTTCCAGTGTAATCTATAAATATCAAACATGTACAATACAGAGACACCAGGGATAGATATGGAGGAGCTTTATGTTCCAGTGTAATCTATACATATGACACTTGTACAATACAGAGACACCTGGGGTAGATATGGAGGAGCTTTATGTTCCAGTGTAATCTATACATGTCACATGTACAATAGAAATCTGGGATAGGGAGGAGCTTTATGTTCCAGTGTAATCTATACATGTAACATGTACAATACAGAGACATCTGTGATAGATATGGAGGAGCTTTATGTTCCAGTGTAATCTATACAAATGACACATGTACAATACAGAGACACCTGGGATAGATATGGAGGAGCTTTATGTTCCAGTGTAATCTATAAATATGACATATGTACAATAAAGAGACACGTGGGATAGATATGGAGGAGCTTTATGTTCCAGTGTAATCTATAAATATGTCACATGTACAATACAGACACACCTGTGATAGTTATGGAGGAGCTTTATGTTCCAGTGTAATCTATACATATGACACATATACAATACAGAGACACCTGTGATAGATATGGAGGAGCTTTATGTTCCATTGTAATCTATAAATATGACACATGTACAATACAGATACACCTGGGATAGATATGGAGGAGCTTTATGTTCCAGTGCAATCTATACATGTCACATGTACAATAGACACCTGGGATAGGGAGGAGCTTTATGTTCCAGTGTAATCTATAAATATGTCACATGTACAATACAGAGACACCTAGGATAGATATGGAGGAGATTTATGTTCCAGTGTAATCTATAAATATGAAACATGTACAATACAGAGACACCTGGGATAGATATGGAGGAGCTTTATGTTCCAGTGTAATCTATACATATGACACTTGTACAATACAGAGACACCTGGGGTAGATATGGAGGAGCTTTATGTTCCAGTGTAATCTATACATGTCACATCTACAATAGAAACCTGGGATAGGGAGGAGCTTTATGTTCCAGTGTAATCTATAAATATGTCACATGTACAATACAGAGACACCTGGGATAGATATAGAGGAGCATTATGTTCCAGTGTAATCTATAAATATGACACATGTACAATACAGAGACACCTGGGATAGATATGGAGGAGCTTTATGTTCCAGTGTAATCTATACATATGACACATGTACAATACAGAGACACCTGGATAGATATGGAGGAGCTTTATGTTCCAGTGTAATCTATAAATATGACATATGTACAATAAAGAGACACCTGGGATAGATATGGAGGAGCTTTATATTCCAGTGTAATCTATAAATATGTCACATGTACAATACAGAGACACCTGGGATAGATATGGAGGAGCTTTATGTTCCAGTGTAATCTATACATGTCACATGTACAATACACAGACATCTGGGATAGATATGGAGGACCTTTATGTTCCAGTGTAATCTATACATATGAGACATGTACAATACAGAGACACCTGGGATAGATATGGAGGAGCTTTATGTTCCAGTGTAATCTATAAATATGACACATGTACAATAAAGAGACACGTGGGATAGATATGGAGGAGCTTTATGTTCCAGTGTAATCTATAAATATGTCACATGTACAATACAGACACACCTGTGATAGATATGGAGGAGCTTTATGTTCCAGTGTAATCTATACATATGACACATATACAATACAGAGACACCTGTGATAGATATGGAGGAGCTTTATGTTCCATTGTAATCTATAAATATGACACATGTACAATACAGAGACACCTGGGATAGATATGGCGGAGCTTTATGTTCCAGTGCAATCTATACATGTCACATGTACAATAGACACCTGGGATAGGGAGGAGCTTTATGTTCCAGTGTAATCTATAAATATGTCACATGTACAATACAGAGACACCTGGGATAGATATGGAGGAGCTTTATGTTCCAGTGTAATCTATAAATATGAAACATGTACAATACAGAGACACCTTGGATAGATATGGAGGAGCTTTATGTTCCAGTGTAATCTATACATATGACACTTGTACAATACAGAGACACCTGGGGTAGATATGGAGGAGCTTTATGTTCCAGTGTAATCTATACATGTCACATGTACAATAGAAACCTGCGATAGGGAGGAGCTTTATGTTCCTGTGTAATCTATAAATATGTCACATGTACAATACAGAGACACCTGGGATAGATATGGAGGAGCTTTATGTTCCAGTGTAATCTATAAATATGACACATGTACAATACAGAGACACCTGGGATAGATATGGAGGAGCTTTATGTTCCAGTGTAATCTATACATATGACACTTGTACAATACAGAGACACCTGGGGTAGATATGGAGGAGCTTTATGTTCCAGTGTAATCTATACATGTCACATGTACAATAGAAATCTGGGATAGGGAGGAGCTTTATGTTCCAGTGTAATGTATACATGTAACATGTACAATACAGAGACATCTGGGATAGATATGGAGGAGCTTTATGTTCCAAATGACACATGTACAATACAGAGACACCTGGGATAGATATGGAGGAGCTTTATGTTCCAGTGTAATCTATAAATATGACATATGTACAATAAAGAGACACGTGGGATAGATATGGAGGAGCTTTATGTTCCAGTGTAATCTATAAATATGTCACATGTACAATACACACACCTGTGATAGATATGGAGGAGCTTTATGTTCCAGTGTAACCTATACATATGACACATATACAATACAGAGACACCTGTGATAGATATGGAGGAGCTTTATGTTCCATTGTAATCTATAAATATGACACATGTACAATACAGAGACACCAGGGATAGATATGGAGGAGCTTTATGTTCCAGTGCAATCTATACATGTCAAATGTACAATAGACACCTGGGATAGGGAGGAGCTTTATGTTCCAGTGTAATCTATAAATATGTCACATGTACAATACAGAGACACCTGGGATAGATATGGAGGAACTTTATGTTCCAGTGTAATCTATAAATATGAAACATGTACAATACAGAGACACCTGGGATAGATATGGAGGAGCTTTATGTTCCAGTGTAATCTATACATATGACACTTGTACAATACAGAGACACCTGGGGTAGATATGGAGGAGCTTTATGTTCCAGTGTAATCTATACATGTCACATGTACAATAGAAACCTGGGATAGGGAGGAGCTTTAGGTTCCAGTGTAATCTATAAAAATGTCACATGTACAATACAGAGACACCTGGGATAGATATGGAGGAGCATTATGTTCCAGTGTAATCTATAAATATGACACATGTACAATACAGAGACACCTGGGATAGATATGGAGGAGCTTTATGTTCCAGTGTAATCTATACATATGACACATGTACAATACAGAGACACCTGGATAGATATGGAGGAGCTTTATGTTCCAGTGTAATCTATAAATATGACATATGTACAATAAAGAGACACCTGGGATAGATATGGAGGAGCTTTATGTTCCAGTGTAATCTATAAATATGTCACATGTGCAATACAGACACACCTGTGATAGATATGGAGGACCTTTATGTTCCAGTGTAATCTATACATATGACAAATGTACAATACAGAGACACCTGGGATAGATATGGAGGAGCTTTATGTTCCAGTGTAATCTATAAATATGACATATGTACAACAAAGAGACACCTGGGATAGATATGGAGGAGCTTTATGTTCCAGTGTAATCTATAAATATGACACATGTACAATCCAGAGACACCTGGGATAGATATGGAGGAGCTTTATGTTCCAGTGTAATCTATACATGTCACATGTACAATACACACCTGGGATAGGGAGGAGCTTTATGTTCCAGTGTAATCTATAAATATGTCACATGCACAATACAGACACACCTGGGATAGATATGGAGGAGCTTTAATCTTAAAATATGACACATGTACAATACAGAGACACCTGGGATAGATTTTTAGGAGCTTTATGTTCCAGTGTAATCTATACATATGACACATTTACAATACAGAGACACCTGGGATAGATATGGAGGAGCTTTATGTTCCAGTGTAATCTATAAATATGACATATGTACAATAAAGACACACCTGGGATAGATATAGAGGAGTTTTATGTTCCAGTGTAATCTATAAATATGTCACATGTACAATACAGAGACACCTGGGATAGATATGGAGGAGCTTTATGTTCCAGTGTAATCTATTCATGTCACATGTTCAATACAGAGACACCTGGGATAGATATGTTGGAGCTTTATGTTCCAGTGTAATCTATAAATATGACACATGTACAATAAAGAGACACCTGGGATAGATATGGATGAGCTTTATGTTCCTGTATATTCTATACATGTCACATGTACAATAGACACCTGGGATAGGGAGGAGCTTTATGTTCCAGTGTAATCTATAAATATGTCACATGTACAATACAGAGACACCTGCGATAGATATGGAGGAGCTTTATGTTCCAGTGTAAACTATAAATATGACACATGTACAATACAAAGACACCTGGGATAGATATGGAGGAGCTTTATGTTCCAGTGTAATCTATACATACGACACATGTACAATACAGAGACACCTGGGATAGATATGGAGGAGCTTTAAATTCCAGTGTAATCTATAAATATGACATATGTACAATAAGAGACACCTGGGATAGATATGGAGGAGCTTTATGTTCCAGTGTAATCTATAAATATGTCACATGTACAATACAGAGACACCTGGGATAGATATGGAGGAGCTTTATGTTTTAGTGTAATCTATACATGTGACATGTACAATACAGAGACACCTGGGATAGATTTGGAGGAGCTTTATGTTCCAGTGTAATCTATAAATATGACATATGGACAGTAAAGAGACACCTGGGATAGATATGGAGGAGCTTTACGTTTCTAGTGTAATCTATAAATATGTCACATGTACAATACAGACACACCTGGGATACATATGGCGGAGCTTTATGTTCCATTGTAATCTATAAATATCACATATGTACAATACAGAGACACCTGGGATAGATATGGAGGAGCTTTATGTTCCAGTGTAATCTATAAATATGACACATGTACAATACAGAGACACCTGGGATAGATATGGAGGAGCTTTATGTTCCAGTGTAATCTATACATATGACACATGTACAATACAGAGACACCTGGGATAGATATGGAGGAGCTTTATGTTGCAGTGTAATCTACACATGTCACATGTACAATAGACACCTGGGATAGGGAGGAGCATTATGTTCCAGTGTAATCTATAAATATGTCACATGTACAATACAGAGACACCTGGGATAGATATGGAGGAGCTTTATGTTCCATTGTAATCTATAAATATGACACATGTACAATACAGAGACACCTGGGATAGATATGGAGGAGCTTTATGTTCCAGTGTAATCTATACATATGACACATGTACAATACAGAGACACCTGGGATAGATATGGAGGAGCTTTATGTTCCAGTGTAATCTATAAATATGACATATGTACAATAAAGAGACACCTGGGATAGATATGGAGGAGCTTTATGTTCCATTGTAATCTATAAATATGACACATGTACAATACAGAGACACCTGGGATTGATAAGGAGGGGCTTTATGTTCCAGTGCAATCTTTACATGTCACATGTACAATAGACACCTGGGATAGGGAGGAGCTTTATGTTCCAGTGTAATCTATAAATATGTCACATGTACAATACAGAGACACCTGGGATAGATATGGAGGAGCTTTATGTTCCAGTGTAATCTATAAACATGAAACATGTACAATACAGAGACACCTGGGATAGATATGGAGGAGCTTTCTGTTCCAGTGTAATCTATACATATGACACATGTACAATACAGAGACACCTGGGGTAGATATGGAGGAGCTTTATGTTCCAGTGTAATCTATACATGTCACATGTACAATAGAAACCTGGGATAGGGAGGAGCTTTATGTTCCAGTGTAATCTATAAATATGTCACATGTACAATACAGAGACACCTGGGATAGATATGGAGGAGCTTTATGTTCCAGTGTAATCTATAAATATGACACATGTACAATACAGAGACACCTGGGATAGATATGGAGGAGCTTTATGTTCCAGTGTAATCTATACATATGACACATGTACAACACAGAGACACCTGGGATAGATATGGAGGAGGTTTATGTTCCAGTGTAATCTAAAAATATGACATATGTACAATAAAGAGACACCTGGGATAGATATGGAGGAGCTTTATGTTCCAGTGTAATCTATAAATATGTCACATGTACAATACAGAGACACCTGGGATAGATATAGAGGAGCTTTATGTTCCAGTGTAATCTATACATGTCACATGTACAATACAGAGACATCTGGGATAGATATGGAGGAGCTTTATGTTACAGTGTAATCTATACAAATGACACATGTACAATACAGAGACACCTGGGATAGATATGGAGGAGCTTTATGTTCCAGTGTAATCTATAAATATGACATATGTACAATAAAGAGACACCTGGGATAGATATGGAGGAGCTTTATGTTCCAGTGTAATCTATAAATATGTCACATGTACAATACAGACACACCTGTGATAAATATGGAGGAGCTTTATGTTCAAGTGTAATCTATACATATGACACTTGTACAATACAGAGACACCTGGGATAGACATGGAGGAGCTTAATGTTCCAGTGTAATCTATAAATATGACATATGTACAATAAAGAGACACCTGGGATAGATATGGAGGAGCTTTATGTTCCAGTGTAATCTATACATGTCACATGTACAATATACACCTGGGATAGGGAGGAGCTTTATGTTCCAGTGTAATCTATAAATATGTCACATGTACAATACAGACACACCTGGGATAGATATGGAGGAGCTTTAATCTTAAAATATGACACATGTACAATACAGAGACACCTGGGATAGATATTTAGGAGCTTTATTTTCCAGTGTAATCTATACATATGACACATGTACAATACAGAGACACCTGGGATAGATATGGAGGAGCTTTATGTTCCAGTGTAATCTATAAATATGACATATGTACAATAAAGACACACCTGGGATTGATATGGAGGAGCTTTATGTTCCAGTGTAATCTATAAATATGTCACATGTACAATACAGAGACACCTGGGATAGATATGTTGGAGCTTTATGTTCCAGTGTAATCTATAAATATGACACATGTACAATACAGACACACCTGGGATAGATATGGTGGAGCTTTGTGTTCCAGTGTAATCTCTAAATATCACACATGTACAATACAGAGACACCTGGGATAGACATGGAGGAGCTTTATGTTCCAGTGTAATCTATAAATATGTCACATGTACAATACAGAGACACCTTTGATAGATATGGAGGAGCTTTATGTTCCAGTGTAATCTATAAATATCACATATGTACAAAACAGAGACACCTGGGATAGATATGGAGGAGCTTTATGTTCCAGTGTAATCTATAAATATAACACATGTACAATAAAGAGACACCTGGGATAGATATGGAGGAGCTTTATGTTCCAGTGTAATCTATACATGTCACATGTACAAAAGACACCTGGGATAGGGAGGAGCTTTATGTTCCAGTGTAATCTATAAATATGTCACATGTACAACACAGAGACACCTGGGATAGATATGGAGGAGCTTTATGTTCCAGTGTAAACTATAAATATGACACATGTAGAATACAGAGACACCTGGGATAGATATGGAGGAGCTTTATGTTCCAGTGTAATCTATACATACGACACATGTACAATACAGAGACACCTGGGATAGATATGGAGGAGCTTTATGTTCCAGTGTAATCTATAAATATGACATATGTACAATAAAGAGACACCAGGGATAGATAAGGAGGAGCTTTATGTTCCAGTGTAATCTATAAATATGTCACATGTACAATACAGAGACACCTGGGATAGATATGGAGGAGCTTTATGTTCCAGTGTAATCTATACATGTCACATGTACAATACAGAGACAACTGGGATAGATATGGAGGAGCTTTATGTTCCAGTGTAATCTATACATATGACACATGTACAAAACAGAGACACCTGGGATAGACATGGAGGAGCTTTATATTCCAGTGTAATCTATAAATATGACACATGTACAATAAAGAGACAACTGGGATAGATATGGAGGAGCTTTATGTTCCAGTGTAATCTATACATGTCACATGTACAATTGACAAATGGGATAGGGAGTAGCTTTATGTTCCAGTGTAATCTATAAATATGTCACATGTACAATACAGAGACACCTGGGATAGATATGGAGGAGCTTTATGTTCCAGTGTAAACTATAAATATGACACATGTACAATACAGAGACACCTGGGATAGATATGGAGGAGCTTTATATTCCAGTGTAATCTATACATGTCACATGTACAATACAGAGACACCTGGGATAGATATGGAGGAGCTTTATGTTCCAGAGTAATCTATACATGTCACATGTACAATAGACAAATGGGATAGGGAGGAGCTTTATGTTCCAGTGTAATCTATAAATATGTCACATGTACAATACAGAGACACCTGGGTTAGATATGGAGGAGCTTTATGTTCCAGTGTAAACTATAAATATGACACATGTACAATAAAGAGACACCTGGGATAGATATGGAGGAGCTTTATGTTCCAGTGTAATCTATACATGTCACATGTACAAAAGACACCTGGGATAGGGAGGAGCTTTATGTTCCAGTGTAATCTATAAATATGTCACATGTACAATACAGAGACACCTGGGATAGATATGGAGGAGCTTTATGTTCCAGTGTAAACTATAAATATGACACATGTAGAATACAGAGACACCTGGGATAGATATGGAGGAGCTTTATGTTCCAGTGTAATCTATACATACGACACATGTACAATACAGAGACACCTGGGATAGATATGGAGGAGCTTTATGTTCCAGTGTAATCTATAAATATGACATATGTACAATAAAGAGACACCAGGGATAGATAAGGAGGAGCTTTATGTTCCAGTGTAATCTATAAATATGTCACATGTACAATACAGAGACACCTGGGATAGATATGGAGGAGCTTTATGTTCCAGTGTAATCTATACATGTCACATGTACAATACAGAGACAACTGGGATAGATATGGAGGAGCTTTATGTTCCAGTGTAATCTATACATATGACACATGTACAAAACAGAGACACCTGGGATAGATATGGAGGAGCTTTATGTTCCAGTGTAATCTATAAATATGACACATGTACAATAAAGAGACACCTGGGATAGATATGGAGGAGCTTTATGTTCCAGTTTAATCTATAGATGTCACATGTACAATTGACAAATGGGATAGGGAGTAGCTTTATGTTCCAGTGTAATCTATACATACGACACATGTACAATACAGAGACACCTGGGATAGATATGGAGGAGCTTTATGTTCCAGTGTAATCTATAAATATGACATATGAACAATAAAGAGACACCTGGGATAGATATGGAGGAGCTTTATGTTCCAGTGTAATCTATAAATATGTCACATGTACAATACAGAGACACCTGGGATAGATATGGAGGAGCTTTATGTTCCAGTGAAATCTATACATGTCACATGTACAATACAAAGACACCTGGGATAGATATGGAGGAGCTTTATGTTCCAGTGTAATCTAAACATATGACACATGTACAAAACAGAGACACCTGGGATAGATATGGAGGAGCATTATGTTCCAGTGTAATCTATAAATATGACACATGTACAATAAAGAGACACCTGGGATAGATATGGAGGAGCTTTATGTTCCAGTGTAATCTATACATGTCACATGTACAATTGACAAATGGGATATGGAGTAGCTTTATGTTCCAGTGTAATCTATAAATATGTCACTTGTACAATACAGAGACGCCTGGGTTAGATATGGAGGAGCTTTATGTTCCAGTGTAAACTATAAATATGACACATGTACAATACAGAGACACTTGGGATAGATATGGAGGAGCTTTATGTTCCAGTGTAATCTATACTTATGACACATGTACAATACAGAGACACCTGGGATAGATATGGAGGAGCTTTATGTTCCAGTGTAATCTATAAATATGACATATGTGCACTAAAGAGACACCTGGGATAGATATTGAGGAGCTTTATGTTCCAGTGTAATCTATAGATATGACACATGTACAATACAGAGACACCTGGGATAGATATGGAGGAGCTTTATGTTCCAGTGTAATCTATAAATATGACATATGGACAATAAAGAGACACCTGGGATAGATATGGAGGAGCTTTACGTTCCAGTGTAATCTATAAATATGTCACATGTACAATACAGACACAATTGGGATACATATGGAGGAGCTTTATGTTCCATTGTAATCTATAAATATCACATATGTACAATACAGAGACACCTGGGATAGATATGGAGGAGCTTTATGTTCCAGTGTAATCTAGAAATATGACACATGTACAATACAGAGACACCTGGGATAGATATGGAGGAGCTTTATGTTCCAGTGTAATCTATACATATGACACATGTACAATACAGAGACACCTGGGATAGATATGGAGGAGCTTTATGTTCCAGAGTAATCTATAAATATGACATTTGTACAATAAAGAGACACCTGGGATAGATATGGAGGAGCTTTATGTTGCAGTGTAATCTACACATGTTACATGTACAATAGACACCTTGGATAGGGAGGAGCTTTATGTTCCAGTGTATTCTATAAATATGTCACATGTACAATACAGAGACACCTGGGATAGATATGGAGGAGCTTTATTTTCCATTGTAATCTATAAATATGACACACGTACAAAACAGAGACACCTGGGATAGATATGGAGGAGCTTTATGTTCCAGTGTAATCTATAGATATGACACATGTACAATACAGAGACACCTTGGATAATTATGGAGGAGCTTTATGTTCCAGTGTAATCTATAAATTTGACATATGTACAATAAAGAGACACCTGGGATAGATATGGAGGAGCTTTATGTTCCAGTGTAATCTATAAATATGTCACATGTACAATACAGAGAAACCTGGGATAGATATGGAGGAGCTTTATGTTCCAGTGTAATCTATACATGTCACATGTACAATACAGAGACACCTGGGATAGATATGGAGGAGCTTTATGTTCCAGAGTAATCTTTACATGTCACATGTACAATAGACAAATGGGATAGGGAGGAGCTTTATGTTCAAGTGTAATCTATAAATATGTCACATGTACAATATAGAGACACCTGGGATAGATATGGAGGAGCTTTATGTTCCATTGTAATCTATAAATATGACACATGTACAATACAGAGACACCTGGGATAGATATGGAGGAGCTTTATGTTCCAGTGCAATCTATACATGTCACATGTACAATAGACACCTGGGATATGGAGGAGCTTTATGTTCCAGTGTAATCTATAAATATGTCACATGTACAATACAGAGACACCTGGGATAGATATGGAGGAGCTTTATGTTCCAGTGTAATCTATAAATATGAAACATGTACAATACAGAGACACCTGGGATAGATATGGAGGAGCTTTCTGTTCCAGTGTAATCTATACATATGTTCACATGTACAATACAGAAACACCTGGGGTAGATATGGAGGAGCTTTATGTTCCAGTGTAATCTATACATGTCACATGTACAATAGAATCCTGGGATAGGGAGGAGCTTTATGTTCCAGTGTAAGCTATAAATATGTCACATGTACAATACAGAGACACCTGGGATAGATATGGAGCAGCTTTATGTTCCAGTGTAATCTATAAATATGACACATGTACAATACAAAGACACCTGGGATAGATATGGAGGAGCTTTATGTTCCAGTGTAATCTATACATATGACACATGTACAATACAGAGACACCTGGGATAGATATGGAGGAGCTTTATGTTCCAGTGTAATCTAAAAATATGACATATGTACAATAAAGAGACACCTGGGATAGATATGGAGGAGCTTTATGTTCCAGTGTAATCTATAAATATGTCACATGTACAATACAGAGACTCCTGGGATAGATATGGAGGAGCTTTATGTTCCAGTGTAATCTATACATGTCACATGTACAATACAGAGACATCTGGGATAGATATGGAGGAGCTTTATGTTCCAGTGTAATCTATACAAATGACACATGTACAATACAGAGACACCTGGGATAGATATGGAGGAGCTTTATGTTCCAGTGTAAACTATAAATATGACACATGTACAATACAGAGACACCTGGGATAGATATGGAGGAGCTTTATATTCCAGTGTAATCTATACATGTCACATGTACAATACAGAGACACCTGGGATAGATATGGAGGAGCTTTATGTTCCAGAGTAATCTATACATGTCACATGTACAATAGACAAATGGGATAGGGAGGAGCTTTATGTTCCAGTGTAATCTATAAATATGTCACATGTACAATACAGAGACACCTGGGTTAGATATGGAGGAGCTTTATGTTCCAGTGTAAACTATAAATATGACACATGTACAATAAAGAGACACCTGGGATAGATATGGAGGAGCTTTATGTTCCAGTGTAATCTATATATGTCACATGTACAAAAGACACCTGGGATAGGGAGGAGCTTTATGTTCCAGTGTAATCTATAAATATGTCACATGTACAATACAGAGACACCTGGGATAGATATGGAGGAGCTTTATGTTCCAGTGTAAACTATAAATATGACACATGTAGAATACAGAGACACCTGGGATAGATATGGAGGAGCTTTATGTTCCAGTGTAATCTATACATACGACACATGTACAATACAGAGACACCTGGGATAGATATGGAGGAGCTTTATGTTCCAGTGTAATCTATAAATATGACATATGTACAATAAAGAGACACCAGGGATAGATAAGGAGGAGCTTTATGTTCCAGTGTAATCTATAAATATGTCACATGTACAATACAGAGACACCTGGGATAGATATGGAGGAGCTTTATGTTCCAGTGTAATCTATACATGTCACATGTACAATACAGAGACAACTGGGATAGATATGGAGGAGCTTTATGTTCCAGTGTAAACTATACATATGACACATGTACAAAACAGAGACACCTGGGATAGATATGGAGGAGCTTTATGTTCCAGTGTAATCTATAAATATGACACATGTACAATAAAGAGACACCTGGGATAGATATGGAGGAGCTTTATGTTCCAGTGTAATCTATACATGTCACATGTACAATTGACAAATGGGATATGGAGTAGCTTTATGTTCCAGTTTAATCTATACATGTCACATGTACAATTGACAAATGGGATAGGGAGTAGCTTTATGTTCCAGTGTAATCTATACATACGACACATGTACAATACAGAGACACCTGGGATAGATATGGAGGAGCTTTATGTTCTAGTGTAATCTATAAATATGACATATGAACAATAAAGAGACACCTGGGATAGATATGGAGGAGCTTTATGTTCCAGTGTAATCTATAAATATGTCACATGTACAATACAGAGACACCTGGGATAGATATGGAGGAGCTTTATGTTCCAGTGAAATCTATACATGTCACATGTACAATACAAAGACACCTGGGATAGATATGGAGGAGCTTTATGTTCCAGTGTAATCTAAACATATGACACATATACAAAACAGAGACACCTGGGATAGATATGGAGGAGCATTATGTTCCAGTGTAATCTATAAATATGACACATGTACAATAAAGAGACACCTGGGATAGATATGGAGGAGCTTTATGTTCCAGTGTAATCTATACATGTCACATGTACAATTGACAAATGGGATATGGAGTAGCTTTATGTTCCAGTGTAATCTATAAATATGTCACTTGTACAATACAGAGACGCCTGGGTTAGATATGGAGGAGCTTTATGTTCCAGTGTAAACTATAAATATGACACATGTACAATACAGAGACACTTGTGATAGATATGGAGGAGCTTTATGTTCCAGTGTAATCTATAGATATGACACATGTACAATACAGAGACACCTGGGATAGATATGGAGGAGCTTTATGTTCCAGTGTAATCTATAAATATGACATATGGACAATAAAGAGACACCTGGGATAGATATGGAGGAGCTTTACGTTCCAGTGTAATCTATAAATATGTCACATGTACATTACAGACACAATTGGGATACATATGGAGGAGCTTTATGTTCCATTGTAATCTATAAATATCACATATGTACAATACAGAGACACCTGGGATAGATATGGAGGAGCTTTATGTTCCAGTGTAATCTATAAATATGACACATGTACAATACAGAGACACCTGGGATAGATATGGAGGAGCTTTATGTTCCAGTGTAATCTATACATATGACACATGTACAATACAGAGACACCTGGGATAGATATGGAGGAGCTTTAGGTTCCAGAATAATCTATAAATATGACATTTGTACAATAAAGAGACACCTGGGATAGATATGGAGGAGCTTTATGTTGCAGTGTAATCTACACATGTTACATGTACAATAGACACCTTGGATAGGGAGGAGCTTTATGTTCCAGTGTAATCTATAAATATGTCACATGTACAATACAGAGACACCTGGGATAGATATGGAGGAGCTTTATTTTCCATTGTAATCTATAAATATGACACATGTACAATACAGAGACACCTGGGATAGATATGGAGGAGCTTTATGTTCCAGTGTAATCTATAGATATGACACATGTACAATACAGAGACACCTTGGATAATTATGGAGGAGCTTTATGTTCCAGTGTAATCTATAAATTTGACATATGTACAATAAAGAGACACCTGGGATAGATATGGAGGAGCTTTATGTTCCAGTGTAATCTATAAATATGTCACATGTACAATACAGAGAAACCTGGGATAGATATGGAGGAGCTTTATGTTCCAGTGTAATCTATACATGTCACATGTACAATACAGAGACACCTGGGATAGATATGGAGGAGCTTTATGTTCCAGAGTAATCTTTACATGTCACATGTACAATAGACAAATGGGATAGGGAGGAGCTTTATGTTCAAGTGTAATCTATAAATATGTCATATGTACAATATAGAGACACCTGGGATAGATATGGAGGAGCTTTATGTTCCATTGTAATCTATAAATATGACACATGTACAATACAGAGACACCTGGGATAGATATGGAGGAGCTTTATGTTCCAGTGCAATCTATACATGTCACATGTACAATAGACACCTGGGATATGGAGGAGCTTTATGTTCCAGTGTAATCTATAAATATGTCACATGTACAATACAGAGACACCTGGGATAGATATAGAGGAGCTTTATGTTCCAGTGTAATCTATAAATATGAAACATGTACAATACAGAGACACCTGGGATAGATATGGAGGAGCTTTCTGTTCCAGTGTAATCTATACATATGTTCACATGTACAATACAGAAACACCTGGGGTAGATATGGAGGAGCTTTATGTTCCAGTGTAATCTATACATGTCACATGTACAATAGAAACCTGGGATAGGGAGGAGCTTTATGTTCCAGTGTAAGCTATAAATATGTCACATGTACAATACAGAGACACCTGGGATAGATATGGAGCAGCTTTATGTTCCAGTGTAATCTATAAATATGACACATGTACAATACAGAGACACCTGGGATAGATATGGAGGAGCTTTATGTTCCAGTGTAATCTATACATATGACACATGTACAATACAGAGACACCTGGGATAGATATGGAGGAGCTTTATGTTCCAGTGTAATCTAAAAATATGACATATGTACAATAAAGAGACACCTGGGATAGATATGGAGGAGCTTTAAGTTCCAGTGTAATCTATAAATATGTCACATGTACAATACAGAGACTCCTGGGATAGATATGGAGGAGCTTTATGTTCCAGTGTAATCTATACATGTCACATGTACAATACAGAGACATCTGGGATAGATATGGAGGAGCTTTATGTTCCAGTGTAATCTATACAAATGACACATGTACAATACAGAGACACCTGGGATAGATATGGAGGAGCTTTATGTTCCAGTGTAATCTATAAATATGACATATGTACAATAAAGAGACACCTGGGATAGATATGGAAGAGCTTTATATTCCAGTGTAATCTATTAATATGTCACATGTACAATACAGACACACCTGTGATAAATATGGAGGAGCTTTATGTTCAAGTTTAATCTATACATATGACACATGTACAATACAGAGACACCTGGGATAGATATGGAGGAGCTTTATGTTCCAGTGTAATCTATAAATATGACATATGTACAATAAAGAGACACCTGGGATAGATATGGAGGAGCTTTATGTTCCAGTGTAATCTATACATGTCACATGTACAATATACACCTGGGATAGGGAGGAGCTTTATGTTCCAGTATAATCTATAAATATGTCACATGTACAATAAAGACACACCTGGGATAGATATGGAGGAGCTTTAATCTTAAAATATGACACATGTACAATACAGAGACACCTGGGATAGATATTTAGGAGCTTTATGTTCCAGTGTAATCTATACATATGACACATGTACAATACAGAGACACCTGGGATAGATATGGAGGAGCTTTTTGTTCCAGTGTAATCTATAAATATGACATATGTACAATAAAGACACACCTGGGATAGATATGGAGGAGCTTTATGTTCCAGTGTAATCTATAAATATGTCACATGTACAATACAGAGACACCTGGGATAGATATGGAGGAGCTTTATGTTCCAGTGTAATCTATACAGGTCACATGTACAATACAGAGACACCTGGGATAGATATGTTGGAGCTTTATGTTCCAGTGTAATCTATACATATGACACATGTACAATACAGAGACACCTGGGATAGATATGGAGGAGCTTTTTGTTCCAGTGTAATCTATAAATATGACACATGTACAATACAGACACACCTGGGATAGATATGGAGGAGCTTTATGTTCCAGTGTAATCTATAAATATCACACATGTACAATACAGAGACACCTGGGATAGATATGGAGGAGATTTATGTTCCAGTGTAATCTTTAAATATGTCACATGTACAATACAGAGACACCTTTGATAGATATGGAGGAGCTTTATGTTCCAGTGTAATCTATAAATATCACATATGTACAAAACAGAGACACCTGGGATAGATATGGAGGAGCTTTATGTTCCAGTGTAATCTATAAATATGACACATGTACAATAAAGAGACACCTGGGATAGATATGGAGGAGCTTTATGTTCCAGTGTAATCTATACATGTCACATGTACAATAGACACCTGGGATAGGGAGGAGCTTTATGTTCCAGTGTAATCTATAAATATGTCACATATACAATACAGAGACACCTGGGATAGATATGGAGGAGCTTTATGTTCCAGTGTAAACTATAAATATGACACATGTAGAATACAGAGACACCAGGGATAGATATTTAGGAGCTTTATGTTCCAGTGTAATCTATACATATGACACATGTACAATACAGAGACACCTGGGATAGATATGGAGGAGCTTTATGTTCCAGTGTAATCTATAAATATGACATATGTACAATAAAGAGACACCTGGGATAGATATGGAGGAGCTTTATGTTCCAGTGTAATATATAAATATGTCACATGTACAATACAGAGACATTTGGGATAGATATGGAGGAGCTTTATGTTCCAGTGTAATCTATAAATATGACACATGTACAATAAAGAGACACCTGGGATAGATATGGAGGAGCTTTATGTTCCAGTGTAATCTATACATGTCACATGTACAATTGACAAATGGGATAGGGAGTAGCTTTATGTTCCAGTGTAATCTATAATTATGTCACATGTACAATACAGAGACACCTGGGATAGATATGGAGGAGCTTTATGTTCCAGTGTAAACTATAAATATGTCACATGTACAATACAGAGACACCTGGGAGAGATATGGAGGAGCTTTATGTTCCAGTGAAATCTATACATGTCACATGTACAATACAGAGACACCTGGGATAGATATGGAGGAGCTTTATGTTCCAGTGTAATCTATACATATGACACATGTACAAAACAGAGACACCTGGGATAGATATGGAGGAGCTTTATGTTCCAGTGTAATCTATAAATATGACACATGTACAATAAAGAGACACCTGGGATAGATATGGAGGAGCTTTATGTTCCAGTGTAATCTATACATGTCACATGTACAAAAGACACCTGGGATAGGGAGGAGCTTTATGTTCCAGTGTAATCTATAAATATGTCACAGGTACAATACAGAGACACCTGGGATAGATATGGAGGAGCTTTATGTTCCAGTGTAAACTATAAATATGACACATGTAGAATACAGAGACACCTGGGATAGATATGGAGGAGCTTTATGTTCCAGTGTAATCTATACATACGACACATGTACAATACAGAGACACCTGGGATAGATATGGAGGAGCTTTATGTTCCAGTGTAATCTATAAATATGACATATGTACAATAAAGAGACACCAGTGATAGATAAGGAGGAGCTTTATGTTCCAGTGTAATCTATAAATATGTCACATGTACAATACAGAGACACCTGGGATAGATATGGAGGAGCTTTATGTTCCAGTGTAATCTATACATGTCACATGTACAATACAGAGACAACTGGGATAGATATGGAGGAGCTTTATGTTCCAGTGTAATCTATACATATGACACATGTACAAAACAGAGACACCTGGGATAGATATGGAGGAGCTTTATGTTCCAGTGTAATCTATAAATATGACACATGTACAATAAAGAGACACCTGGGATAGATATGGAGGAGCTTTATGTTCCAGTTTAATCTATACATGTCACATGTACAATTGACAAATGGGATAGGGAGTAGCTTTATGTTCCAGTGTAATCTATACATACGACACATGTACAATACAGAGACACCTGGGATAGATATGGAGGAGCTTTATGTTCCAGTGTAATCTATAAATATGACATATGAATAATAAAGAGACACCTGGGATAGATATGGAGGAGCTTTATGTTCCAGTGTAATCTATAAATATGTCACATGTACAATACAGAGACACCTGGGATAGATATGGAGGAGCTTTATGTTCCAGTGAAATCTATACATGTCACATGTACAATACAAAGACACCTGGGATAGATATGGAGGAGCTTTATGTTCCAGTGTAATCTAAACATATGACACATGTACAAAACAGAGACACCTGGGATAGATATGGAGGAGCATTATGTTCCAGTGTAATCTATAAATATGACACATGTACAATAAAGAGACACCTGGGATAGATATGGAGGAGCTTTATGTTCCAGTGTAATCTATACATGTCACATGTACAATTGACAAATGGGATATGGAGTAGCTTTATGTTCCAGTGTAATCTATAAATATGTCACATGTACAATACAGAGACGCCTGGGTTAGATATGGAGGAGCTTTATGTTCCAGTGTAAACTATAAATATGACACATGTACAATACAGAGACACTTGGGATAGATATGGAGGAGCTTTATGTTCCAGTGTAATCTATACTTATGACACATGTACAATACAGAGACACCTGGGATAGATATGGAGGAGCTTTCTGTTCCAGTGTAATCTATAAATATGACATATGTGCACTAAAGAGACACCTGGGATAGATATGGAGGAGCTTTATGTTCCAGTGTAATCTATAGATATGACACATGTACAATACAGAGACACCTGGGATAGATATGGAGGAGCTTTATGTTCCAGTGTAATCTATAAATATGACATATGGACAATAAAGAGACACCTGGGATAGATATGGAGGAGCTTTACGTTCCAGTGTAATCTCTAAATATGTCACATGTACAAAACAGACACAATTGGGATACATATGGAGGAGCTTTATGTTCCATTGTAATCTATAAATATCACATATGTACAATACAGAGACACCTGGGATAGATATGGAGGAGCTTTATGTTCCAGTGTAATCTATAAATATGACACATGTACAATACAGAGACACCTGGGATAGATATGGAGGAGCTTTATGTTCCAGTGTAATCTATACATATGACACATTTACAATACAGAGACACCTGGGATAGATATGGAGGAGCTTTATGTTCCAGAGTAATCTATAAATATGACATTTGTACAATAAAGAGACACCTGGGATAGATATGGAGGAGCTTTATGTTGCAGTGTAATCTACACATGTTACATGTACAATAGACACCTTGGATAGGGAGGAGCTTTATGTTCCAGTGTAATCTATAAATATGTCACATGTACAATACAGAGACACCTGGGGTAGATATGGAGGAGCTTTATTTTCCATTGTAATCTATAAATATGACACATGTACAATACAGAGACACCTGGGATAGATATGGAGGAGCTTTATGTTCCAGTGTAATCTATAGATATGACACATGTACAATACAGAGACACCTTGGATAGATATGGAGGAGCTTTATGTTCCAGTGTAATCTATAAATTTGACATATGTACAATAAAGAGACACCTGGGATAGATATGGAGGAGCTTTATGTTCCAGTGTAATCTATAAATATGTCACATGTACAATACAGAGAAACCTGGGATAGATATGGAGGAGCTTTATGTTCCAGTGTAATCTATAAATGTCACATGTACAATACAGAGACACCTGGGATAGATATGGAGGAGCTTTATGTTCCAGAGTAATCTTTACATGTCACATGTACAATAGACAAATGGGATAGGGAGGAGCTTTATGTTCAAGTGTAATCTATAAATATGTCACATGTACAATATAGAGACACCTGGGATAGATATGGAGGAGCTTTATGTTCCATTGTAATCTATAAATATGACACATGTACAATACAGAGACACCTGGGATAGATATGGAGGAGCTTTATGTTCCAGTGCAATCTATACATGTCACATGTACAATAGACACCTGGGATATGGAGGAGCTTTATGTTCCAGTGTAATCTATAAATATGTCACATGTACAATACAGAGACACCTGGGATAGATATGGAGGAGCTTTATGTTCCAGTGTAATCTATAAATATGAAACATGTACAATACAGAGACACCTGGGATAGATATGGAGGAGCTTTCTGTTCCAGTGTAATCTATACATATGTTCACATGTACAATACAGAAACACCTGGGGTAGATATGGAGGAGCTTTATGTTCCAGTGTAATCTATACATGTCACATGTACAATAGAAACCTGGGATAGGGAGGAGCTTTATGTTCCAGTGTAAGCTATAAATATGTCACATGTACAATACAGAGACACCTGGGATAGATATGGAGCAGCTTTATGTTCCAGTGTAATCTATAAATATGACACATGTACAATACAGAGACACCTGGGATAGATATGGAGGAGCTTTATGTTCCAGTGTAATCTATACATATGACACATGTACAATACAGAGACACCTGGGATAGATATGGAGGAGCTTTATGTTCCAGTGTAATCTAAAAATATGACATATGTACAATAAAGAGACACCTGGGATAGATATGGAGGAGCTTTATGTTCCAGTGTAATCTATAAATATGTCACATGTACAATACAGAGACTCCTGGGATAGATATGGAGGAGCTTTATGTTCCAGTGTAATCTATACATGTCACATGTACAATACAGAGACATCTGGGATAGATATGGAGGAGCTTTATGTTCCAGTGTAATCTATACAAATGACACATGTACAATAAAGAGACACCTGGGATAGATATGGAGGAGCTTTATGTTCCAGTGTAATGTATACATGTCACATGTACAATACAGAGACACCTGGGATAGATATGGAGGAGCTTTATGTTCCAGTGTAATCTATAAATATGACATATGTACAATAAAGAGACACCTGGGATAGATATGGAGGAGCTTTATGTTCCAGTGTAATCTATTAATATGTCACATGTACAATACAGACACACCTGTGATAAATATGGAGGAGCTTTATGTTCAAGTTTAATCTATACATATGACACATGTACAATACAGAGACACCTGGGATAGATATGGAGGAGCTTTATGTTCCAGTGTAATCTATAAATATGACATATGTACAATAAAGAGACACCTGGGATAGATATGGAGGAGCTTTATGTTCCAGTGTAATCTATACATGTCACATGTTCAATATACACCTGGGATAGGGAGGAGCTTTATGTTCCAGTATAATCTATAAATATGTCACATGTACAATACAGACACACCTGGGATAGATATGGAGGAGCTTTAATCTTAAAATATGACACATGTACAATACAGAGACACCTGGGATAGATATTTAGGAGCTTTATGTTCCAGTGTAATCTATACATATGACACATGTACAATACAGAGACACCTGGGATAGATATGGAGGAGCTTTTTGTTCCAGTGTAATCTATAAATATGACATATGTACAATAAAGACACACCTGGGATAGATATGGAGGAGCTTTATGTTCCAGTGTAATCTATAAATATGTCACATGTACAATACAGAGACACCTGGGATAGATATGGAGGAGCTTTATGTTCCAGTGTAATCTATACAGGTCACATGTACAATACAGAGACACCTGGGATAGATATGTTGGAGCTTTATGTTCCAGTGTAATCTATACATATGACACATGTACAATACAGAGACACCTGGGATAGATATGGAGGAGCTTTTTGTTCCAGTGTAATCTATAAATATGACACATGTACAATACAGACACACCTGGGATAGATATGAAGGAGCTTTATGTTCCAGTGTAATCTATAAATATCACACATGTACAATAAAGAGACACCTGGGATAGATATGGAGGAGATTTATGTTCCAGTGTAATCTTTAAATATGTCACATGTACAATACAGAGACACCTTTGATAGATATGGAGGAGCTTTATGTTCCAGTGTAATCTATAAATATCACATATGTACAAAACAGAGACACCTGGGATAGATATGGAGGAGCTTTATGTTCCAGTGTAATCTATAAATATGACACATGTACAATAAAGAGACACCTGGGATAGATATGGAGGAGCTTTATGTTCCAGTGTAATCTATACATGTCACATGTACAATAGACACCTGGGATAGGGAGGAGCTTTATGTTCCAGTGTAATCTATAAATATGTCACATATACAATACAGAGACACCTGGGATAGATATGGAGGAGCTTTATGTTCCAGTGTAAACTATAAATATGACACATGTGGAATACAGAGACACCAGGGATAGATATTTAGGAGCTTTATGTTCCAGTGTAATCTATACTTATGACACATGTACAATACAGAGACACCTGGGATAGATATGGAGGAGCTTTCTGTTCCAGTGTAATCTATAAATATGACATATGTGCACTAAAGAGACACCTGGGATAGATATGGAGGAGCTTTATGTTCCAGTGTAATCTATAGATATGACACATGTACAATACAGAGACACCTGGGATAGATATGGAGGAGCTTTATGTTCCAGTGTAATCTATAAATATGACATATGGACAATAAAGAGACACCTGGGATAGATATGGAGGAGCTTTACGTTCCAGTGTAATCTATAAATATGTCACATGTACAATACAGACACAATTGGGATACATATGGAGGAGCTTTATGTTCCATTGTAATCTATAAATATCACATATGTACAATACAGAGACACCTGGGATAGATATGGAGGAGCTTTATGTTCCAGTGTAATCTATAAATATGACACATGTACAATACAGAGACACCTGGGATAGATATGGAGGAGCTTTATGTTCCAGTGTAATCTATACATATGACACATGTACAATACAGAGACACCTGGGATAGATATGGAGGAGCTTTATGTTCCAGAGTAATCTATAAATATGACATTTGTACAATAAAGAGACACCTGGGATAGATATGGAGGAGCTTTATGTTGCAGTGTAATCTACACATGTTACATGTACAATAGACACCTTGGATAGGGAGGAGCTTTATGTTCCAGTGTAATCTATAAATATGTCACATGTACAATACAGAGACACCTGGGGTAGATATGGAGGAGCTTTATTTTCCATTGTAATCTATAAATATGACACATGTACAATACAGAGACACCTGGGATAGATATGGAGGAGCTTTATGTTCCAGTGTAATCTATAGATATGACACATGTACAATACAGAGACACCTTGGATAGATATGGAGGAGCTATATGTTCCAGTGTAATCTATAAATTTGACATATGTACAATAAAGAGACACCTGGGATAGATATGGAGGAGCTTTATGTTCCAGTGTAATCTATAAATATGTCACATGTACAATACAGAGAAACCTGGGATAGATATGGAGGAGCTTTATGTTCCAGTGTAATCTATACATGTCACATGTACAATACAGAGACACCTGGGATAGATATGGAGGAGCTTTATGTTCCAGAGTAATCTTTACATGTCACATGTACAATAGACAAATGGGATAGGGAGGAGCTTTATGTTCAAGTGTAATCTATAAATATGTCACATGTACAATATAGAGACACCTGGGATAGATATGGAGGAGCTTTATGTTCCATTGTAATCTATAAATATGACACATGTACAATACAGAGACACCTGGGATAGATATGGAGGAGCTTTATGTTCCAGTGCAATCTATACATGTCACATGTACAATAGACACCTGGGATATGGAGGAGCTTTATGTTCCAGTGTAATCTATAAATATGTCACATGTACAATACAGAGACACCTGGGATAGATATGGAGGAGCTTTATGTTCCAGTGTAATCTATAAATATGAAACATGTACAATACAGAGACACCTGGGATAGATATGGAGGAGCTTTCTGTTCCAGTGTAATCTATACATATGTTCACATGTACAATACAGAAACACCTGGGGTAGATATGGAGGAGCTTTATGTTCCAGTGTAATCTATACATGTCACATGTACAATAGAAACCTGGGATAGGGAGGAGCTTTATGTTCCAGTGTAAGCTATAAATATGTCACATGTACAATACAGAGACACCTGGGATAGATATGGAGCAGCTTTATGTTCCAGTGTAATCTATAAATATGACACATGTACAATACAGAGACACCTGGGATAGATATGGAGGAGCTTGATGTTCCAGTGTAATCTATACATATGACACATGTACAATACAGAGACACCTGGGATAGATATGGAGGAGCTTTATGTTCCAGTGTAATCTAAAAATATGACATATGTACAATAAAGAGACACCTGGGATAGATATGGAGGAGCTTTATGTTCCAGTGTAATCTATAAATATGTCACATGTACAATACAGAGACTCGTGGGATAGATATGGAGGAGCTTTATGTTCCAGTGTAATCTATACATGTCACATGTACAATACAGAGACATCTGGGATAGATATGGAGGAGCTTTATGTTCCAGTGTAATCTATGCAAATGACACATGTACAATAAAGAGACACCTGGGATAGATATGGAGGAGCTTTATGTTCCAGTGTAATGTATACATGTCACATGTACAATACAGAGACACCTGGGATAGATATGGAGGAGCTTTATGTTCCAGTGTAATCTATAAATATGACATATGTACAATAAAGAGACACCTGGGATAGATATGGAGGAGCTTTATGTTCCAGTGTAATCTATAAATATCACATATGTACAAAACAGAGACACCTGGGATAGATATGGAGGAGCTTTATGTTCCAGTGTAATCTATAAATATGACACATGTACAATAAAGAGACACCTGGGATAGATATGGAGGAGCTTTATGTTCCAGTGTAATCTATACATGTCACATGTACAATAGACACCTGGGATAGGGAGGAGCTTTATGTTCCAGTGTAATCTATAAATATGTCACATATACAATACAGAGACACCTGGGATAGATATGGAGGAGCTTTATGTTCCAGTGTAAACTATAAATATGACACATGTGGAATACAGAGACACCAGGGATAGATATTTAGGAGCTTTATGTTCCAGTGTAATCTATACATATGACACATGTACAATACAGAGACACCTGGGATAGATATGGAGGAGCTTTATGTTCCAGTGTAATCTATAAATATGACATATGTACAATAAAGAGACACCTGGGATAGATATGGAGGAGCTTTATGTTCCAGTGTAATCTATAAATATGTCACATGTACAATACAGAGACACCTGGGATAGATATGGAGGAGCTTTATGTTCCAGTGTAATCTATAAATATGACACATGTACAATAAAGAGACACCTGGGATAGATATGGAGGAGCTTTATGTTCCAGTGTAATCTATACATGTCACATGTACAATTGACAAATGGGATAGGGAGTAGCTTTGTGTTCCAGTGTAATCTATAATTATGTCACATGTACAATACAGAGACACCTGGGATAGATATGGAGGAGCTTTATGTTCCAGTGTAAACTATAAATATGTCACATGTACAATACAGAGACACCTGGGAGAGATATGGAGGAGCTTTATGTTCCAGTGAAATCTATACATGTCACATGTACAATACAGAGACACCTGGGATAGATATGGAGGAGCTTTATGTTCCAGTGTAATCTATACATATGACACATGTACAAAACAGAGACACCTGGGATAGATATGGAGGAGCTTTATGTTCCAGTGTAATCTATAAATATGACACATGTACAATAAAGAGACACCTGGGATAGATATGGAGGAGCTTTATGTTCCAGTGTAATCTATACATGTCACATGTACAATTGACAAATGGGATATGGAGTAGCTTTATGTTCCAGTGTAATCTATAAATATGTCACATGTACAATACAGAGACACCTGGGTTAGATATGGAGGAGCTTTATGTTCCAGTGTAAACTAGAAATATGACACATGTACAATACAGAGACACCTGGGATAGATATGGAGGAGCTTTATGTTCCAGTGTAATCTATACATATGACACATGTACAATAGAGAGACACCTGGGATAGATATGGAGGAGCTTTATGTTCCAGTGTAATCTATAAATATGACATATGTACAATAAAGAGACAACTGGGATATATATGGAGGAGCTTTATGTTCCAGTGTAATCTATACATATGACACATGTACAATACAGAGACACCTGGGATAGATATGGAGGAGCTTTATGTTCCAGTGTAATCTATAAATATGACATATGGACAATAAGGAGACTCCTGGGATAGATATGGAGGAGGTTTACGTTCCAGTGTAATATATAAATATGTCACATGTACAATACAGACACACCTGGGATACTTATGGAGGAGCTTTATGTTCCATTGTAATCTATAAATATCACATATGTACAATACAGAGACACCTTGGATAGATATGGAGGAGCTTTATGTTCCAGTGTAATCTATAAATATGACACGTACAATACAGAGACACCTGGGATAGTTATGGAGGAGCTTTATGTTCCAGTGTAATCTATACATATGACATATGTACAATACAGAGACACCTGGGATAGATATGGAGGAGCTTTATGTTCCAGTGTAATCTATAAATATGACATATGTACAATAAAGAGACACCTTGGATAGATATGGAGGAGCTTTATGTTGAAGTGTAATCTACACATGTCACATGTACAATAGACACCTGGGATAGGGAGGAGCTTTATGTTCCAGTGTAATCTATAAATATGTCACATGTACAATACAGAGACACCTGGGATAGATATGGAGGAGCTTTATGTTCCATTGAAATCTATAAATATGACACATGTACAATACAGAGACACCTGGGATAGATATGGAGGAGCTTTATGTTCCAGTGTAATCTATACATATGACACATGTACAATACAGAGACACCTGGGATAGATATGGAGGAGCTTTATATTCCAGTGTAATCTATAAATATGACATATGTACAATAAAGAGACACCTGGGACAGATATGGAGGAGCTTTATGTTCCAGTGTAATCTATAAATATGTCACATGTACAATACAGAGACACCTGGGATAGATATGGAGGAGCTTTATGTTCCAGTGTAATCTATCCATGTCACATGTACAATACAGAGATTCCTGGGATAGATATGGAGGAGCTTTATGTTCCAGTGTAATCTATAAATATGACATATGTACAATAAAGAGACACCTGGGATAGATATGGAGGAGCTTTATGTTCCAGTGTAATCTATACATGTCACATGTACAATATACACCTGGGATAGGGAGGAGCTTTATGTTCCAGTGTAATCTATAAATATGTCACATGTACAATACAGACACACCTGGGATAGATATGGAGGAGCTTTAATCTTAAAATATGACACATGTACAATACAGAGACACCTGGGATAGATATTTAGGAGCTTTATGTTCCAGTGTAATCTATACATATGACACATGTACAATACAGAGACACCTGGGATAGATATGGAGGAGCTTTATGTTCCAGTGTAATCTATAAATATGACATATGTACAATAAAGACACACCTGGGATAGATATGGAGGAGCTTTATGTTCCTGTGTAATCTATAAATATGTCACATGTACAATACAGAGACACCTGGGATAGATATGGAGGAGCTTTATGTTCCAGTGTAATCTATACATGTCACATGAACAATACAGAGACACCTGGGATAGATATGTTGGAGCTTTATGTTCCAGTGTAATCTATACATATGACACATGTACAATACAGAGACACCTGGGATAGATATGGAGGAGCTTTTTGTTCCAGTGTAATCTATAAATATGACACATGTACAATATAGACACACCTGGGATAGATATGGAGGAGCTTTATGTTCCAGTGTAATCTATAAATATTACACATGTACAATACAGAGACACCTCGGATAGATATTGAGGAGCTTTATGTTCCAGTGTAATCTAAAAATATGTCACATGTACAATACAGAGAAACCTTTGATAGATATGGAGGAGCTTTATGTTCCAGTGTAATCTATAAATATCACATATGTACAAAACAGAGACACCTGGGATAGATATGGAGGAGCTTTATGTTCCAGTGTAATCTATAAATATGACACATGTACAATAAAGAGACACCTGGGATAGATATGGAGGAGCTTTATGTTCCAGTGTAATCTATACATGTCACATGTACAAAAGACACCTGGGATAGGGAGGAGCTTTATGTTCCAGTGTAATCTATAAATATATCACATGTACAATACAGAGACACCTGGGATAGATATGGAGGAGCTTTATGTTCCAGTGTAAACTATAAATATGACACATGTAGAATACAGAGACACCTGGGATAGATATGGAGGAGCTTTATGTTCCAGTGAAATCTATACATACGACACATGTACAATACAGAGACACCTGGGATAGATATGGAGGAGATTTATGTTCCAGTGTAATCTATAAATATGACATATGTACAATAAAGAGACACCAGGGATAGATAAGGAGGAGCTTTATGTTCCAGTGTAATCTATAAATATGTCACATGTACAATACAGAGACACCTGGGATAGATATGGAGGAGCTTTATGTTCCAGTGTAATCTATACATGTCACATGTACAATACAGAGACAACTGGGATAGATATGGAGTAGCTTTATGTTCCAGTGTAATCTATACATATGACACATGTACAAAACAGAGACACCTGGGATAGATATGGAGGAGCTTTATGTTCCAGTGTAATCTATAAATATGACACATGTAAATAAAGAGACACCTGGGATAGATATGGAGGAGCTTTATGTTCCAGTGTAATCTATACATGTCACATGTACAATTGACAAATGGGATAGGGAGTAGCTTTATGTTCCAGTGTAATCTATACATACGACACATGTACAATACAGAGACACCTGGGATAGATATGGAGGAGCTTTATGTTCCAGTGTAATCTATAAATATGACATATGAACAATAAAGAGACACCTGGGATAGATATGGAGAAGCTTTATGTTCCAGTGTAATCTATAAATATGTCACATGTACAATACAGAGACACCTGGGATAGATATGGAGGAGCTTTATGTTCCAGTGAAATCTATACATGTCACATGTACAATACAAAGACACCTGCGATAGATATGGAGGAGCTTTATGTTCCAGTGTAATCTAAACATATGACACATGTACAAAACAGAGACACCTGGGATAGATATGGAGGAGCTTTATGTTCCAGTGTAATCTATACATGTCACATGTACAATTGACAAATGGGATATGGAGTAGCTTTATGTTCCAGTGTAATCTATAAATATGTCACATGTACAATACAGAGACACCTGGGTTAGATATGGAGGAGCTTTATGTTCCAGTGTAAACTATAAATATGACACATGTACAATACAGAGACACTTGGGATAGATATGGAGGAGCTTTATGTTCCAGTGTAATCTATACTTATGACACATGTACAATACAGAGACACCTGGGATAGATATGGAGGAGCTTAATGTTCCAGTGTAATCTATAAATATGACATATGTGCACTAAAGAGACACCTGGGATAGATATGGAGGAGCTTTATGTTCCAGTGTAATCTATACATATGACACATGTACAATACAGAGACACCTGGGATAGATATGGAGGAGCTTTATGTTCCAGTGTAATCTATAAATATGACATATGGACAATAAAGAGACACCTGGGATAGATATGGAGGAGCTTTACGTTCCATTGTAATCTATAAATATGTCACATGTACAATACAGACACAATTGGGATACATATGGAGGAGCTTTATGTTCCATTGTAATCTATAAATATCACATATGTACAATACAGAGACACCTGGGATAGATATGGAGGAGCTTTATGTTCCAGTGTAATCTATAAATATGACACATGTACAATACAGAGACACCTGGGATAGATATGGAGGAGCTTTATGTTCCAGTGTAATCTATACATATGACACATGTACAATACAGAGACACCTGGGATAGATATGGAGGAGCTTTATGTTCCAGTGTAATCTTTAAATATGACATATGTACAATAAAGAGACACCTGGGATAGATATGGAGGAGCTTTATGTTGCAGTGTAATCTACACATGTTACATGTACAATAGACACCTTGGATAGGGAGGAGCTTTATGTTCCAGTGTAATCTATAAATATGTCACATGTACAATACAGAGACACCTGGGATAGATATGGAGGAGCTTTATTTTCCATTGTAATCTATAAATATGACACATGTACAATACAGAGACACCTTGGATAGATATGGAGGAGCTTTATGTTCCAGTGTAATCTATAAATTTGACATATGTACAATAAAGAGACACCTGGGATAGATATGGAGGAGCTTTATGTTCCAGTGTAATCTATAAATATGTCACATGTACAATACAGAGACACCTGGGATAGATATGGAGGAGCTTTATGTTCCAGTGTAATCTATACATGTCACATGTACAATACAGAGACACCTGGGATAGATATGTAGGAGCTTTATGTTCCAGAGTAATCTATACATGTCACATGTACAATAGACAAATGGGATAGGGAGGAGCTTTATGTTCCAGTGTAATCTATAAATATGTCACATGTACAATACAGAGACACCTGGGATAGATATGGAGGAGCTTTATGTTCCATTGTAATCTATAAATATGACACATGTACAATACAGAGACACCTGGGATAGATATGGAGGAGCTTTATGTTCCAGTGCAATCTATACATGTCACATGTACAATAGACACCTGGGATATGGAGGAGCTTTATGTTCCAGTGTAATCTATAAATATGTCACATGTACAATACAGAGACACCTGGGATAGATATGGAGGAGCTTTCTGTTCCAGTGTAATCTATACATATGTTCACATGTACAATACAGAAACACCTGGGGTAGATATGGAGGAGCTTTATGTTCCAGTGTAATCTATACATGTCACATGTACAATAGAAACCTGGGATAGGGAGGAGCTTTATGTTCCAGTGTAATCTATAAATATGTCACATGTACAATACAGAGACACCTGGGATAGATATGGAGCAGCTTTATGTTCCAGTGTAATCTATAAATATGACACATGTACAATACAGAGACACCTGGGATAGATATGGAGGAGCTTTATGTTCCAGTGTAATCTATACATATGACACATGTACAATACAGAGACACCTGGGATAGATATGGAGGAGCTTTATGTTCCAGTGTAATCTAAAAATATGACATATGTACAATAAAGAGACACCTGGGATAGATATGGAGGAGCTTTATGTTCCAGTGTAATCTATAAATATGTCACATGTACAATACAGAGACTCCTGGGATAGATATGGAGGAGCTTTATGTTCCAGTGTAATCTATACATGTCACATGTACAATACAGAGACATCTGGGATAGATATGGAGGAGCTTTATGTTCCAGTGTAATCTATACAAATGACACATGTACAATACAGAGACACCTGGGATAGATATGGAGGAGCTTTATGTTCCAGTGTAATCTATAAATATGACATATGTACAATAAAGAGACACCTGGGATAGATATGGAGGAGCTTTATGTTCCAGTGTAATCTATTAATATGTCACATGTACAATACAGACACACCTGTGATAAATATGGAGGAGCTTTATGTTCAAGTGTAATCTATACATATGACACATGTACAATACAGAGACACCTGGGATAGATATGGAGGAGCTTTATGTTCCAGTGTAATCTATAAAAATGACATATGTACAATAAAGAGACACCTGGGATAGATATGGAGGAGCTTTATGTTCCAGTGTAATCTATACATGTCACATGTACAATATACACCTGGGATAGGGAGGAGCTTTATGTTCCAGTATAATCTATAAATATGTCACATGTACAATACAGACACAACTGGGATAGATATGGAGGAGCTTTAATCTTAAAATATGACACATGTACAATACAGAGACACCTGGGATAGATATTTAGGAGCTTTATGTTCCAGTGTAATCTATACATATGACACATGTACAATACAGAGACACCTGGGATAGATATGGAGGAGCTTTTTGTTTCAGTGTAATCTATAAATATGACATATGTACAATAAAGACACACCTGGGATAGATATGGAGGAGCTTTATGTTCCAGTGTAATATATAAATATGTCACATGTACAATACAGAGACACCTGGGATAGATATGGAGGAGCTATATGTTCCAGTGTAATCTATACAGGTCACATGTACAATACAGAGACACCTGGGATAGATATGTTGGAGCTTTATGTTCCAGTGTAATCTATTCATATGACACATGTACAATACAGAGACACCTGGGATAGATATGGAGGAGCTTTTTGTTCCAGTGTAATCTATAAATATGACACATGTACAATACAGACACACCTGGGATAGATATGGTGGAGCTTTATGTTCCAGTGTAATCTATAAATATCACACATGTACAATACAGAGACACCTGGGATAGATATGGAGGAGATTTATGTTCCAGTGTAATCTATAAATATGTCACATGTACAATACAGAGACACCTTTGATAGATATGGAGGAGCTTTATGTTCCAGTGTAATCTATAAATATCACATATGTACAAAACAGAGACACCTGGGATAGATATGGAGGAGCTTTATGTTCCAGTGTAATCTATAAATATGACACATGTACAATAAAGAGACACCTGGGATAGATATGGAGGAGCTTTAAGTTCCAGTGTAATCTATACATGTCAGATGTACAATAGACACCTGGGATAGGGAGGAGCTTTATGTTCCAGTGTAATCTATAAATATGTCACATATACAATACAGAGAAACCTGGGATAGATATGGAGGAGCTTTATGTTCCAGTGTAAACTATAAATATGACACATGTAGAATACAGAGACACCAGGGATAGATATTTAGGAGCTTTATGTTCCAGTGTAATCTATACATACGACACATGTACAATACAGAGACACCTGGGATAGATATGGAGGAGCTTTATGTTCCAGTGTAATCTATAAATATGACATATGTACAATAAAGAGACACCTGGGATAGATATGGAGGAGCTTTATGTTCCAGTGTAATCTATAAATATGTCACATGTACAATACAGAGACACCTGGGATAGATATGGAGGAGCTTTATATTCCAGTGTAATCTATAAATATGACACATGTACAATAAAGAGACACCTGGGATAGATATGGAGGAGCTTTATGTTCCAGTGTAATCTATACATGTCACATGTACAATTGACAAATGGGATAGGGAGTAGCTTTATGTTCCAGTGTAATCTATAATTATGTCACATGTACAATACAGAGACACCTGGAATAGATATGGAGGAGCTTTATGTTCCAGTGTAAACTATAAATATGACACATGTACAATACAGAGACACCTGGGATAGATATGAAGGAGCTTTATGTTCCAGTGTAATCTATAAATTTGACATATGTACAATAAAGAGACACCTGGGATAGATATGGAGGAGCTTTATGTTCCAGTGTAATCTATAAATATGTCACATGTACAATACAGAGACACCTGGGATAGATATGGAGGAGCTTTATGTTCCAGTGTAATCTATACATGTCACATGTACAATACAGAGACACCTGGGATAGATATGTAGGAGCTTTATGTTCCAGAGTAATCTATACATGTCACATGTACAATAGACAAATGGGATAGGGAGGAGCTTTATGTTCCAGTGTAATCTATAAATATGTCACATGTACAATACAGAGACACCTGGGATAGATATGGAGGAGCTTTATGTTCCATTGTAATCTATAAATATGACACATGTACAATACAGAGACACCTGGGATAGATATGGAGGAGCTTTATGTTCCAGTGCAATCTATACATGTCACATGTACAATAGACACCTGGGATATGGAGGAGCTTTATGTTCCAGTGTAATCTATAAATATGTCACATGTACAATACAGAGACACCTGGGATAGATATGGAGGAGCTTTCTGTTCCAGTGTAATCTATACATATGTTCACATGTACAATACAGAAACACCTGGGGTAGATATGGAGGAGCTTTATGTTCCAGTGTAATCTATACATGTCACATGTACAATAGAAACCTGGGATAGGGAGGAGCTTTATGTTCCAGTGTAATCTATAAATATGTCACATGTACAATACAGAGACACCTGGGATAGATATGGAGCAGCTTTATGTTCCAGTGTAATCTATAAATATGACACATGTACAATACAGAGACACCTGGGATAGATATGGAGGAGCTTTATGTTCCAGTGTAATCTATACATATGACACATGTACAATACAGAGACACCTGGGATAGATATGGAGGAGCTTTATGTTCCAGTGTAATCTAAAAATATGACATATGTACAATAAAGAGACACCTGGGATAGATATGGAGGAGCTTTATGTTCCAGTGTAATCTATAAATATGTCACATGTACAATACAGAGACTCCTGGGATAGATATGGAGGAGCTTTATGTTCCAGTGTAATCTATACATGTCACATGTACAATACAGAGACATCTGGGATAGATATGGAGGAGCTTTATGTTCCAGTGTAATCTATACAAATGACACATGTACAATACAGAGACACCTGGGATAGATATGGAGGAGCTTTATGTTCCAGTGTAATCTATAAATATGACATATGTACAATAAAGAGACACCTGGGATAGATATGGAGGAGCTTTATGTTCCAGTGTAATCTATTAATATGTCACATGTACAATACAGACACACCTGTGATAAATATGGAGGAGCTTTATGTTCAAGTGTAATCTATACATATGACACATGTACAATACAGAGACACCTGGGATAGATATGGAGGAGCTTTATGTTCCAGTGTAATCTATAAAAATGACATATGTACAATAAAGAGACACCTGGGATAGATATGGAGGAGCTTTATGTTCCAGTGTAATCTATACATGTCACATGTACAATATACACCTGGGATAGGGAGGAGCTTTATGTTCCAGTATAATCTATAAATATGTCACATGTACAATACAGACACAACTGGGATAGATATGGAGGAGCTTTAATCTTAAAATATGACACATGTACAATACAGAGACACCTGGGATAGATATTTAGGAGCTTTATGTTCCAGTGTAATCTATACATATGACACATGTACAATACAGAGACACCTGGGATAGATATGGAGGAGCTTTTTGTTTCAGTGTAATCTATAAATATGACATATGTACAATAAAGACACACCTGGGATAGATATGGAGGAGCTTTATGTTCCAGTGTAATCTATAAATATGTCACATGTACAATACAGAGACACCTGGGATAGATATGGAGGAGCTATATGTTCCAGTGTAATCTATACAGGTCACATGTACAATACAGAGACACCTGGGATAGATATGTTGGAGCTTTATGTTCCAGTGTAATCTATTCATATGACACATGTACAAAACAGAGACACCTGGGATAGATATGGAGGAGCTTTTTGTTCCAGTGTAATCTATAAATATGACACATGTACAATACAGACACACCTGGGATAGATATGGTGGAGCTTTATGTTCCAGTGTAATCTATAAATATCACACATGTACAATACAGAGACACCTGGGATAGATATGGAGGAGATTTATGTTCCAGTGTAATCTATAAATATGTCACATGTACAATACAGAGACACATTTGATAGATATGGAGGAGCTTTATGTTCCAGTGTAATCTATAAATATCACATATGTACAAAACAGAGACACCTGGGATAGATATGGAGGAGCTTTATGTTCCAGTGTAATCTATAAATATGACACATGTACAATAAAGAGACACCTGGGATAGATATGGAGGAGCTTTAAGTTCCAGTGTAATCTATACATGTCAGATGTACAATAGACACCTGGGATAGGGAGGAGCTTTATGTTCCAGTGTAATCTATAAATATGTCACATATACAATACAGAGAAACCTGGGATAGATATGGAGGAGCTTTATGTTCCAGTGTAAACTATAAATATGACACATGTAGAATACAGAGACACCAGGGATAGATATTTAGGAGCTTTATGTTCCAGTGTAATCTATACATACGACACATGTACAATACAGAGACACCTGGGATAGATATGGAGGAGCTTTATGTTCCAGTGTAATCTATAAATATGACATATGTACAATAAAGAGACACCTGGGATAGATATGGAGGAGCTTTATGTTCCAGTGTAATCTATAAATATGTCACATGTACAATACAGAGACACCTGGGATAGATATGGAGGAGCTTTATATTCCAGTGTAATCTATAAATATGACACATGTACAATAAAGAGACACCTGGGATAGATATGGAGGAGCTTTATGTTCCAGTGTAATCTATACATGTCACATGTACAATTGACAAATGGGATAGGGAGTAGCTTTATGTTCCAGTGTAATCTATAATTATGTCACATGTACAATACAGAGACACCTGGGATAGATATGGAGGAGCTTTATGTTCCAGTGTAAACTATAAATATGACACATGTACAATACAGAGACACCTGGGATAGATATGAAGGAGCTTTATGTTCCAGTGTAATCTATACATACGACACATGTACAATACAGAGACACCTGGGATAGATATGGAGGAGCTTTATGTTCCAGTGTAATCTATAAATATGACATATGTACAATAAAGAGACACCTGGGATAGATATGGAGGAGCTTTATGTTCCAGTGTAATCTATTAATATGTCACATGTACAATACAGACACACCTGTGATAAATATGGAGGAGCTTTATGTTCAAGTGTAATCTATACATATGACACATGTACAATACAGAGACACCTGGGATAGATATGGAGGAGCTTTATGTTCCAGTGTAATCTATAAAAATGACATATGTACAATAAAGAGACACCTGGGATAGATATGGAGGAGCTTTATGTTCCAGTGTAATCTATACATGTCACATGTACAATATACACCTGGGATAGGGAGGAGCTTTATGTTCCAGTATAATCTATAAATATGTCACATGTACAATACAGACACAACTGGGATAGATATGGAGGAGCTTTAATCTTAAAATATGACACATGTACAATACAGAGACACCTGGGATAGATATTTAGGAGCTTTATGTTCCAGTGTAATCTATACATATGACACATGTACAATACAGAGACACCTGGGATAGATATGGAGGAGCTTTTTGTTTCAGTGTAATCTATAAATATGACATATGTACAATAAAGACACACCTGGGATAGATATGGAGGAGCTTTATGTTCCAGTGTAATCTATAAATATGTCACATGTACAATACAGAGACACCTGGGATAGATATGGAGGAGCTATATGTTCCAGTGTAATCTATACAGGTCACATGTACAATACAGAGACACCTGGGATAGATATGTTGGAGCTTTATGTTCCAGTGTAATCTATTCATATGACACATGTACAATACAGAGACACCTGGGATAGATATGGAGGAGCTTTTTGTTCCAGTGTAATCTATAAATATGACACATGTACAATACAGACACACCTGGGATAGATATGGTGGAGCTTTATGTTCCAGTGTAATCTATAAATATCACACATGTACAATACAGAGACACCTGGGATAGATATGGAGGAGATTTATGTTCCAGTGTAATCTATAAATATGTCACATGTACAATACAGAGACACCTTTGATAGATATGGAGGAGCTTTATGTTCCAGTGTAATCTATAAATATCACATATGTACAAAACAGAGACACCTGGGATAGATATGGAGGAGCTTTATGTTCCAGTATAATCTATAAATATGACACATGTACAATAAAGAGACACCTGGGATAGATATGGAGGAGCTTTAAGTTCCAGTGTAATCTATACATGTCAGATGTACAATAGACACCTGGGATAGGGAGGAGCTTTATGTTCCAGTGTAATCTATAAATATGTCACATATACAATACAGAGAAACCTGGGATAGATATGGAGGAGCTTTATGTTCCAGTGTAAACTATAAATATGACACATGTAGAATACAGAGACACCAGGGATAGATATTTAGGAGCTTTATGTTCCAGTGTAATCTATACATACGACACATGTACAATACAGAGACACCTGGGATAGATATGGAGGAGCTTTATGTTCCAGTGTAATCTATAAATATGACATATGTACAATAAAGAGACACCTGGGATAGATATGGAGGAGCTTTATGTTCCAGTGTAATCTATAAATATGTCACATGTACAATACAGAGACACCTGGGATAGATATGGAGGAGCTTTATATTCCAGTGTAATCTATAAATATGACACATGTACAATAAAGAGACACCTGGGATAGATATGGAGGAGCTTTATGTTCCAGTGTAATCTATACATGTCACATGTACAATTGACAAATGGGATAGGGAGTAGCTTTATGTTCCAGTGTAATCTATAATTATGTCACATGTACAATACAGAGACACCTGGGATAGATATGGAGGAGCTTTATGTTCCAGTGTAAACTATAAATATGACACATGTACAATACAGAGACACCTGGGATAGATATGAAGGAGCTTTATGTTCCAGTGTAATCTATACATACGACACATGTACAATACAGAGACACCTGGGATAGATATGGAGGAGCTTTATGTTCCAGTGTAATCTATAAATATGACATATGTACAATAAAGAGACACCTGGGATAGATATGGAGGAGCTTTATGTTCCAGTGTAATCTATAAATATGTCACATGTACAATACAGAGACACCTGGGATAGATATGGAGGAGCTTTATGTTCCAGTGAAATCTATACATGTCACATGTACAATACAGATACACCTGGGATAGATATGGAGGAGCTTTATGTTCCAGTGTAATCTATACATATGACACATGTACAAAACAGAGACACCTGGGATAGATATGGAGGAGCTTTATGTTCCAGTGTAAACTATAAATATGACACATGTACAATACAGAGACACCTGGGATAGATATGGAGGAGCTTTATGTTCCAGTGTAATCTATACATATGACACATGTACAATAAAGACACACCTGGGATAGATATGGAGGAGCTTTATGTTCCTGTGTAATCTATAAATATGTCACATGTACAATATACACCTGGGATAGGGAGGAGCTTTATGTTCCAGTGTAATCTATAAATATGTCACATGTACAATACAGACACACCTGGGATAGATATGGAGGAGCTTTAATCTTAAAATATGACACATGTACAATACAGAGACACCTGGGATAGATATTTAGGAGCTTTATGTTCCAGTGTAATCTATACATATGACACATGTACAATACAGAGACACCTGGGATAAATATGGAGGAGCTTTATGTTCCAGTGTAATCTATAAATATGACATATGTACAATAAAGACACACCTGGGATAGATATGGAGGAGCTTTATGTTCCTGTGTAATCTATAAATATGTCACATGTACAATACAGAGACACCTGGGATAGATATGGAGGAGCTTTATGTTCCAGTGTAATCTATACATGTCACATGTACAATACAGAGACACCTGGGATAGATATGTTGGAGCTTTATGTTCCAGTGTAATCTATACATATGACACATGTACAATACAGAGACACCTGGGATAGATATGGAGGAGCTTTTTGTTCCAGTGTAATCTATAAATATGACACATGTACAATATAGACACACCTGGGATAGATATGGAGGAGCTTTATGTTCCAGTGTAATCTATAAATATTACACATGTACAATACAGAGACACCTTGGATAGATATGGAGGAGCTTTATGTTCCAGTGTAATCTATAAATATGTCACATGTACAATACAGAGAAACCTTTGATAGATATGGAGGAGCTTTATGTTCCAGTGTAATCTATAAATATCACATATGTACAAAACAGAGACACCTGGGATAGATATGGAGGAGCTTTATGTTCCAGTGTAATCTATAAATATGACAAATGTACAATAAAGAGACACCTGGGATAGATATGGAGGAGCTTTATGTTCCAGTGTAATCTATACATGTCACATGTACAATACAGAGATTCCTGGGATAGATATGGTGGAGCTTTATGTTCCAGTGTAATCTATAAATATGACATATGGACAATAAAGAGACTCCTGGGATAGATATGGAGGAGGTTTACGTTCCAGTGTAATATATAAATATGTCACATGTACAATACAGACACACCTGGTATACTTATGGAGGAGCTTTATGTTCCATTGTAATCTATAAATATCACATATGTACAATACAGAGACACCTTGGATAGATATGGAGGAGCTTTATGTTCCAGTGTAATCTATAAATATGACACGTACAATACAGAGACACCTGGGATAGTTATGGAGGAGCTTTATGTTCCAGTGTAATCTATACATATGACATATGTACAATACAGAGACACCTGGGATAGATATGGAGGAGCTTTATGTTCCAGTGTAATCTATAAATATGACATATGTACAATAAAGAGACACCTTGGATAGATATGGAGGAGCTTTATGTTGCAGTGTAATCTACACATGTCACATGTACAATAGACACCTGGGATAGGGAGGAGCTTTATGTTCCAGTGTAATCTATAAATATGTCACATGTACAATATAGAGACACCTGGGATAGATATGGAGGAGCTTTATGTTCCATTGAAATCTATAAATATGACACATGTACAATACAGAGACACCTGGGATAGATATGGAGGAGCTTTATGTTCCGGTGTAATCTATACATATGACACATGTACAATACAGAGACACCTGGGATAGATATGGAGGAGCTTTATATTCCAGTGTAATCTATAAATATGACATATGTACAATAAAGAGACACCTGGGACAGATATGGAGGAGCTTTATGTTCCAGTGTAATCTATAAATATGTCACATGTACAATACAGAGACACCTGGGATAGATATGGAGGAGCTTTATGTTCCAGTGTAATCTATACATGTCACATGTACAATACAGAGATTCCTGGGATAGATATGGTGGAGCTTTATGTTCCAGTGTAATCTATAAATATGACATATGTACAATAAAGAGACACCTGGGATAGATATGGAGGAGCTTTATGTTCCAGTGTAATCTATACATGTCACATGTACAATATACACCTGGGATAGGGAGGAGCTTTATGTTCCAGTGTAATCTATAAATATGTCACATGTACAATACAGACACACCTGGGATAGATATGGAGGAGCTTTAATCTTAAAATATGACACATGTACAATACAGAGACACCTGGGATAGATATTTAGGAGCTTTATGTTCCAGTGTAATCTATACATATGACACATGTACAATACAGAGACACCTGGGATAGATATGGAGGAGCTTTATGTTCCAGTGTAATCTATAAATATGACATATGTACAATAAAGACACACCTGTGATAGATATGGAGGAGCTTTATGTTCCTGTGTAATCTATAAATATGTCACATGTACAATACAGAGACACCTGGGATAGATATGGAGGAGCTTTATGTTCCAGTGTAATCTATACATGTCACATGTACAATACAGAGACACCTGGGATAGATATGTTGGAGCTTTATGTTCCAGTGTAATCTATACATATGACACATGTACAATACAGAGACACCTGGGATAGATATGGAGGAGCTTTTTGTTCCAGTGTAATCTATAAATACGACACATGTATAATATAGACACACCTGGGATAGATATGGAGGAGCTTTATGTTCCAGTGTAATCTATAAATATTACACATGTACAATACAGAGACACCTTGGATAGATATGGAGGAGCTTTATGTTCCAGTGTAATCTATAAATATGTCACATGTACAATACAGAGAAACCTTTGATAGATATGGAGGAGCTTTATGTTCCAGTGTAATCTATAAATATCACATATGTACAAAACAGAGACACCTGGGATAGATATGGAGGAGCTTTATGTTCCAGTGTAATCTATAAATATGACACATGTACAATAAAGAGACACCTGGGATAGATATGGAGGAGCTTTATGTTCCAGTGTAATCTATACATGTCACATGTACAATAGACACCTGGGACAGGGAGGAGCTTTATGTTCCAGTGTAATCTATAAATATGTCACATATACAATACAGAGACACCTGGGATAGATATGGAGGAGCTTTATGTTCCAGTGTAAACTATAAATATGAAACATGTAGAATACAGAGACACCTGGGATAGATATTTAGGAGCTTTATGTTCCAGTGTAATCTATACATACGACACATGTACAATACAGAGACACCTGGGATAGATATGGAGGAGCTTTATGTTCCAGTGTAATCTATAAATATGACATATGTACAATAAAGAGACACCTGGGATAGATATGGAGGAGCTTTATGTTCCAGTATAATCTATAAATATGTCACATGTACAATACAGAGACACCTGGGATAGATATGGAGGAGCTTTATGTTCCAGTGTAATCTATAAATATGACACATGTACAATAAAGAGACACCTGGGATAGATATGGAGGAGCTTTATGTTCCAGTGTAATCTATACATGTCACATGTACAATTGACAAATGGGATAGGGAGTAGCTTTACATTCCAGTGTAATCTATAATTATGTCACATGTACAATACAGGACACCTGGGATAGATATGGAGGAGCTTTATGTTCCAGTGTAAACTATAAATATGACACATGTACAATACAGAGACACCTGGGATAGATATGGAGGAGCTTTATGTTCCAGTGTAATCTATACATATGACACATGTACAATACAGAGACACCTGGGATAGATATGGAGGAGCTTTATGTTCCAGTGTAATCTATAAATATGACATATGTACAATAAAGAGACACCTGGGACAGATATGGAGGAGCTTTATGTTCCAGTGTAATCTATAAATATGTCACATGTACAATACAGAGACACCTGGGATAGATATGGAGGAGCTTTATGTTCCAGTGTAATCTATACATGTCACATGTACAATACAGAGATTCCTGGGATAGATATGGTGGAGCTTTATGTTCCAGTGTAATCTATAAATATGACATATGTACAATAAAGAGACACCTGGGATAGATATGGAGGAGCTTTATGTTCCAGTGTAATCTATACATGTCACATGTACAATATACACCTGGGATAGGGAGGAGCTTTATGTTCCAGTGTAATCTATAAATATGTCACATGTACAATACAGACACACCTGGGATAGATATGGAGGAGCTTTAATCTTAAAATATGACACATGTACAATACAGAGACACCTGGGATAGATATTTAGGAGCTTTATGTTCCAGTGTAATCTATACATATGACACATGTACAATACAGAGACACCTGGGATAGATATGGAGGAGCTTTATGTTCCAGTGTAATCTATAAATATGACATATGTACAATAAAGGACACACCTGGGATAGATATGGAGGAGCTTTATGTTCCTGTGTAATCTATAAATATGTCACATGTACAATACAGAGACACCTGGGATAGATATGGAGGAGCTTTATGTTCCAGTGTAATCTATACATGTCACATGACAATACAGAGACACCTGGGATAGATATGTTGGAGCTTTATGTTCCAGTGTAATCTATACATATGACACATGTACAATACAGAGACACCTGGGATAGATATGGAGGAGCTTTTTGTTCCAGTGTAATCTATAAATATGACACATGTATAATATAGACACACCTGGGATAGATATGGAGGAGCTTTATGTTCCAGTGTAATCTATAAATATTACACATGTACAATACAGAGACACCTTGGATAGATATGGAGGAGCTTTATGTTCCAGTGTAATCTATAAATATGTCACATGTACAATACAGAGAAACCTTTGATAGATATGGAGGAGCTTTATGTTCCAGTGTAATCTATAAATATCACATATGTACAAAACAGAGACACCTGGGATAGATATGGAGGAGCTTTATGTTCCAGTGTAATCTATAAATATGACACATGTACAATAAAGAGACACCTGGGATAGATATGGAGGAGCTTTATGTTCCAGTGTAATCTATACATGTCACATGTACAATAGACACCTGGGACAGGGAGGAGCTTTATGTTCCAGTGTAATCTATAAATATGTCACATATACAATACAGAGACACCTGGGATAGATATGGAGGAGCTTTATGTTCCAGTGTAAACTATAAATATGAAACATGTAGAATACAGAGACACCTGGGATAGATATTTAGGAGCTTTATGTTCCAGTGTAATCTATACATACGACACATGTACAATACAGAGACACCTGGGATAGATATGGAGGAGCTTTATGTTCCAGTGTAATCTATAAATATGACATATGTACAATAAAGAGACACCTGGGATAGATATGGAGGAGCTTTATGTTCCAGTATAATCTATAAATATGTCACATGTACAATACAGAGACACCTGGGATAGATATGGAGGAGCTTTATGTTCCAGTGTAATCTATAAATATGACACATGTACAATAAAGAGACACCTGGGATAGATATGGAGGAGCTTTATGTTCCAGTGTAATCTATACATGTCACATGTACAATTGACAAATGGGATAGGGAGTAGCTTTACATTCCAGTGTAATCTATAATTATGTCACATGTACAATACAGAGACACCTGGGATAGATATGGAGGAGCTTTATGTTCCAGTGTAAACTATAAATATGACACATGTACAATACAGAGACACCTGGGATAGATATGGAGGAGCTTTATGTTCCAGTGTAATCTATACATATGACACATGTACAATACAGAGACACCTGGGATAGATATGGAGGAGCTTTATGTTCCAGTGTAATCTATAAATATGACATATGTACAATAAAGAGACACCTGGGATAGATATGGAGGAGCTTTATGTTCCAGTGTAATCTATACATATGACACATGTACAATACAGAGACACCTGGGATAGATATGGAGGAGCTTTATGTTCCAGTGTAATCTATAAATATGACATATGGACAATAAAGAGACTCCTGGGATAGATATGGAGGAGGTTTACGTTCCAGTGTAATATATAAATATGTCACATGTACAATACAGACACACCTGGGATACTTATGGAGGAGCTTTATGTTCCATTGTAATCTATAAAGATCACATATGTACAATACAGAGACACCTTGGATAGATATGGAGGAGCTTTATGTTCCAGTGTAATCTATAAATATGACACGTACAATACAGAGACACCTGGGATAGTTATGGAGGAGCTTTATGTTCCAGTGTAATCTATACATATGACATATGTACAATACAGAGACACCTGGGATAGATATGGAGGAGCTTTATGTTCCAGTGTAATCTATAAATATGACATATGTACAATAAAGAGACACCTTGGATAGATATGGAGGAGCTTTATGTTGCAGTGTAATCTACACATGTCACATGTACAATAGACACCTGGGATAGGGAGGAGCTTTATGTTCCAGTGTAATCTATAAATATGTCACATGTACAATACAGAGACACCTGGGATAGATATGGAGGAGCTTTATGTTCCATTGAAATCTATAAATATGACACATGTACAATACAGAGACACCTGGGATAGATATGGAGGAGCTTTATGTTCCAGTGTAATCTATACATATGACACATGTACAATACAGAGACACCTGGGATAGATATGGAGGAGCTTTATATTCCAGTGTAATCTATAAATATGACATATGTACAATAAAGAGACACCTGGGACAGATATGGAGGAGCTTTATGTTCCAGTGTAATCTATAAATATGTCACATGTACAATACAGAGACACCTGGGATAAATATGGAGGAGCTTTATGTTCCAGTGTAATCTATACATGTCACATGTACAATACAGAGATTCCTGGGATAGATATGGTGGAGCTTTATGTTCCAGTGTAATCTATAAATATGACATATGGACAATAAAGAGACTCCTGGGATAGATATGGAGGAGGTTTACGTTCCAGTGTAATATATAAATATGTCACATGTACAATACAGACACACCTGGTATACTTATGGAGGAGCTTTATGTTCCATTGTAATCTATAAATATCACATATGTACAATACAGAGACACCTTGGATAGATATGGAGGAGCTTTATGTTCCAGTGTAATCTATAAATATGACACGTACAATACAGAGACACCTGGGATAGTTATGGAGGAGCTTTATGTTCCAGTGTAATCTATACATATGACATATGTACAAAACAGAGACACCTGGGATAGATATGGAGGAGCTTTATGTTCCAGTGTAGTCTATAAATATGACATATGTACAATAAAGAGACACCTTGGATAGATATGGAGGAGCTTTATGTTGCAGTGTAATCTACACATGTCACATGTACAATAGACACCTGGGATAGGGAGGAGCTTTATGTTCCAGTGTAATCTATAAATATGTCACATGTACAATACAGAGACACCTGGGATAGATATGGAGGAGCTTTATGTTCCATTGAAATCTATAAATATGACACATGTACAATACAGAGACACCTGGGATAGATATGGAGGAGCTTTATGTTCCAGTGTAATCTATACATATGACACATGTACAATACAGAGACACCTGGGATAGATATGGAGGAGCTTTATATTCCAGTGTAATCTATAAATATGACATATGTACAATAAAGAGACACCTGGGACAGATATGGAGGAGCTTTATGTTCCAGTGTAATCTATAAATATGTCACATGTACAATACAGAGACACCTGGGATAGATATGGAGGAGCTTTATGTTCCAGTGTAATCTATACATGTCACATTTACAATACAGAGATTCCTGGGATAGATATGGTGGAGCTTTATGTTCCAGTGTAATCTATAAATATGACATATGTACAATAAAAAGACACCTGGGATAGATATGGAGGAGCTTTATGTTCCAGTGTAATCTATACATGTCACATGTACAATATACACCTGGGATAGGGAGGAGCTTTATGTTCCAGTGTAATCTATAAATATGTCACATGTACAATACAGACACACCTGGGATAGATATGGAGGAGCTTTAATCTTAAAATATGACACATGTACAATACAGAGACACCTGGGATAGATATTTAGGAGCTTTATGTTCCAGTGTAATCTATACATATGACACATGTACAATACAGAGACACCTGGGATAGATATGGAGGAGCTTTATGTTCCAGTGTAATCTATAAATATGACTTATGTACAATAAAGACACACCTGGGATAGATATGGAGGAGCTTTATGTTCCTGTGTAATCTATAAATATGTCACATGTACAATACAGAGACACCTGGGATAGATATGGAGGAGCTTTATGTTCCAGTGTAATCTATACATGTCACATGTACAATACAGAGACACCTGGGATAGATATGTTGGAGCTTTATGTTCCATTGTAATCTATACATATGACACATGTACAATACAGAGACACCTGGGATAGATATGGAGGAGCTTTTTGTTCCAGTGTAATCTATAAATATGACACATGTACAATATAGACACACCTGGGATAGATATGGAGGAGCTTTATGTTCCAGTGTAATCTATAAATATTACACATGTACAATACAGAGACACCTTGGATAGATATGGAGGAGCTTTATGTTCCAGTGTAATCTATAAATATGTCACATGTACAATACAGAGAAACCTTTGATAGATATGGAGGAGCTTTATGTTCCAGTGTAATCTATAAATATCACATATGTACAAAACAGAGACACCTGGGATAGATATGGAGGAGCTTTATGTTCCAGTGTAATCTATAAATATGACACATGTACAATAAAGAGACACCTGGGATAGATATGGAGGAGCTTTATGTTCCAGTGTAATCTATACATGTCACATGTACAATAGACACCTGGGACAGGGAGGAGCTTTATATTCCAGTGTAATCTATAAATATGTCACATATACAATACAGAGACACCTGGGATAGATATGGAGGAGCTTTATGTTCCAGTGTAAACTATAAATATGAAACATGTAGAATACAGAGACACCTGGGATAGATATTTAGGAGCTTTATGTTCCAGTGTAATCTATACATACGACACATGTACAATACAGAGACACCTGGGATAGATATGGAGGAGCTTTATGTTCCAGTGTAAACTATAAATATGAAACATGTAGAATACAGAGACACCTGGGATAGATATGGAGGAGCTTTATGTTCCAGTATAATCTATAAATATGTCACATGTACAATACAGAGACACCTGGGATAGATATGGAGGAGCTTTATGTTCCAGTGTAATCTATAAATATGACACATGTACAATAAAGAGACACCTGGGATAGATATGGAGGAGCTTTATGTTCCAGTGTAATCTATACATGTCACATGTACAATTGACAAATGGGATAGGGAGTAGCTTTACGTTCCAGTGTAATCTATAATTATGTCACATGTACAATACAGAGACACCTGGGATAGATATGGAGGAGCTTTATGTTCCAGTGTAAACTATAAATATGACACATGTACAATACAGAGACACCTGGGATAGACATGGAAGAGCTTTATGTTCCAGTGTAATCTATACATACGACACATGTACAATACAGAGACACCTGGGATAGATATGGAGGAGCTTTATGTTCCAGTGTAATCTATAAATATGACATATGTACAATAAAGAGACACCTGGGATAGATATGGAGGAGCTTTATGTTCCAGTGTAATCTATAAATATGTCACATGTACAATACAGAGACACCTGGGATAGATATGGAGGAGCTTTATGTTCCTGTGAAATCTATACATGTCACATGTACAATACAGAGACACGTGGGATAGATATGGAGGAGCTTTATGTTCCAGTGTAATCTATACATATGACACATGTACAAAACAGAGACACCTGGGAAAGATTTGGAGGAGCTTTATGTTCCTGTATAATCTATAAATATGACACATGTACAATAAAGAGACACCTGGGATAGATATGGAGGAGCTTTATGTTCCAGTGTAATCTATACATGTCACATGTACAATTGACAAATGGGATAGGGAGTAGCTTTATGTTCCAGTGTAATCTATAAATATGTCACATGTACAATACAGAGACACCTGGGATAGATATGGAGGAGCTTTATGTTCCAGTGTAAACTATAAATATGACACATGTACAATACAGAGACACCTGGGATAGATATGGAGGAGCTTTATGTTCCAGTGTAATCTATATATACGACACATGTACAATACAGAGACACCTGGGAAAGATATGGAGGAGCTTTATGTTCCAGTGTAATCTATAAATATGACATATGTACAATAAAGAGACACCTGGGATAGATATGAAGGAGCTTTATGTTCCAGTGTAATCTATAAATATGTCACATGTACAATACAGAGACACCTGGGATATATATGGAGGAGCTTTATGTTCCAGTGAAATCTATACATGTCACATGTACAATACAAAGACACCTGGGATACATATGGAGGAGCTTTATGTTCCAGTGTAATCTATAAATATGACACATGTACAATAAAGAGACACCTGGGATAGATATGGAGGAGCTTTATGTTCCAGTGTAATCTATACATGTCACATGTACAATTGACAAATGGGATAGGGAGTAGCTTTATGTTCCAGTGTAATCTATAAATATGTCACATGTACAATACAGAGACACCTGGGATAGATATGGAGGAGCTTTATGTTCCAGTGTAAACTATAAATATGACACATGTACAATACAGAGACACCTGGGATAGATATGGAGGAGCTTTATGTTCCAGTGTAATCTATACATACGACACATGTACAAAACAGAGACACCTGGGATAGATATGCAGGAGCTTTATGTTCCAGTGTAATCTATAAATATGACATATGTACAATAAAGAGACACCTGGGATAGATATGGAGGAGCTTTATGTTCCAGTGTAATCTATAAATATGTCACATGTACAATACAGAGACACCTGGGATAGATATGGAGGAGCTTTATGTTCCAGTGAAATCTATACATGTCACATGTACAACACAAAGACACCTGGGATAGATATGGAGGAGCTTTATGTTCCAGTGTAATCTAAACATATGACACATGTACAAAACAGAGACACCTGGGATAGATATGGAGGAGCATTATGTTCCAGTGTAATCTATAAATATGACACATGTACAATAAAGAGACACCTGGGATAGATATGGAGGAGCTTTATGTTCCAGTGTAATCTATACATGTCACATGTACAATTGACAAATGGGATATGGAGTAGCTTTATGTTCCAGTGTAATCTATAAATATGTCACATGTACAATACAGAGACACCTGGGATAGATATGGAGGAGCTTTATGTTCCATTGAAATCTATAAATATGACACATGTACAATACAGAGACACCTGGGATAGATATGGAGGAGCTTTATGTTCCAGTGTAATCTATACATATGACACATGTACAATACAGAGACACCTGGGATAGATATGGAGGAGCTTTATATTCCAGTGTAATCTATAAATATGACAAATGTACAATAAAGAGACACCTGGGACAGATATGGAGGAGCTTTATGTTCCAGTGTAATCTATAAATATGTCACATGTACAATACAGAGACACCTGGGATAGATATGGAGGAGCTTTATGTTCCAGTGTAATCTATACATGTCACATTTACAATACAGAGATTCCTGGGATAGATATGGTGGAGCTTTATGTTCCAGTGTAATCTATAAATATGACATATGTACAATAAAAAGACACCTGGGATAGATATGGAGGAGCTTTATGTTCCAGTGTAATCTATACATGTCACATGTACAATATACACCTGGGATAGGGAGGAGCTTTATGTTCCAGTGTAATCTATAAATATGTCACATGTACAATACAGACACACCTGGGATAGATATGGAGGAGCTTTAATCTTAAAATATGACACATGTACAATACAGAGACACCTGGGATAGATATTTAGGAGCTTTATGTTCCAGTGTAATCTATACATATGACACATGTACAATACAGAGACACCTGGGATAGATATGGAGAGCTTTATGTTCCAGTGTAATCTATAAATATGACTTATGTACAATAAAGACACACCTGGGATAGATATGGAGGAGCTTTATGTTCCTGTGTAATCTATAAATATGTCACATGTACAATACAGAGACACCTGGGATAGATATGTTGGAGCTTTATGTTCCAGTGTAATCTATACATATGACACATGTACAATACGGAGACACCTGGGATAGATATGGAGGAGCTTTTTGTTCCAGTGTAATCTATAAATATGACACATGTACAATATAGACACACCTGGGATAGATATGGAGGAGCTTTATGTTCCAGTGTAATCTATAAATATTACACATGTACAATACAGAGACACCTTGGATAGACATGGAGGAGCTTTATGTTCCAGTGTAATCTATAAATATGTCACATGTACAATACAGAGAAACCTTTGATAGATATGGAGGAGCTTTATGTTCCAGTGTAATCTATAAATATCACATATGTACAAAACAGAGACACCTGGGATAGATATGGAGGAGCTTTATGTTCCAGTGTAATCTATAAATATGACACATGTACAATAAAGAGACACCTGGGATAGATATGGAGGAGCTTTATGTTCCAGTGTAATCTATACATGTCACATGTACAATACAGAGATTCCTGGGATAGATATGGTGGAGCTTTATGTTCTAGTGTAATCTATAAATATGACATATGGACAATAAAGAGACTCCTGGGATAGATATGGAGGAGGTTTACGTTCCAGTGTAATATATAAATATGTCACATGTACAATACAGACACACCTGGTGTACTTATGGAGGAGCTTTATGTTCCATTGTAATCTATAAATATCACATATGTACAATACAGAGACACCTTGGATAGATATGGAGGAGCTTTATGTTCCAGTGTAATCTATAAATATGACACGTACAATACAGAGACACCTGGGATAGTTATGGAGGAGCTTTATGTTCCAGTGTAATCTATACATATGACATATGTACAATACAGAGACACCTGGGATAGATATGGAGGAGCTTTATGTTCCAGTGTAATCTATAAATATGACATATGTACAATAAAGAGACACCTTGGATAGATATGGAGGAGCTTTATGTTGCAGTGTAATCTACACATGTCACATGTACAATAGACACCTGGGATAGGGAGGAGCTTTATGTTCCAGTGTAATCTATAAATATGTCACATGTACAATACAGAGACACCTGGGATAGATATGGAGGAGCTTTATGTTCCATTGAAATCTATAAATATGACACATGTACAATACAAAGACACCTGGGATAGATATGGAGGAGCTTTATGTTCCAGTGTAATCTATACATATGACACATGTACAATACAGAGACACCTGGGATAGATATGGAGGAGCTTTATATTCCAGTGTAATCTATAAATATGACATATGTACAATAAAGAGACACCTGGGACAGATATGGAGGAGCTTTATGTTCCAGTGTAATCTATAAATATGTCACATGTACAATACAGAGACACCTGGGATAGATATGGAGGAGCTTTATGTTCCAGTGTAATCTATACATGTCACATGTACAATACAGAGATTCCTGGGATAGATATGGTGGAGCTTTATGTTCCAGTGTAATCTATAAATATGACATATGTACAATAAAGAGACACCTGGGATAGATATGGAGGAGCTTTATGTTCCAGTGTAATCTATACATGTCACATGTACAATATACACCTGGGATAGGGAGGAGCTTTATGTTCCAGTGTAATCTATAAATATGTCACATGTACAATACAGACACACCTGGGATAGATATGGAGGAGCTTTAATCTTAAAATATGACACATGTACAATACAGAGACACCTGGGATAGATATTTAGGAGCTTTATGTTCCAGTGTAATCTATACATATGACACATGTACAATACAGAGACACCTGGGATAGATATGGAGGAGCTTTATGTTCCAGTGTAATCTATAAATATGACATATGTACAATAAAGACACACCTGGGATAGATATGGAGGAGCTTTATGTTCCTGTGTAATCTATAAATATGTCACATGTACAATACAGAGACACCTGGGATAGATATGGAGGAGCTTTATGTTCCAGTGTAATCTATACATGTCACATGTACAATACAGAGACACCTGGGATAGATATGTTGGAGCTTTATGTTCCAGTGTAATCTATACATATGACACATGTACAATACAGAGACACCTGGGATAGATATGGAGGAGCTTTTTGTTCCAGTGTAATCTATAAATATGACACATGTATAATATAGACACACCTGGGATAGATATGGAGGAGCTTTATGTTCCAGTGTAATCTATAAATATTACACATGTACAATACAGAGACACCTTGGATAGATATGGAGGAGCTTTATGTTCCAGTGTAATCTATAAATATGTCACATGTACAATACAGAGAAACCTTTGATAGATATGGAGGAGCTTTATGTTCCAGTGTAATCTATAAATATCACATATGTACAAAACAGAGACACCTGGGATAGATATGGAGGAGCTTTATGTTCCAGTGTAATCTATAAATATGACACATGTACAATAAAGAGACACCTGGGATAGATATGGAGGAGCTTTATGTTCCAGTGTAATCTATACATGTCACATGTACAATAGACACCTGGGACAGGGAGGAGCTTTATGTTCCAGTGTAATCTATAAATATGTCACATATACAATACAGAGACACCTGGGATAGATATGGAGGAGCTTTATGTTCCAGTGTAAACTATAAATATGAAACATGTAGAATACAGAGACACCTGGGATAGATATTTAGGAGCTTTATGTTCCAGTGTAATCTATACATACGACACATGTACAATACAGAGACACCTGGGATAGATATGGAGGAGCTTTATGTTCCAGTGTAATCTATAAATATGACATATGTACAATAAAGAGACACCTGGGATAGATATGGAGGAGCTTTATGTTCCAGTATAATCTATAAATATGTCACATGTACAATACAGAGACACCTGGGATAGATATGGAGGAGCTTTATGTTCCAGTGTAATCTATAAATATGACACATGTACAATAAAGAGACACCTGGGATAGATATGGAGGAGCTTTATGTTCCAGTGTAATCTATACATGTCACATGTACAATTGACAAATGGGATAGGGAGTAGCTTTACGTTCCAGTGTAATCTATAATTATGTCACATGTACAATACAGAGACACCTGGGATAGATATGGAGGAGCTTTATGTTCCAGTGTAAATTATAAATATGACACATGTACAATACAGAGACACCTGGGATAGACATGGAAGAGCTTTATGTTCCAGTGTAATCTATACATACGACACATGTACAATACAGAGACACCTGGGATAGATATGGAGGAGCTTTATGTTCCAGTGTAATCTATAAATATGACATATGTACAATAAAGAGACACCTGGGATAGATATGGAGGAGCTTTATGTTCCAGTGTAATCTATAAATATGTCACATGTACAATACAGAGACACCTGGGATAGATATGGAGGAGCTTTATGTTCCTGTGAAATCTATACATGTCACATGTACAATACAGAGACACGTGGGATAGATATGGAGGAGCTTTATGTTCCAGTGTAATCTATACATATGACACATGTACAAAACAGAGACACCTGGGAAAGATTTGGAGGAGCTTTATGTTCCTGTGTAATCTATAAATATGACACATGTACAATAAAGAGACACCTGGGATAGATATGGAGGAGCTTTATGTTCCAGTGTAATCTATACATGTCACATGTACAATTGACAAATGGGATAGGGAGTAGCTTTATGTTCCAGTGTAATCTATAAATATGTCACATGTACAATACAGAGACACCTGGGATAGATATGGAGGAGCTTTATGTTCCAGTGTAAACTATAAATATGACACATATACAATACAGAGACACCTGGGATAGATATGGAGGAGCTTTATGTTCCAGTGTAATCTATATATACGACACATGTACAATACAGAGACACCTGGGAAAGATATGGAGGAGCTTTATGTTCCAGTGTAATCTATAAATATGACATATGTACAATAAAGAGACACCTGGGATAGATATGGAGGAGCTTTATGTTCCAGTGTAATCTATAAATATGTCACATGTACAATACAGAGACACCTGGGATATATATGGAGGAGCTTTATGTTCCAGTGAAATCTATACATGTCACATGTACAATACAAAGACACCTGGGATACATATGGAGGAGCTTTATGTTCCAGTGTAATCTATAAATATGACACATGTACAATAAAGAGACACCTGGGATAGATATGGAGGAGCTTTATGTTCCAGTGTAATCTATACATGTCACATGTACAATTGACAAATGGGATAGGGAGTAGCTTTATGTTCCAGTGTAATCTATAAATATGTCACATGTACAATACAGAGACACCTGGGATAGATATGGAGGAGCTTTATGTTCCAGTGTAAACTATAAATATGACACATGTACAATACAGAGACACCTGGGATAGATATGGAGGAGCTTTATGTTCCAGTGTAATCTATACATACGACACATGTACAATACAGAGACACCTGGGATAGATATGCAGGAGCTTTATGTTCCAGTGTAATCTATAAATATGACATATGTACAATAAAGAGACACCTGGGATAGATATGGAGGAGCTTTATGTTCCAGTGTAATCTATAAATATGTCACATGTACAATACAGAGACACCTGGGATAGATATGGAGGAGCTTTATGTTCCAGTGAAATCTATACATGTCACATGTACAACACAAAGACACCTGGGATAGATATGGAGGAGCTTTATGTTCCAGTGTAATCTAAACATATGACACATGTACAAAACAGAGACACCTGGGATAGATATGGAGGAGCATTATGTTCCAGTGTAATCTATAAATATGACACATGTACAATACAGAGACACCTGGGATAGATATGGAGGAGCTTTATGTTCCAGTGTAATCTATACATGTCACATGTACAATTGACAAATGGGATATGGAGTAGCTTTATGTTCCAGTGTAATCTATAAATATGTCACATGTACAATACAGAGACACCTGGGTTAGATATGGAGGAGCTTTATGTTCCAGTGTAAACTATAAATATGACACATGTACAATACAGAGACACTTGGGATAGATATGGAGGAGCTTTATGTTTCAGTGTAATCTATACTTATGACACATGTACAATACAGAGACACCTGGGATAGATATGGAGGAGCTTTATGTTCCAGTGTAATCTATAAATATGACATATGTGCACTAAAGAGACACCTGGGATAGATATGGAGGAGCTTTATGTTCCAGTGTAATCTATACATATGACACATGTACAATACAGAGACACCTGGGATAGATATGGAGGAGCTTTAACTTCCAGTGTAATCTATAAATATGACATATGGACAATAAAGAGACACCTGGGATAGATATGGAGGAGCTTTACGTTCCAGTGTAATCTATAAATATGTCACATGTACAATACAGACACAATTGGGATACATATGGAGGAGCTTTATGTTCCATTGTAATCTATAAATATCACATATGTACAATACAGAGACACCTGGGATAGATATGGAGGAGCTTTATGTTCCAGTGTAATCTATAAATATGACACATGTACAATACAGAGACACCTGGGATAGATATGGAGGAGCTTTATGTTCCAGTGTAATCTATAAATATGACATATGTACAATAAAGAGACACCTGGGATAGATATGGAGGAGCCTTATGTTGCAGTGTAATCTACACATGTTACATGTACAATAGACACCTTGGATAGGGAGGAGCTTTATGTTCCAGTGTAATCTATAAATATGTCACATGTACAATACAGAGACACCTGGGATAGATATGGAGGAGCTTTATTTTCCATTGTAATCTATAAATATGACACATGTACAATACAGAGACACCTGGGATAGATATGGAGGAGCTTTTTGTTCCAGTGTAATCTATAAATATGACATATGTACAATAAAGACACACCTGGGATAGATATGGAGGAGCTTTATGTTCCAGTGTAATCTATAAATATGTCACATGTACAATACAGAGACACCTGGGATAGATATGGAGGAGCTTTATGTTCCAGTGTAATCTATACAGGTCACATGTACAATACAGAGACACCTGGGATAGATATGGAGGAGCTTTAATCTTAAAATATGACACATGTACAATACAGAGACACCTGGGATAGATATGTAGGAGCTTTATGTTCCAGTGTAATCTATACATATGACACATGTACAATACAGAGACACCTGGGATAGATATGGAGGAGCTTTTTGTTCCAGTGTAATCTATAAATATGACATATGTACAATAAAGACACACCTGGGATAGATATGGAGGAGCTTTATGTTCCAGTGTAATCTATAAATATGTCACATGTACAATACAGAGACACCTGGGATAGATATGGAGGAGCATTATGTTCCAGTGTAATCTATACAGGTCACATGTACAATACAGAGACACCTGGGATAGATATGTTGGAGCTTTATGTTCCAGTGTAATCTATACATATGACACATGTACAATACAGAGACACCTGGGATAGATATGGAGGAGCTTTTTGTTCCAGTGTAATCTATAAATATGACACATGTACAATACAGACACACCTGGGATAGATATGGAGGAGCTTTATGTTCCAGTGTAATCTATAAATATCACACATGTACAATACAGAGACACCTGGGATAGATATGGAGGAGATTTATGTTCCAGTGTAATCTATAAATATGTCACATGTACAATACAGAGACAACTTTGATAGATATGGAGGAGCTTTATGTTCCAGTGTAATCTATAAATATCACATATGTACAAAACAGAGACACCTGGGATAGATATGTAGGAGCTTTATGTTCCAGTGTAATCTATAAATAAGACACATGTACAATAAAGAGACACCTGGGATAGATATGGAGGAGCTTTATGTTCCAGTGTAATCTATACATGTCACATGTACAATAGACACCTGGGATAGGGAGGAGCTTTATGTTCCAGTGTAATCTATAAATATGTCACATATACAATACAGAGACACCTGGGATAGATATGGAAGAGCTTTATGTTCCAGTGTAAACTATAAATATGACACATGTAGAATACAGAGACACCAGGGATAGATATTTAGGAGCTTTATGTTCCAGTGTAATCTATACATATGACACATGTACAATACAGAGACACCTGGGATAGATATGGAGGAGCTTTATGTTCCAGTGTAATCTATAAATATGACATATGTACAATAAAGAGACACCTGGGATAGATATGGAGGAGCTTTATGTTCCAGTGTAATCTATAAATATGTCACATGTACAATACAGAGACACCTGGGATAGATATGGAGGAGCTTTATGTTCCAGTGTAATCTATAAATATGACACATGTACAATAAAGAGACACCTGGGTAGATATGGAGGAGCTTTATGTTCCAGTGTAATCTATACATGTCACATGCACAATTGACAAATGGGATAGGGAGTAGCTTTATGTTCCAGTGTAATCTATAATTATGTCACATGTACAATACAGAGACACCTGGGATAGATATGGAGGAGCTTTATGTTCCAGTGTAAACTATAAATATGACACATGTACAATACAGAGACACCTGGGATAGATATGGAGGAGCTTTATGTTCCAGTGTAATCTATACATACGACACATGTACAATACAGAGACACCTTGGATAGATATGGAGGAGCTTTATGTTCCAGTGTAATCTATAAATATGACATATGTACAATAAAGAGACACCTGGGAAAGATATGGAGGAGCTTTATGTTCCAGTGTAATCTATAAATATGTCACATGTACAATACAGAGACACCTGGGATAGATATGGAGGAGCTTTATGTTCCAGTGAAATCTATACATGTCACATGTACAATACAGATACACCTGGGATAGATATGGAGGAGCTTTATGTTCCAGTGTAATCTATACATATGACACATGTACAAAACAGAGACACCTGGGATAGATATGGAGGAGCTTTATGTTCCAGTGTAATCTATAAATATGACACATATACAATAAAGAGACACCTGGGATAGATATGGAGGAGCTTTATGTTCCAGTGTAATCTATACATGTCACATGTACAATTGACAAATGGGATATGGAGTAGCTTTATGTTCCAGTGTAATCTATAAATATGTCACATGTACAATACAGAGACACCTGGGTTAGATATGGAGGAGCTTTATGTTCCAGTGTAAACTATAAATATGACACATGTACAATACAGAGACACCTGGGATAGATATGGAGGAGCTTTATGTTCCAGTGTAATCTATACATATGACACATGTACTATAAAGAGACACCTGGGATAGATATGGAGGAGCTTTATGTTCCAGTGTAATCTATACATGTCACATGTACAATATACACCTGGGATAGGGAGGAGGTTTATGTTGCAGTGTAATCTACACATGTCACATGTACAATAGACACCTGGGATAGGGAGGAGCTTTATGTTCCAGTGTAATCTATAAATATGTCACATGTACAATACAGAGACACCTGGGATAGATATGGAGGAGCTTTATGTTCCATTGAAATCTATAAATATGACACATGTACAATACAGAGACACCTGGGATAGATATGGAGGAGCTTTATGTTCCAGTGTAATCTATACATATGACACATGTACAATACAGAGACACCTGGGATAGATATGGAGGAGCTTTATATTCCAGTGTAATCTATAAATATGACATATGTACAATAAAGAGACACCTGGGACAGATATGGAGGAGCTTTATGTTCCAGTGTAATCTATAAATATGTCACATGTACAATACAGAGACACCTGGGATAGATATGGAGGAGCTTTATGTTCCAGTGTAATCTATACATGTCACATGTACAATACAGAGATTCCTGGGATAGATATGGTGGAGCTTTATGTTCCAGTGTAATCTATAAATATGACATATGTACAATAAAGAGACACCTGGGATAGATATGGAGGAGCTTTATGTTCCAGTGTAATCTATACATGTCACATGTACAATATACACCTGGGATAGGGAGGAGCTTTATGTTCCAGTGTAATCTATAAATATGTCACATGTACAATACAGACACACCTGGGATAGATATGGAGGAGCTTTAATCTTAAAATATGACACATGTACAATACAGAGACACCTGGGATAGATATTTAGGAGCTTTATGTTCCAGTGTAATCTATACATATGACACATGTACAATACAGAGACACCTGGGATAGATATGGAGGAGCTTTATGTTCCAGTGTAATCTATAAATATGACATATGTACAATAAAGACACACCTGGGATAGATATGGAGGAGCTTTATGTTCCTGTGTAATCTATAAATATGTCACATGTACAATACAGAGACACCTGGGATAGATATGGAGGAGCTTTATGTTCCAGTGTAATCTATACATGTCACATGTACAATACAGAGACACCTGGGATAGATATGTTGGAGCTTTATGTTCCAGTGTAATCTATACATATGACACATGTACAATACAGAGACACCTGGGATAGATATGGAGGAGCTTTTTGTTCCAGTGTAATCTATAAATATGACACATGTATAATATAGACACACCTGGGATAGATATGGAGGAGCTTTATGTTCCAGTGTAATCTATAAATATTACACATGTACAATACAGAGACACCTTGGATAGATATGGAGGAGCTTTATGTTCCAGTGTAATCTATAAATATCACATATGTACAAAACAGAGACACCTGGGATAGATATGGAGGAGCTTTATGTTCCAGTGTAATCTATAAATATGACACATGTACAATAAAGAGACACCTGGGATAGATATGGAGGAGCTTTATGTTCCAGTGTAATCTATACATGTCACATGTACAATAGACACCTGGGACATGGAGGAGCTTTATGTTCCAGTGTAATCTATAAATATGTCACATATACAATACAGAGACACCTGGGATAGATATGGAGGAGCTTTATGTTCCAGTGTAAACTATAAATATGAAACATGTAGAATACAGAGACACCTGGGATAGATATTTAGGAGCTTTATGTTCCAGTGTAATCTATACATACGACACATGTACAATACAGAGACACCTGGGATAGATATGGAGGAGCTTTATGTTCCAGTGTAATCTATAAATATGACATATGTACAATAAAGAGACACCTGGGATAGATATGGAGGAGCTTTATGTTCCAGTATAATCTATAAATATGTCACATGTACAATACAGAGACACCTGGGATAGATATGGAGGAGCTTTATGTTCCAGTGTAATCTATAAATATGACACATGTACAATAAAGAGACACCTGGGATAGATATGGAGGAGCTTTATGTTCCAGTGTAATCTATACATGTCACATGTACAATTGACAAATGGGATAGGGAGTAGCTTTACGTTCCAGTGTAATCTATAATTATGTCACATGTACAATACAGAGACACCTGGGATAGATATGGAGGAGCTTTATGTTCCAGTGTAAACTATAAATATGACACATGTACAATACAGAGACACCTGGGATAGACATGGAAGAGCTTTATGTTCCAGTGTAATCTATACATACGACACATGTACAATACAGAGACACCTGGGATAGATATGGAGGAGCTTTATGTTCCAGTGTAATCTATAAATATGACATATGTACAATAAAGAGACACCTGGGATAGATATGGAGGAGGTTTATGTTCCAGTGTAATCTATAAATATGTCACATGTACAATACAGAGACACCTGGGATAGATATGGAGGAGCTTTATGTTCCTGTGAAATCTATACATGTCACATGTACAATACAGAGACACATGGGATAGATATGGAGGAGCTTTATGTTCCAGTGTAATCTATACATATGACACATGTACAAAACAGAGACACCTGGGAAAGATTTGGAGGAGCTTTATGTTCCTGTGTAATCTATAAATATGACACATGTACAATAAAGAGACACCTGGGATAGATATGGAGGAGCTTTATGTTCCAGTGTAATCTATACATGTCACATGTACAATTGACAAATGGGATAGGGAGTAGCTTTATGTTCCAGTGTAATCTATAAATATGTCACATGTACAATACAGAGACACCTGGGATAGATATGGAGGAGCTTTATGTTCCAGTGTAAACTATAAATATGACACATGTACAATACAGAGACACCTGGGATAGATATGGAGGAGCTTTATGTTCCAGTGTAATCTATATATACGACACATGTACAATACAGAGACACCTGGGAAAGATATGGAGGAGCTTTATGTTCCAGTGTAATCTATAAATATGACATATGTACAATAAAGAGACACCTGGGATAGATATGGAGGAGCTTTATGTTCCAGTGTAATCTATAAATATGTCACATGTACAATAAAGAGACACCTGGGATATATATGGAGGAGCTTTATGTTCCAGTGAAATCTATACATGTCACATGTACAATACAAAGACACCTGGGATACATATGGAGGAGCTTTATGTTCCAGTGTAATCTATAAATATGACACATGTACAATAAAGAGACACCTGGGATAGATATGGAGGAGCTTTATGTTCCAGTGTAATCTATACATGTCACATGTACAATTGACAAATGGGATAGGGAGTAGCTTTATGTTCCAGTGTAATCTATAAATATGTCACATGTACAATACAGAGACACCTGGGATAGATATGGAGGAGCTTTATGTTCCAGTGTAATCTATACATGTCACATGTACAATACAGAGATTCCTGGGATAGATATGGTGGAGCTTTATGTTCCAGTGTAATCTATAAATATGACATATGTACAATAAAGAGACACCTGTGATAGATATGGAGGAGCTTTATGTTCCAGTGTAATCTATACATGTCACATGTACAATATACACCTGGGATAGGGAGGAGCTTTATGTTCCAGTGTAATCTATAAATATGTCACATGTACAATACAGACACACCTGGGATAGATATGGAGGAGCTTTAATCTTAAAATATGACACATGTACAATACAGAGACACCTGGGATAGATATTTAGGAGCTTTATGTTCCAGTGTAATCTATACATATGACACATGTACAATACAGAGACACCTGGGATAGATATGGAGGAGCTTTATGTTCCAGTGTAATCTATAAATATGACATATGTACAATAAAGACACACCTGGGATAGATATGGAGGAGCTTTATGTTCCTGTGTAATCTATAAATATGTCACATGTACAATACAGAGACACCTGGGATAGATATGGAGGAGCTTTATGTTCCAGTGTAATCTATACATGTCACATGTACAATACAGAGACACCTGGGATAGATATGTTGGAGCTTTATGTTCCAGTGTAATCTATACATATGACACATGTACAATACAGAGACACCTGGGATAGATATGGAGGAGCTTTTTGTTCCAGTGTAATCTATAAATATGACACATGTATAATATAGACACACCTGGGATAGATATGGAGGAGCTTTATGTTCCAGTGTAATCTATAAATATTACACATGTACAATACAGAGACACCTTGGATAGATATGGAGGAGCTTTATGTTCCAGTGTAATCTATAAATATGTCACATGTACAATACAGAGAAACCTTTGATAGATATGGAGGAGCTTTATGTTCCAGTGTAATCTATAAATATCACATATGTACAAAACAGAGACACCTGGGATAGATATGGAGGAGCTTTATGTTCCAGTGTAATCTATAAATATGACACATGTACAATAAAGAGACACCTGGGATAGATATGGAGGAGCTTTATGTTCCAGTGTAATCTATACATGTCACATGTACAATAGACACCTGGGACATGGAGGAGCTTTATGTTCCAGTGTAATCTATAAATATGTCACATATACAATACAGAGACACCTGGGATAGATATGGAGGAGCTTTATGTTCCAGTGTAAACTATAAATATGAAACATGTAGAATACAGAGACACCTGGGATAGATATTTAGGAGCTTTATGTTCCAGTGTAATCTATACATACGACACATGTACAATACAGAGACACCTGGGATAGATATGGAGGAGCTTTATGTTCCAGTGTAATCTATAAATATGACATATGTACAATAAAGAGACACCTGGGATAGATATGGAGGAGCTTTATGTTCCAGTATAATCTATAAATATGTCACATGTACAATACAGAGACACCTGGGATAGATATGGAGGAGCTTTATGTTCCAGTGTAATCTATAAATATGACACATGTACAATAAAGAGACACCTGGGATAGATATGGAGGAGCTTTATGTTCCAGTGTAATCTATACATGTCACATGTACAATTGACAAATGGGATAGGGAGTAGCTTTACGTTCCAGTGTAATCTATAATTATGTCACATGTACAATACAGAGACACCTGGGATAGATATGGAGGAGCTTTATGTTCCAGTGTAAACTATAAATATGACACATGTACAATACAGAGACACCTGGGATAGACATGGAAGAGCTTTATGCTCCAGTGTAATCTATACATACGACACATGTACAATACAGAGACACCTGGGATAGATATGGAGGAGCTTTATGTTCCAGTGTAATCTATAAATATGACATATGTACAATAAAGAGACACCTGGGATAGATATGGAGGAGCTTTATGTTCCAGTGTAATCTATAAATATGTCACATGTACAATACAGAGACACCTGGGATAGATATGGAGGAGCTTTATGTTCCTGTGAAATCTATACATGTCACATGTACAATACAGAGACACGTGGGATAGATATGGAGGAGCTTTATGTTCCAGTGTAATTTATACATATGACACATGTACAAAACAGAGACACCTGGGAAAGATTTGGAGGAGCTTTATGTTCCTGTGTAATCTATAAATATGACACATGTACAATAAAGAGACACCTGGGATAGATATGGAGGAGCTTTATGTTCCAGTGTAATCTATACATGTCACATGTACAATTGACAAATGGGATAGGGAGTAGCTTTATGTTCCAGTGTAATCTATAAATATGTCACATGTACAATACAGAGACACCTGGGATAGATATGGAGGAGCTTTATGTTCCAGTGTAAACTATAAATATGACACATGTACAATACAGAGACACCTGGGATAGATATGGAGGAGCTTTATGTTCCAGTGTAATCTATATATACGACACATGTACAATACAGAGACACCTGGGAAAGATATGGAGGAGCTTTATGTTCCAGTGTAATCTATAAATATGACATATGTACAATAAAGAGACACCTGGGATAGATATGGAGGAGCTTTATGTTCCAGTGTAATCTATAAATATGTCACATGTACAATAAAGAGACACCTGGGATATATATGGAGGAGCTTTATGTTCCAGTGAAATCTATACATGTCACATGTACAATACAAAGACACCTGGGATACATATGGAGGAGCTTTATGTTCCAGTGTAATCTATAAATATGACACATGTACAATAAAGAGACACCTGGGATAGATATGGAGGAGCTTTATGTTCCAGTGTAATCTATACATGTCACATGTACAATTGACAAATGGGATAGGGAGTAGCTTTATGTTCCAGTGTAATCTATAAATATGTCACATGTACAATACAGAGACACCTGGGATAGATATGGAGGAGCTTTATGTTCCAGTGTAAACTATAAATATGACACATGTACAATACAGAGACACCTGGGATAGATATGGAGGAGCTTTATGTTCCAGTGTAATCTATACATACGACACATGTACAATACAGAGACACCTGGGATAGATATGCAGGAGCTTTATGTTCCAGTGTAATCTATAAATATGACATATGTACAATAAAGAGACACCTGGGATAGATATGGAGGAGCTTTATGTTCCAGTGTAATCTATAAATATGTCACATGTACAATACAGAGACACCTGGGATAGATATGGAGGAGCTTTATGTTCCAGTGAAATCTATACATGTCACATGTACAACACAAAGACACCTGGGATAGATATGGAGGAGCTTTATGTTCCAGTGTAATCTAAACATATGACACATGTACAAAACAGAGACACCTGGGATAGATATGGAGGAGCATTATGTTCCAGTGTAATCTATAAATATGACACATGTACAATAAAGAGACACCTGGGATAGATATGGAGGAGCTTTATGTTCCAGTGTAATCTATACATGTCACATGTACAATTGACAAATGGGATATGGAGTAGCTTTATGTTCCAGTGTAATCTATAAATATGACATATGTGCACTAAAGAGACACCTGGGATAGATATGGAGGAGCTTTATGTTCCAGTGTAATCTATACATATGACACATGTACAATACAGAGACACCTGGGATAGATATGGAGGAGCTTTAACTTCCAGTGTAATCTATAAATATGACATATGGACAATAAAGAGACACCTGGGATAGATATGGAGGAGCTTTACGTTCCAGTGTAATCTATAAATATGTCACATGTACAATACAGACACAATTGGGATACATATGGAGTAGCTTTATGTTCCATTGTAATCTATAAATATCACATATGTACAATACAGAGACACCTGGGATAGATATGGAGGAGCTTTATGTTCCAGTGTAATCTATAAATATGACACATGTACAATACAGAGACACCTGGGATAGATATGGAGGAGCTTTATGTTCCAGTGTAATCTATAAATATGACATATGTACAATAAAGAGACACCTGGGATAGATATGGAGGAGCCTTATGTTGCAGTGTAATCTACACATGTTACATGTACAATAGACACCTTGGATAGGGAGGAGCTTTATGTTCCAGTGTAATCTATAAATATGTCACATGTACAATACAGAGACACCTGGGATAGATATGGAGGAGCTTTATTTTCCATTGTAATCTATAAATATGACACATGTACAATACAGAGACACCTGGGATAGATATGGAGGAGCTTTTTGTTCCAGTGTAATCTATAAATATGACATATGTACAATAAAGACACACCTGGGATAGATATGGAGGAGCTTTATGTTCCAGTGTAATCTATAAATATGTCACATGTACAATACAGAGACACCTGGGATAGATATGGAGGAGCTTTATGTTCCAGTGTAATCTATACAGGTCACATGTACAATACAGAGACACCTGGGATAGATATGGAGGAGCTTTAATCTTAAAATATGACACATGTACAATACAGAGACACCTGGGATAGATATTTAGGAGCTTTTTGTTCCAGTGTAATCTATAAATATGACATATGTACAATAAAGACACACCTGGGATAGATATGGAGGAGCTTTATGTTCCAGTGTAATCTATAAATATGTCATATGTACAATACAGAGACACCTGGGATAGATATGGAGGAGCATTATGTTCCAGTGTAATCTATACAGGTCACATGTACAATACAGAGACACCTGGGATAGATATGTTGGAGCTTTATGTTCCAGTGTAATCTATACATATGACACATGTACAATACAGAGACACCTGGGATAGATATGGAGGAGCTTTTTGTTCCAGTGTAATCTATAAATATGACACATGTACAATATAGACACACCTGGGATAGATATGGAGGAGGTTTATGTTCCAGTGTAATCTATAAATATCACACATGTACAATACAGAGACACCTGGGATAGATATGGAGGAGATTTATGTTCCAGTGTAATCTATAAATATGTCACATGTACAATACAGAGACAACTTTGATAGATATGGAGGAGCTTTATGTTCCAGTGTAATCTATAAATATCACATATGTACAAAACAGAGACACCTGGGATAGATATGTAGGAGCTTTATGTTCCAGTGTAATCTATAAATAAGACACATGTACAATAAAGAGACACCTGGGATAGATATGGAGGAGCTTTATGTTCCAGTGTAATCTATACATGTCACATGTACAATAGACACCTGGGATAGGGAGGAGCTTTATGTTCCAGTGTAATCTATAAATATGTCACATATACAATACAGAGACACCTGGGATAGATATGGAAGAGCTTTATGTTCCAGTGTAAACTATAAATATGACACATGTAGAATACAGAGACACCAGGGATAGATATTTAGGAGCTTTATGTTCCAGTGTAATCTATACATACGACACATGTACAATACAGAAACACCTGGGATAGATATGGAGGAGCTTTATGTTCCAGTGTAATCTATAAATATGACATATGTACAATAAAGAGACACCTGGGATAGATATGGAGGAGCTTTATGTTCCAGTGTAATCTATAAATATGTCACATGTACAATACAGAGACACCTGGGATAGATATGGAGGAGCTTTATGTTCCAGTGTAATCTATAAATATGACACATGTACAATAAAGAGACACCTGGGTAGATATGGAGGAGCTTTATGTTCCAGTGTAATCTATACATGTCACATGTACAATTGACAAATGGGATAGGGAGTAGCTTTATGTTCCAGTGTAATCTATAATTATGTCACATGTACAATACAGAGACACCTGGGATAGATATGGAGGAGCTTTATGTTCCAGTGTAAACTATAAATATGACACATGTACAATACAGAGACACCTGGGATAGATATGGAGGAGCTTTATGTTCCAGTGTAATCTATACATACGACACATGTACAATACAGAGACACCTGGGATAGATATGGAGGAGCTTTATGTTCCAGTGTAATCTATAAATATGACATATGTACAATAAAGAGACACCTGGGAAAGATATGGAGGAGCTTTATGTTCCAGTGTAATCTATAAATATGTCACATGTACAATACAGAGACACCTGGGATAGATATGGAGGAGCTTGATGTTCCAGTGAAATCTATACATGTCACATGTACAATACAGATACACCTGGGATAGATATGGAGGAGCTTTATGTTCCAGTGTAATCTATACATATGACACATGTACAAAACAGAGACACCTGGGATAGATATGGAGGAGCTTTATGTTCCAGTGTAATCTATAAATATGACACATATACAATAAAGAGACACCTGGGATAGATATGGAGGAGCTTTATGTTCCAGTGTAATCTATACATGTCACATGTACAATTGACAAATGGGATATGGAGTAGCTTTATGTTCCAGTGTAATCTATAAATATGTCACATGTACAATACAGAGACACCTGGGTTAGATATGGAGGAGCTTTATGTTCCAGTGTAAACTATAAATATGACACATGTACAATACAGAGACACCTGGGATAGATATGGAGGAGCTTTATGTTCCAGTGTAATCTATACATATGACACATGTACAATAAAGAGACACCTGGGATAGATATGGAGGAGCTTTATGTTCCAGTGTAATCTATACATGTCACATGTACAATATACACCTGGGATAGGGAGGAGGTTTATGTTGCAGTGTAATCTACACATGTCACATGTACAATAGACACCTGGGATAGGGAGGAGCTTTATGTTCCAGTGTAATCTATAAATATGTCACATGTACAATACAGAGACACCTGGGATAGATATGGAGGAGCTTTATGTTCCATTGAAATCTATAAATATGACACATGTACAATACAGAGACACCTGGGATAGATATGGAGGAGCTTTATGTTCCAGTGTAATCTATACATATGACACATGTACAATACAGAGACACCTGGGATAGATATGGAGGAGCTTTATATTCCAGTGTAATCTATAAATATGACATATGTACAATAAAGAGACACCTGGGACAGATATGGAGGAGCTTTATGTTCCAGTGTAATCTATAAATATGTCACATGTACAATACAGAGACACCTGGGATAGATATGGAGGAGCTTTATGTTCCAGTGTAATCTATACATGTCACATGTACAATACAGAGATTCCTGGGATAGAAATGGTGGAGCTTTATGTTCCAGTGTAATCTATAAATATGACATATGTACAATAAAGAGACACCTGGGATAGATATGGAGGAGCTTTATGTTCCAGTGTAATCTATACATGTCACATGTACAATATACACCTGGGATAGGGAGGAGCTTTATGTTCCAGTGTAATCTATAAATATGTCACATGTACAATACAGACACACCTGGGATAGATATGGAGGAGCTTTAATCTTAAAATATGACACATGTACAATACAGAGACACCTGGGATAGATATTTAGGAGCTTTGTGTTCCAGTGTAATCTATACATATGACACATGTACAATACAGAGACACCTGGGATAGATATGGAGGAGCTTTATGTTCCAGTGTAATCTATAAATATGACATATGTACAATAAAGACACACCTGGGATAGATATGGAGGAGCTTTGTGTTCCTGTGTAATCTATAAATATGTCACATGTACAATACAGAGACACCTGGGATAGATATGGAGGAGCTTTATGTTCCAGTGTAATCTATACATGTCACATGTACAATACAGAGACACCTGGGATAGATATGTTGGAGCTTTATGTTCCAGTGTAATCTATACATATGACACATGTACAATACAGAGACACCTGGGATAGATATGGAGGAGCTTTTTGTTCCAGTGTAATCTATAAATATGTCACATGTACAATACAGAGAAACCTTTGATAGATATGGAGGAGCTTTATGTTCCAGTGTAATCTATAAATATCACATATGTACAAAACAGAGACACCTGGGATAGATATGGAGGAGCTTTATGTTCCAGTGTAATCTATAAATATGACACATGTACAATAAAGAGACACCTGGGATAGATATGGAGGAGCTTTATGTTCCAGTGTAATCTATACATGTCACATGTACAATAGACACCTGGGACAGGGAGGAGCTTTATGTTCCAGTGTAATCTATAAATATGTCACATATACAATACAGAGACACCTGGGATAGATATGGAGGAGCTTTATGTTCCAGTGTAAACTATAAATATGACACATGTAGAATACAGAGACACCTGGGATAGATATTTAGGAGCTTTATGTTCCAGTGTAATCTATACATACGACTCATGTACAATACAGAGACACCTGGGATAGATATGGAGGAGCTTTATGTTCCAGTGTAATCTATAAATATGACATATGTACAATAAAGAGACACCTGGGATAGATATGGAGGAGCTTTATGTTCCAGTGTAATCTATAAATATGTCACATGTACAATACAGAGACACCTGGGATAGATATGGAGGAGCTTTATGTTCCAGTGTAATCTATACATGTCACATGTACAATTGACAAATGGGATAGGGAGTAGCTTTATGTTCCAGTGTAATCTATAATTATGTCACATGTACAATACAGAGACACCTGGGATACATATGGAGGAGCTTTAAGTTCCAGTGTAAACTATAAATATGACACATGTACAATACAGAGACACCTGGGATAGACATGGAGGAGCTTTATGTTCCAGTGTAATCTATACATACGACACATGTACAATACAGAGACACCTGGGATAGATATGGAGGAGCTTTTTGTTCCAGTGTAATCTATAAATATGACATATGTACAATAAAGACACACCTGGGATAGATATGGAGGAGCTTTATGTTCCAGTGTAATCTATAAATATGTCACATGTACAATACAGAGACACCTGGGATAGATATGGAGGAGCTTTATGTTCCAGTGTAATCTATACAGGTCACATGTACAATACAGAGACACCTGGGATAGATATGGAGGAGCTTTAATCTTAAAATATGACACATGTACAATACAGAGACACCTGGGATAGATATTTAGGAGCTTTATGTTCCAGTGTAATCTATACATATGACACATGTACAATACAGAGACACCTGGGATAGATATGGAGGAGCTTTTTGTTCCAGTGTAATCTATAAATATGACATATGTACAATAAAGACACACCTGGGATAGATATGGAGGAGCTTTATGTTCCAGTGTAATCTATAAATATGTCACATGTACAATACAGAGACACCTGGGATAGATATGGAGGAGCATTATGTTCCAGTGTAATCTATACAGGTCACATGTACAATACAGAGACACCTGGGATAGATATGGAGGAGCTTTATGTTCCAGTGTAATCTATACATGTCACATGTACAATACAGAGATTCCTGGGATAGATATGGTGGAGCTTTATGTTCCAGTGTAATCTATAAATATGACATATGTACAATAAAGAGACACCTGGGATAGATATGGAGGAGCTTTATGTTCCAGTGTAATCTATACATGTCACATGTACAATATACACCTGGGATAGGGAGGAGCTTTATGTTCCAGTGTAATCTATAAATATGTCACATGTACAATACAGACACACCTGGGATAGATATGGAGGAGCTTTAATCTTAAAATATGACACATGTACAATACAGAGACACCTGGGATAGATATTTAGGAGCTTTGTGTTCCAGTGTAATCTATACATATGACACATGTACAATACAGAGACACCTGGGATAGATATGGAGGAGCTTTATGTTCCAGTGTAATCTATAAATATGACATATGTACAATAAAGACACACCTGGGATAGATATGGAGGAGCTTTGTGTTCCTGTGTAATCTATAAATATGTCACATGTACAATACAGAGACACCTGGGATAGATATGGAGGAGCTTTATGTTCCAGTGTAATCTATACATGTCACATGTACAATACAGAGACACCTGGGATAGATATGTTGGAGCTTTATGTTCCAGTGTAATCTATACATATGACACATTTACAATACAGAGACACCTGGGATAGATATGGAGGAGCTTTTTGTTCCAGTGTAATCTATAAATATGTCACATGTACAATACAGAGAAACCTTTGATAGATATGGAGGAGCTTTATGTTCCAGTGTAATCTATAAATATCACATATGTACAAAACAGAGACACCTGGGATAGATATGGAGGAGCTTTATGTTCCAGTGTAATCTATAAATATGACACATGTACAATAAAGAGACACCTGGGATAGATATGGAGGAGCTTTATGTTCCAGTGTAATCTATACATGTCACATGTACAATAGACACCTGGGACAGGGAGGAGCTTTATGTTCCAGTGTAATCTATAAATATGTCACATATACAATACAGAGACACCTGGGATAGATATGGAGGAGCTTTATGTTCCAGTGTAAACTATAAATATGACACATGTAGAATACAGAGACACCTGGGATAGATATTTAGGAGCTTTATGTTCCAGTGTAATCTATACATACGACACATGTACAATACAGAGACACCTGGGATAGATATGGAGGAGCTTTATGTTCCAGTGTAATCTATAAATATGACATATGTACAATAAAGAGACACCTGGGATAGATATGGAGGAGCTTTATGTTCCAGTGTAATCTATAAATATGTCACATGTACAATACAGAGACACCTGGGATAGATATGGAGGAGCTTTATGTTCCAGTGTAATCTATACATGTCACATGTACAATTGACAAATGGGATAGGGAGTAGCTTTATGTTCCAGTGTAATCTATAATTTTGTCACATGTACAATACAGAGACACCTGGGATACATATGGAGGAGCTTTAAGTTCCAGTGTAAACTATAAATATGACACATGTACAATACAGAGACACCTGGGTAGACATGGAGGAGCTTTATGTTCCAGTGTAATCTATACATACGACACATGTACAATACAGAGACACCTGGGATAGATATGGAGGAGCTTTTTGTTCCAGTGTAATCTATAAATATGACATATGTACAATAAAGACACACCTGGGATAGATATGGAGGAGCTTTATGTTCCAGTGTAATCTATAAATATGTCACATGTACAATACAGAGACACCTGGGATAGATATGGAGGAGCTTTATGTTGCAGTGTAATCTATACAGGTCACATGTACAATACAGAGACACCTGGGATAGATATGGAGGAGCTTTAATCTTAAAATATGACACATGTACAATACAGAGACACCTGGGATAGATATTTAGGAGCTTTATGTTCCAGTGTAATCTATACATATGACACATGTACAATACAGAGACACCTGGGATAGATATGGAGGAGCTTTTTGTTCCAGTGTAATCTATAAATATGACATATGTACAATAAAGACACACCTGGGATAGATATGGAGGAGCTTTATGTTCCAGTGTAATCTATAAATATGTCACATGTACAATACAGAGACACCTGGGATAGATATGGAGGAGCATTATGTTCCAGTGTAATCTATACAGGTCACATGTACAATACAGAGACACCTGGGATAGATATGTTGGAGCTTTATGTTCCAGTGTAATCTATACATATGACACATGTACAATACAGAGACACCTGGGATAGATATGGAGGAGCTTTTTGTTCCAGTGTAATCTATAAATATGACACATGTACAATACAGACACACCTGGGATAGATATGAAGGAGCTTTATGTTCCAGTGTAATCTATAAATATCACACATGTACAATACAGAGACACCTGGGATAGATATGGAGGAGATTTATGTTCCAGTGTAATCTATAAATATGTCACATGTACAATACAGAGACACCTTTGATAGATATGGAGGAGCTTTATGTTCCAGTGTAATCTATAAATATCACATATGTACAAAACAGAGACACCTGGGATAGATATGGAGGAGCTTTATGTTCCAGTGTAATCTATAAATAAGACACATGTACAATAAAGAGACACCTGGGATAGATATGGAGGAGCTTTATGTTCCAGTGTAATCTATACATGTCACATGTACAATAGACACCTGGGATAGGGAGGAGCTTTATGTTCCAGTGTAATCTATAAATATGTCACATATACAATACAGAGACACCTGGGATAGATATGGAAGAGCTTTATGTTCCAGTGTAAACTATAAATATGACACATGTAGAATACAGAGACACCAGGGATAGATATTTAGGAGCTTTATGTTCCAGTGTAATCTATACATACGACACATGTACAATACAGAGACACCTGGGATAGATATGGAGGAGCTTTATGTTCCAGTGTAATCTATAAATATGACATATGTACAATAAAGAGACACCTGGGATAGATATGGAGGAGCTTTATGTTCCAGTGTAATCTATAAATATGTCACATGTACAATACAGAGACACCTGGGATAGATATGGAGGAGCTTTATGTTCCAGTGTAATCTATAAATATGACACATGTACAATAAAGAGACACCTGGGTAGATATGGAGGAGCTTTATGTTCCAGTGTAATCTATACATGTCACATGTACAATTGACAAATGGGATAGGGAGTAGCTTTATGTTCCAGTGTAATCTATAATTATGTCACATGTACAATACAGAGACACCTCGGATAGATATGGAGGAGCTTTATGTTCCAGTGTAAACTATAAATATGACACATGTACAATACAGAGACACCTGGGATAGATATGGAGGAGCTTTATGTTCCAGTGTAATCTATACATATGACACATGTGCAATACAGAGACACCTGGGATAGATATGGAGGAGCTTTATGTTCCAGTGTAATCTATAAATATGACATATGTACAATAAAGAGACACCTGGGAAAGATATGGAGGAGCTTTATGTTCCAGTGTAATCTATAAATATGTCACATGTACAATACAGAGACACCTGGGATAGATATGGAGGAGCTTTATGTTCCAGTGAAATCTATACATGTCACATGTACAATACAGAGACACCTGGGATAGATATGGAGGAGCTTTATGTTCCAGTGTAATCTATACATATGACACATGTACAAAACAGAGACACCTGGGATAGATATGGAGGAGCTTTATGTTCCAGTGTAATCTATAAATATGACACATGTACAATAAAGAGACACCTGGGATAGATATGGAGGAGCTTTATGTTCCAGTGTAATCTATACATGTCACATGTACAATTGACAAATGGGATATGGAGTAGCTTTATGTTCCAGTGTAATCTATAAATATGTCACATGTACAATACAGAGACACCTGGGTTAGATATGGAGGAGCTTTATGTTCCAGTGTAAACTATAAATATGACACATGTACAATACAGAGACACCTGGGATAGATATGGAGGAGCTTTATGTTCCAGTGTAATCTATACATATGACACATGTACAATAAAGAGACACCTGGGATAGATATGGAGGAGCTTTATGTTCCAGTGTAATCTATACATGTCACATGTACAATATACACCTGGGATAGGGAGGAGGTTTATGTTGCAGTGTAATCTACACATGTCACATGTACAATAGACACCTGGGATAGGGAGGAGTTATATGTTCCAGTGTAATCTATAAATATGTCACATGTACAATACAGAGACACCTGGGATAGATATGGAGGAGCTTTATGTTCCATTGAAATCTATAAATATGACACATGTACAATACAGAGACACCTGGGATAGATATGGAGGAGCTTTATGTTCCAGTGTAATCTATACATATGACACATGTACAATACAGAGACACCTGGGATAGATATGGAGGAGCTTTATATTCCAGTGTAATCTATAAATATGACATATGTACAATAAAGAGACACCTGGGACAGATATGGAGGAGCTTTATGTTCCAGTGTAATCTATAAATATGTCACATGTACAATACAGAGACACCTTGGATAGATATGGAGGAGCTTTATGTTCCATTGTAATCTATACATGTCACATGTACAATACAGAGATTCCTGGGATAGATATGGTGGAGCTTTATGTTCCAGTGTAATCTATAAATATGACATATGTACAATAAAGAGACACCTGGGATAGATATGGAGGAGCTTTATGTTCCAGTGTAATCTATACATGTCACATGTACAATATACACCTGGGATAGGGAGGAGCTTTATGTTCCAGTGTAATCTATAAATATGTCACATGTACAATACAGACACACCTGGGATAGATATGGAGGAGCTTTAATCTTAAAATATGACACATGTACAATACAGAGACACCTGGGATAGATATTTAGGAGCTTTATGTTCCAGTGTAATCTATACATATGACACATGTACAATACAGAGACACCTGGGATAGATATGGAGGAGTTTATGTTCCAGTGTAATCTATAAATATGACATATGTACAATAAAGACACACCTGGGATAGATATGGAGGAGCTTTGTGTTCCTGTGTAATCTATAAATATGTCACATGTACAATACAGAGACACCTGGGATAGATATGGAGGAGCTTTATGTTCCAGTGTAATCTATACATGTCACATGTACAATACAGAGACACCTGGGATAGATATGTTGGAGCTTTATGTTCCAGTGTAATCTATACATATGACACATGTACAATACAGAGACACCTGGGATAGATATGGAGGAGCTTTTTGTTCCAGTGTAATCTATAAATATGTCACATGTACAATACAGAGAAACCTTTGATAGATATGGAGGAGCTTTATGTTCCAGTGTAATCTATAAATATCACATATGTACAAAACAGAGACACCTGGGATAGATATGGAGGAGCTTTATGTTCCAGTGTAATCTATAAATATGACACATGTACAATAAAGAGACACCTGGGATAGATATGGAGGAGCTTTATGTTCCAGTGTAATCTATACATGTCACATGTACAATAGACACCTGGGACAGGGAGGAGCTTTATGTTCCAGTGTAATCTATAAATATGTCACATATACAGTACAGAGACACCTGGGATAGATATGGAGGAGCTTTATGTTCCAGTGTAAACTATAAATATGACACATGTAGAATACAGAGACACCTGGGATAGATATTTAGGAGCTTTATGTTCCAGTGTAATCTATACATACGACACATGTACAATACAGAGACACCTTGGATAGATATGGAGGAGCTTTATGTTCCAGTGTAATCTATAAATATGACATATGTACAATAAAGAGACACCTGGGATAGATATGGAGGAGCTTTATGTTCCAGTGTAATCTATAAATATGTCACATGTACAATACAGAGACACCTGGGATAGATATGGAGGAGCTTTATGTTCCAGTGTAATCTATACATGTCACATGTACAATTGACAAATGGGATAGGGAGTAGCTTTATGTTCCAGTGTAATCTATAATTATGTCACATGTACAATACAGAGACACCTGGGATACATATGGAGGAGCTTTAAGTTCCAGTGTAAACTATAAATATGACACATGTACAATACAGAGACACCTGGGATAGACATGGAGGAGCTTTATGTTCCAGTGTAATCTATACATACGACACATGTACAATACAGAGACACCTGGGATAGATATGGAGGAGCTTTATGTTCCAGTGTAATCTATAAATATGACATATGTACAATAAAGAGACACCTGGGATAGATATGGAGGAGCTTTATGTTCCAGTGTAATCTATAAATATGTCACATGTACAATACAGAGACACCTGGGATAGATATGGAGGAGCTTTATGTTCCAGTGAAATCTATACATGTCACATGTACAATACAGAGACACCTGGGATAGATATGGAGGAGCTTTATGTTCCAGTGTAATCTATACATATGACACATGTACAAAACAGAGACACCTGGGAAAGATTTGGAGGAGCTTTATGTTCCTGTGTAATCTATAAATATGACACAAATGTCAATAAAGAGACACCTGGGATAGATATGGAGGAGCTTTATGTTCCAGTGTAATCTATACATGTCACATGTACAATTGACAAATGGGATAGGGAGTAGCTTTATGTTCCAGTGTAATCTATAAATATGTCACATGTACAATACAGAGACACCTGGGATAGATATGGAGGAGCTTTATGTTCCAGTGTAAACTATAAATATGACACATGTACAATACAGAGACACCTGGGATAGATATGAAGGAGCTTTATGTTCCAGTGTAATCTATACATATGACACATGTACAATACAGAGACACCTGGGAAAGATATGGAGGAGCTTTATGTTCCAGTGTAATCTATAAATATGACATATGTACAATAAAGAGACACCTGGGATAGATATGGAGGAGCTTTATGTTCCAGTGTAATCTATAAATATGTCACATGTACAATACAGAGACACCTGGGATAGATATGGAGGAGCTTTATGTTCCAGTGAAATCTATACATGTCACATGTACAATACGAAGACACCTGGGATAGATATGGAGGAGCTTTATGTTCCAGTGTAATCTAAACATATGACACATTTACAAAACAGAGACACCTGGGATAGATATGGAGGAGCTTTATGTTCCAGTGTAATCTATACATGTCACATGTACAATAGACAAATGGGATATGGAGTAGCTTTATGTTCCAGTGTAATCTATAAATATGTCACATGTACAATACAGAGACACCTGGGTTAGATATGGAGGAGCTTTATGTTCCAGTGTAAACTATAAATATGACACATGTACAATACAGAGACACTTGGGATAGATATGGAGGAGCTTTATGTTCCAGTGTAATCTATACTTATGACACATGTACAATACAGAGACACCTGGGATAGATATGGAGGAGCTTTATGTTCCAGTGTAATCTATAAATATGACATATGTGCAATAAAGAGACACCTGGGATAGATATGGAGGAGCTTTATGTTCCAGTGTAATCTATACATATGACACATGTACAATACAGAGACACCTGGGATAGATATGGAGGAGCTTTATGTTCCAGTGTAATCTATAAATATGACATATGGACAATAAAGAGACACCTGGGATAGATATGGAGGAGCTTTATGTTCCAGTGTAATCTATAAATATGTCACATGTACAATACAGACACAATTGGGATACATATGGAGGAGCTTTATGTTCCATTGTAATCTATAAATATCACATATGTACAATACAGAGACACCTGGGATAGATATGGAGGAGCTTCATGTTCCAGTGTAATCTATAAATATGACACATGTACAATACAGAGACACCTGGGATAGATATGGAGGAGCTTTATGTTCCAGTGTAATCTATACATATGACACATGTACAATACAGAGACACCTGGGATAGATATGGAGGAGCTTTATGTTCCAGTGTAATCTATAAATATGACATATGTACAATAAAGAGACACCTGGGATAGATATGGAGGAGCTTTATGTTGCAGTGTAATCTACACATGCTACATGTACAATAGACACCTGGGATAGGGAGGAGCTTTATGTTCCAGTGTAATCTATAAATATGTCACATGTACAATACAGAGACACCTGGGATAGATATGGAGGAGCTTTATTTTCCATTGTAATCTATAAATATGACACATGTACAATACAGAGACACCTGGGATAGATATGGAGGAGCTTTATGTTCCAGTGTAATCTATAGATATGACACATGTACAATACAGAGACACCTGGGATAGATATGGAGGAGCTTTATGTTCCAGTGTAATCTATAAATTTGACATATGTACAATAAAGAGACACCTTGGATAGATATGGAGGAGCTTTATGTTCCAGTGTAATCTATAAATATGTCACATGTACAATACAGAGACACCTGGGATAGATATGGAGGAGCTTTATGTTCCATTGTAATCTATAAATATGACACATGTACAATACAGAGACACCTGGGATAGATATGGAGGAGCTTTATGTTCCAGTGCAATCTATACATGTCACATGTACAATAGACACCTGGGATATGGAGGAGCTTTATGTTCCAGTGTAATCTATAAATATGTCACATGTACAATACAGAGACACCTGGGAGAGATATGGAGGAGCTTTATGTTCAAGTGTAATCTTTAAATATGAAACATATACAATACAGAGACACCTGGGATAGATATGGAGGAGCTTTATGTTCCAGTGTAATCTATACATGTCACATGTACAATTGACAAATGGGATAGGGAGTAGCTTTATGTTCCAGTGTAATCTATAATTATGTCACATGTACAATACAGAGACACCTGGGATATATATGGAGGAGCTTTATGTTCCAGTGTAAACTATAAATATGACACATGTACAATACAGAGACACCTGGGATAGATATGGAGGAGCTTTATGTTCCAGTGTAATCTATACATACGACACATGTACAATACAGAGACACCTGGGATAGATATGGAGGAGCTTTATGTTCCAGTGTAATCTATAAATATGACATATGTACAATAAAGAGACACCTGGGAAAGATATGGAGGAGCTTTATGTTCCAGTGTAATCTATAAATATGTCACATGTACAATACAGAGACACCTGGGATAGATATGGAGGAGCTTTATGTTCCAGTGAAATCTATACATGTCACATGTACAATACAGAGACACCTGGGATAGATATGGAGGAGCTTTATGTTCCAGTGTAATCTATACATATGACACATGTACAAAACAGAGACACCTGGGATAGATATGGAGGAGCTTTATGTTCCAGTGTAATCTATAAATATGACACATGTACAATAAAGAGACACCTGGGATAGATATGGAGGAGCTTTATGTTCCAGTGTAATCTATTCATGTCACATGTACAATTGACAAATGGGATATGGAGTAGCTTTATGTTCCAGTGTAATCTATAAATATGTCACATGTACAATACAGAGACACCTGGGTTAGATATGGAGGAGCTTTATGTTCCAGTGTAAACTATAAATATGACACATGTACAATACAGAGACACCTGGGATAGATATGGAGGAGCTTTATGTTCCAGTGTAATCTATACATATGACACATGTACAATAAAGAGACACCTGGGATAGATATGGAGGAGCTTTATGTTCCAGTGTAATCTATACATGTCACATGTACAATATACACCTGGGATAGGGAGGAGGTTTATGTTGCAGTGTAATCTACACATGTCACATGTACAATAGACACCTGGGATAGGGAGGAGCTTTATGTTCCAGTGTAATCTATAAATATGTCACATGTAGAATACAGAGACACCTGGGATAGATATTTAGGAGCTTTATGTTCCAGTGTAATCTATACATACGACACATGTACAATACAGAGACACCTGGGATAGATATGGAGGAGCTTTATGTTCCAGTGTAATCTATAAATATGACATATGGACAATAAAGAGACACCTGGGATAGATATGGAGGAGCTTTATGTTCCAGTGTAATCTATAAATATGTCACATGTACAATACAGAGACACCTGGGATAGATATGGAGGAGCTTTATGTTCCAGTGTAATCTATACATGTCACATGTACAATTGACAAATGGGATAGGGAGTAGCTTTATGTTCCAGTGTAATCTATAATTATGTCACATGTACAATACAGAGACACCTGGGATACATATGGAGGAGCTTTAAGTTCCAGTGTAAACTATAAATATGACACATGTACAATACAGAGACACCTGGGATAGACATGGAGGAGCTTTATGTTCCAGTGTAATCTATACATACGACACATGTACAATACAGAGACACCTGGGATAGATATGGAGGAGCTTTATGTTCCAGTGTAATCTATAAATATGTCACATGTACAATACAGACACACCTGGGATAGATATGGAGGAGCTTTAATCTTAAAATATGACACATGTACAATACAGAGACACCTGGGATAGATATTTAGGAGCTTTATGTTCCAGTGTAATCTATACATATGACACATGTACAATACAGAGACACCTGGGATAGATATGGAGGAGCTTTATGTTCCAGTGTAATCTATAAATATGACATATGTACAATAAAGACACACCTGGGATAGATATGGAGGAGCTTTATGTTCCTGTGTAATCTATAAATATGTCACATGTACAATACAGAGACACCTGGGATAGATATGGAGGAGCTTTATGTTCCAGTGTAATCTATACATGTCACATGTACAATACAGAGACACCTGGGATAGATATGTTGGAGCTTTATGTTCCAGTGTAATCTATACATATGACACATGTACAATACAGAGACACCTGGGATAGATATGGAGGAGCTTTATGTTCCAGTGTAAACTATAAATATGACACATGTACAATACAGAGACACCTGGGATAGATATGAAGGAGCTTTATGTTCCAGTGTAATCTATACATATGACACATGTACAATACAGAGACACCTGGGAAAGATATGGAGGAGCTTTATGTTCCAGTGTAATCTATAAATATGACATATGTACAATAAAGAGACACCTGGGATAGATATGGAGGAGCTTTATGTTCCAGTGTAATCTATAAATATGTCACATGTACAATACAGAGACACCTGGGATAGATATGGAGGAGCTTTATGTTCCAGTGAAATCTATACATGTCACATGTACAATACGAAGACACCTGGGATAGATATGGAGGAGCTTTATGTTCCAGTGTAATCTAAACATATGACACATTTACAAAACAGAGACACCTGGGATAGATATGGAGGAGCTTTATGTTCCAGTGTAATCTATACATGTCACATGTACAATAGACAAATGGGATATGGAGTAGCTTTATGTTCCAGTGTAATCTATAAATATGTCACATGTACAATACAGAGACACCTGGGTTAGATATGGAGGAGCTTTATGTTCCAGTGTAAACTATAAATATGACACATGTACAATACAGAGACACTTGGGATAGATATGGAGGAGCTTTATGTTCCAGTGTAATCTATACTTATGACACATGTACAATACAGAGACACCTGGGATAGATATGGAGGAGCTTTATGTTCCAGTGTAATCTATAAATATGACATATGTGCAATAAAGAGACACCTGGGATAGATATGGAGGAGCTTTATGTTCCAGTGTAATCTATACATATGACACATGTACAATACAGAGACACCTGGGATAGATATGGAGGAGCTTTATGTTCCAGTGTAATCTATAAATATGACATATGGACAATAAAGAGACACCTGGGATAGATATGGAGGAGCTTTATGTTCCAGTGTAATCTATAAATATGTCACATGTACAATACAGACACAATTGGGATACATATGGAGGAGCTTTATGTTCCATTGTAATCTATAAATATCACATATGTACAATACAGAGACACCTGGGATAGATATGGAGGAGCTTCATGTTCCAGTGTAATCTATAAATATGACACATGTACAATACAGAGACACCTGGGATAGATATGGAGGAGCTTTATGTTCCAGTGTAATCTATACATATGACACATGTACAATACAGAGACACCTGGGATAGATATGGAGGAGCTTTATGTTCCAGTGTAATCTATAAATATGACATATGTACAATAAAGAGACACCTGGGATAGATATGGAGGAGCTTTATGTTGCAGTGTAATCTACACATGCTACATGTACAATAGACACCTGGGATAGGGAGGAGCTTTATGTTCCAGTGTAATCTATAAATATGTCACATGTACAATACAGAGACACCTGGGATAGATATGGAGGAGCTTTATTTTCCATTGTAATCTATAAATATGACACATGTACAATACAGAGACACCTGGGATAGATATGGAGGAGCTTTATGTTCCAGTGTAATCTATAGATATGACACATGTACAATACAGAGACACCTGGGATAGATATGGAGGAGCTTTATGTTCCAGTGTAATCTATAAATTTGACATATGTACAATAAAGAGACACCTTGGATAGATATGGAGGAGCTTTATGTTCCAGTGTAATCTATAAATATGTCACATGTACAATACAGAGACACCTGGGATAGATATGGAGGAGCTTTATGTTCCATTGTAATCTATAAATATGACACATGTACAATACAGAGACACCTGGGATAGATATGGAGGAGCTTTATGTTCCAGTGCAATCTATACATGTCACATGTACAATAGACACCTGGGATATGGAGGAGCTTTATGTTCCAGTGTAATCTATAAATATGTCACATGTACAATACAGAGACACCTGGGAGAGATATGGAGGAGCTTTATGTTCAAGTGTAATCTTTAAATATGAAACATATACAATACAGAGACACCTGGGATAGATATGGAGGAGCTTTATGTTCCAGTGTAATCTATACATGTCACATGTACAATTGACAAATGGGATAGGGAGTAGCTTTATGTTCCAGTGTAATCTATAATTATGTCACATGTACAATACAGAGACACCTGGGATATATATGGAGGAGCTTTATGTTCCAGTGTAAACTATAAATATGACACATGTACAATACAGAGACACCTGGGATAGATATGGAGGAGCTTTATGTTCCAGTGTAATCTATACATACGACACATGTACAATACAGAGACACCTGGGATAGATATGGAGGAGCTTTATGTTCCAGTGTAATCTATAAATATGACATATGTACAATAAAGAGACACCTGGGAAAGATATGGAGGAGCTTTATGTTCCAGTGTAATCTATAAATATGTCACATGTACAATACAGAGACACCTGGGATAGATATGGAGGAGCTTTATGTTCCAGTGAAATCTATACATGTCACATGTACAATACAGAGACACCTGGGATAGATATGGAGGAGCTTTATGTTCCAGTGTAATCTATACATATGACACATGTACAAAACAGAGACACCTGGGATAGATATGGAGGAGCTTTATGTTCCAGTGTAATCTATAAATATGACACATGTACAATAAAGAGACACCTGGGATAGATATGGAGGAGCTTTATGTTCCAGTGTAATCTATTCATGTCACATGTACAATTGACAAATGGGATATGGAGTAGCTTTATGTTCCAGTGTAATCTATAAATATGTCACATGTACAATACAGAGACACCTGGGTTAGATATGGAGGAGCTTTATGTTCCAGTGTAAACTATAAATATGACACATGTACAATACAGAGACACCTGGGATAGATATGGAGGAGCTTTATGTTCCAGTGTAATCTATACATATGACACATGTACAATAAAGAGACACCTGGGATAGATATGGAGGAGCTTTATGTTCCAGTGTAATCTATACATGTCACATGTACAATATACACCTGGGATAGGGAGGAGGTTTATGTTGCAGTGTAATCTACACATGTCACATGTACAATAGACACCTGGGATAGGGAGGAGCTTTATGTTCCAGTGTAATCTATAAATATGTCACATGTAGAATACAGAGACACCTGGGATAGATATTTAGGAGCTTTATGTTCCAGTGTAATCTATACATACGACACATGTACAATACAGAGACACCTGGGATAGATATGGAGGAGCTTTATGTTCCAGTGTAATCTATAAATATGACATATGGACAATAAAGAGACACCTGGGATAGATATGGAGGAGCTTTATGTTCCAGTGTAATCTATAAATATGTCACATGTACAATACAGAGACACCTGGGATAGATATGGAGGAGCTTTATGTTCCAGTGTAATCTATACATGTCACATGTACAATTGACAAATGGGATAGGGAGTAGCTTTATGTTCCAGTGTAATCTATAATTATGTCACATGTACAATACAGAGACACCTGGGATACATATGGAGGAGCTTTAAGTTCCAGTGTAAACTATAAATATGACACATGTACAATACAGAGACACCTGGGATAGACATGGAGGAGCTTTATGTTCCAGTGTAATCTATACATACGACACATGTACAATACAGAGACACCTGGGATAGATATGGAGGAGCTTTATGTTCCAGTGTAATCTATAAATATGTCACATGTACAATACAGACACACCTGGGATAGATATGGAGGAGCTTTAATCTTAAAATATGACACATGTACAATACAGAGACACCTGGGATAGATATTTAGGAGCTTTATGTTCCAGTGTAATCTATACATATGACACATGTACAATACAGAGACACCTGGGATAGATATGGAGGAGCTTTATGTTCCAGTGTAATCTATAAATATGACATATGTACAATAAAGACACACCTGGGATAGATATGGAGGAGCTTTATGTTCCTGTGTAATCTATAAATATGTCACATGTACAATACAGAGACACCTGGGATAGATATGGAGGAGCTTTATGTTCCAGTGTAATCTATACATGTCACATGTACAATACAGAGACACCTGGGATAGATATGTTGGAGCTTTATGTTCCAGTGTAATCTATACATATGACACATGTACAATACAGAGACACCTGGGATAGATATGGAGGAGCTTTTTGTTCCAGTGTAATCTATAAATATGTCACATGTACAATACAGAGAAACCTTTGATAGATATGGAGGAGCTTTATGTTCCAGTGTAATCTATAAATATCACATATGTACAAAACAGAGACACCTGGGATAGATATGGAGGAGCTTTATGTTCCAGTGTAATCTATAAATGTGACACATGTACAATAAAGAGACACCTGGGATAGATATGGAGGAGCTTTATGTTCCAGTGTAATCTATACATGTCACATGTACAATAGACACCTGGGACAGGGAGGAGCTTTATGTTCCAGTGTAATCTATAAATATGTCACATATACAATACAGAGACACCTGGGATAGATATGGAGGAGCTTTATGTTCCAGTGTAAACTATAAATATGACACATGTAGAATACAGAGACACCTGGGATAGATATTTAGGAGCTTTATGTTCCAGTGTAATCTATACATACGACACATGTACAATACAGAGACACCTGGGATAGATATGGAGGAGCTTTATGTTCCAGTGTAATCTATAAATATGACATATGTACAATAAAGAGACACCTGGGATAGATATGGAGGAGATTTATGTTCCAGTGTAATCTATAAATATGTCACATGTACAATACAGAGACACCTGGGATAGATATGGAGGAGCTTTATGTTCCAGTGTAATCTATACATGTCACATGTACAATTGACAAATGGGATAGGGAGTAGCTTTATGTTCCAGTGTAATCTATAATTATGTCACATGTACAATACAGAGACACCTGGGATACATATGGAGGAGCTTTAAGTTCCAGTGTAAACTATAAATATGACACATGTACAATACAGAGACACCTGGGATAGATATAGAGGAGCTTTATGTTCCAGTGAAATCTATACATGTCACATGTACAATACAAAGACACCTGGGATAGATATGGAGGAGCTTTATGTTCCAGTGTAATCTAAACATATGACACATGTACAAAACAGAGACACCTGGGATAGATATGGAGGAGCTTTATGTTCCAGTGTAATCTATAAATATGACACATGTACAATAAAGAGACACCTGGGATAGATATGGAGGAGGTTTATGTTCCAGTGTAATCTATACATGTCACATGTACAATAGACAAATGGGATATGGAGTAGCTTTATGTTCCAGTGTAATCTATAAATATGTCACATGTACAATACAGAGACACCTGGGTTAGATATGGAGGAGCTTTATGTTCCAGTGTAAACTATAAATATGACACATGTACAATACAGAGACACTTGGGATAGATATGGAGGAGCTTTATGTTCCAGTGTAATCTATACTTATGACACATGTAAAATACAGAGACACCTGGGATAGATATGGAGGAGCTTTATGTTCCAGTGTAATCTATAAATATGACATATGTGCAATAAAGAGACACCTGGGATAGATATGGAGGAGCTTTATGTTCCAGTGTAATCTATACATATGACACATGTACAATACAGAGACACCTGGGATAGATATGGAGGAGCTTTATGTTCCAGTGTAATCTATAAATATGACATATGGACAATAAAGAGACACCTGGGATAGATATGGAGGAGCTTTATGTTCCAGTGTAATCTATAAATATGTCACATGTACAATACAGACACAATTGGGATACATATGGAGGAGCTTTATGTTCCATTGTAATCTACACATGCTACATGTACAATAGACACCTGGGATAGGGAGGAGCTTTATGTTCCAGTGTAATCTATAAATATGTCACATGTACAATACAGAGACACCTGGGATAGATATGGAGGAGCTTTATTTTCCATTGTAATCTATAAATATGACACATGTACAATACAGAGACACCTGGGATAGATATGGAGGAGCTTTATGTTCCAGTGTAATCTATAGATATGACACATGTACAATACAGAGACACCTGGGATAGATATGGAGGAGCTTTATGTTCCAGTGTAATCTATAAATTTGACATATGTACATTAAAGAGACACCTTGGATAGATATGGAGGAGCTTTATGTTCCAGTGTAATCTATAAATATGTCACATGTACAATACAGAGATACCTGGGATAGATATGGAGGAGCTTTATGTTCCAGTGTTATCTATACATGTCACATGTACAATACAGAGACACCTGGGATAGATATGGAGGAGCTTTATGTTCGAGAGTAATCTATACATGTCACATGTACAATAGACAAATGGGATAGGGAGGAGCTTTATGTTCCAGTGTAATCTATAAATATGTCACATGTACAATACAGAGACACCTGGGATAGATATGGAGGAGCTTTATGTTCCATTGTAATCTATCAATATGACACATGTACAATACAGAGACACCTGGGATAGATATGGAGGAGCTTTATGTTCCAGTGCAATCTATACATGTCACATGTACAATAGACACCTGGGATATGGAGGAGCTTTATGTTCCAGTGTAATCTATAAATATGTCACATGTACAATACAGAGACACCTGGGATAGATATGGAGGAGCTTTATGTTCCAGTGTAATCTTTAAATATGAAACATATACAATACAGAGACACCTGGGATAGATATGGAGGAGCTTTATGTTCCAGTGAAATCTATACATGTCACATGTACAATACAGAGACACCTGGGATAGATATGGAGGAGCTTTATGTTCCAGTGTAATCTATACATATGACACATGTACAAAACAGAGACACCTGGGAAAGATTTGGAGGAGCTTTATGTTCCTGTGTAATCTATAAATATGACACATGTACAATAAAGAGACACCTGGGATAGATATGGAGGAGCTTTATGTTCCAGTGTAATCTATACATGTCACATGTACAATTGACAAATGGGATAGGGAGTAGCTTTATGTTCCAGTGTAATCTATAAATATGTCACATGTACAATACAGAGACACCTGGGATAGATATGGAGGAGCTTTATGTTCCAGTGTAAACTATAAATATGACACATGTACAATACAGAGACACCTGGGATAGATATGGAGGAGCTTTATGTTCCAGTGTAATCTATAAATATGTCACATGTACAATACAGAGACACCTGGGATAGATATGGAGGAGCTTTATGTTCCAGTGAAATCTATACATGTCACATGTACAATACAAAGACACCTGGGATAGATATGGAGGAGCTTTATGTTCCAGTGTAATCTATAAATATGACACATGTACAATAAAGAGACACCTGGGATAGATATGGAGGAGCTTTATGTTCCAGTGTAATCTATACATGTCACATGTACAATAGACAAATGGGATATGGAGTAGCTTTATGTTCCAGTGTAATCTATAAATATGTCACATGTACAATACAGAGACACCTGGGTTAGATATGGAGGAGCTTTATGTTCCAGTGTAAACTATAAATATGACACATGTACAATACAGAGACACTTGGGATAGATATGGAGGAGCTTTATGTTCCAGTGTAATCTATACTTATGACACATGTACAATACAGAGACACCTGGGATAGATATGGAGGAGCTTTATGTTACAGTGTAATCTATAAATATGACATATGTGCAATAAAGAGACACCTGGGATAGATATGGAGGAGCTTTATGTTCCAGTGTAATCTATACATATGACACATGTACAATACAGAGACACCTGGGATAGATATGGAGGAGCTTTATGTTCCAGTGTAATCTATAAATATGACATATGGACAATAAAGAGACACCTGGGATAGATATGGAGGAGCTTTACGTTCCAGTGTAATCTATAAATATGTCACATGTACAATACAGACACAATTGGGATACATATGGAGGAGCTTTATGTTCCATTGTAATCTATAAATATCACATATGTACAATACAGAGACACCTGGGATAGATATGGAGGAGCTTCATGTTCCAGTGTAATCTATAAATATGACACATGTACAATACAGAGACACCTGGGATAGATATGGAGGAGCTTTATGTTCCAGTGTAATCTATACATATGACACATGTACAATACAGAGACACCTGGGATAGATATGGAGGAGCTTTATGTTCCAGTGTAATCTATAAATATGACATATGTACAATAAAGAGACACCTGGGATAGATATGGAGGAGCTTTATGTTGCAGTGTAATCTACACATGCTACATGTACAATAGACACCTGGGATAGGGAGGAGCTTTATGTTCCAGTGTAATCTATAAATATGTCACATGTACAATACAGAGACACCTGGGATAGATATGGAGGAGCTTTATTTTCCATTGTAATCTATAAATATGACACATGTACAATACAGAGACACCTGGGATAGATATGGAGGAGCTTTATGTTCCAGTGTAATCTATAGATATGACACATGTACAATACAGAGACACCTGGGATAGATATGGAGGAGCTTTATGTTCCAGTGTAATCTATAAATTTGACATATGTACAATAAAGAGACACCTTGGATAGATATGGAGGAGCTTTATGTTCCAGTGTAATCTATAAATATGTCACATGTACAATACAGAGACACCTGGGATAGATATGGAGGAGCTTTATGTTCCAGTGTAATCTATACATGTCACATGTACAATACAGAGACACCTGGGATAGATATGGAGGAGCTTTATGTTCCAGAGTAATCTATACATGTCACATGTACAATAGACAAATGGGATAGGGAGGAGCTTTATGTTCCAGTGTAATCTATAAATATGTCACATGTACAATACAGAGACACCTGGGATAGATATGGAGGAGCTTTATGTTCCATTGTAATCTATAAATATGACACATGTACAATACAGAGACACCTGGGATAGATATGGAGGAGCTTTATGTTCCAGTGCAATCTATACATGTCACATGTACAATAGACACCTGGGATATGGAGGAGCTTTATGTTCCAGTGTAATCTATAAATATGTCACATGTACAATACAGAGACACCTGGGATAGATATGGAGGAGCTTTATGTTCCAGTGTAATCTTTAAATATGAAACATGTACAATACAGAGACACCTGGGATAGATATGGAGGAGCTTTCTGTTCCAGTGTAATCTATACATATGTTCACATGTACAATACAGAAACACCTGGGGTAGATATGGAGGAGCTTTATGTTCCAGTGTAATCTATACATGTCACATGTACAATCGAAACCTGGGATAGGGAGGAGCTTTATGTTCCAGTGTAATCTATAAATATGTCACATGTACAATACAGAGACACCTGGGATAGATATGGAGGAGCTTTATGTTCCAGTGTAATCTATAAATATGACACATGTACAATACAGAGACACCTGGGATAGATATGGAGGAGCTTTATGTTCCAGTGTAATCTATACATATGACACATGTACAATACAGAGACGCCTGGGATAGATATGGAGGAGCTTTATGTTCCAGTGTAATCTATAAATATGTCACATGTACAATACAGAGACACCTGGGATAGATATGGAGGAGCTTTATGTTCCAGTGTAATCTATACATGTCACATGTACAATACAGAGACATCTGGGATAGATATGGAGGAGCTTTATGTTCCAGTGTAATCTATACAAATGACACATGTACAATACAGAGACACCTGGGATAGATATGGAGGAGCTTTATGTTCCAGTGTAATCTATAAATATGACATATGTACAATAAAGAGACACCTGGGATAGATATGGAGGAGCTTTATGTTCCAGTGTAATCTATTAATATGTCACATGTACAATACAGACACACCTGTGATAAATATGGAGGAGCTTTATGTTCAAGTGTAATTTTATACATATGACACATGTACAATACAGAGACACCTGGGATAGATATGGAGGAGTTTTATGTTCCAGTGTAATGTATAAATATGACATATGTACAATAAAGAGACACCTGGGATAGATATGGAGGAGCTTTATGTTCCAGTGTAATCTATACATGTCACATGTACAATATACACCTGGGATAGGGAGGAGCTTTATGTTCCAGTATAATCTATAAATATGTCACATGTACAATACAGACACACTTGGGATAGATATGGAGGAGCTTTAATCTTAAAATATGACACATGTACAATACAGAGACACCTGGGATAGATATTTAGGAGCTTTATGTTCCAGTGTAATCTATACATATGACACATGTACAATACAGAGACACCTGGGATAGATATGGAGGAGTTTTATGTTCCAGTGTAATCTATACAGGTCACATGTACAATACAGAGACACCTGGGATAGATATGTTGGAGCTTTATGTTCCAGTGTAATCTATACATATGACACATGTACAATACAGAGACACCTGGGATAGATATGGAGGAGCTTTTTGTTCCAGTGTAATCTATACATATGACACATGTACAATACAGAGACACCTGGGATAGATATGGAGGAGCTTTTTGTTCCAGTGTAATCTATAAATATGACACATGTACAATACAGACACACCTGGGATAGATATGGAGGAGCTTTATGTTCCAGTGTAATCTGTAAATATCACACATGTACAATACAGAGAAACCTGGGATAGATATGGAGGAGATTTATGTTCCAGTGTAATCTATAAATATGTCACATGTACAATACAGAGACACCTTTGATAGATATGGAGGAGCTTTATGTTCCAGTGTAATCTATAAATATCACATATGTACAAAACAGAGACACCTGGGATAGATATGGAGGAGCTTTATGTTCCAGTGTAATCTATAAATATGACACATATACAATAAAGAGACAGCTGGGATAGATATGGAGGAGCTTTATGTTCCAGTGTCATCTATACATGTCACATGTACAATAGACACCTGGGATAGGGAGGAGCTTTATGTTCCAGTGTAATCTATAAATATGTCACATATACAATACAGAGACACCTGGGATAGATATGGAGGAGCTTTATGTTCCAGTGTAAACTATAAATATGACACATGTAGAATACAGAGACACCAGGGATAGATATTTAGGAGCTTTATGTTCCAGTGTAATCTATACATACGACAGATGTACAATACAGAGACACCTGGGATAGATATGGAGGAGCTTTATGTTCCAGTGTAATCTATAAATATGACATATGTACAATAAAGAGACACCTGGGATAGATATGGAGGAGCTTTATGTTCCAGTGTAATCTATAAATATGTCACATGTACAATACAGAGACACCTGGGAT